>RPOG01000013.1:0-570000 GCA_008086565.1 Thalassoma bifasciatum | reverse complement strand
GGTGTGTTTCTTCATTCTGGACTGTGCACAAAATGCAAACATTTGCTGGTTTGTTTCCAGAGTCGTCTCTGAGAGCAGCAGCACATTTGGATCAGAAACATTTCTTCCTGCCAAAAAAGACGTTGTAGTTGAAGCCTCTCCGTGTGTCTCACTCTAATAATTAACTCTGTTAGTGTAAATACTGCAGAAGCATCGTATCAAACAACAAATCAGCTGTATTTGGTGACCAGAGGCCACGGCCACCTGTCCGTTTGGAGTGTCAGAGAGCGGTTTGATGCCAGTAGCTTAGGTGAGGAAGGAGTCTGCCAAAAGTCTCCAAACGGAGCTTAAGAGATTTCAGAGGCGCCGTGTTTGCAGGCGTCATTGATAAACAGGCCAGGAGAGGAGACAGCAGGGGCTGAGGAGATTCATAATCCTTCCTCCTCTTCCTCTGGTTCTCTCTGCGTCCCTTTCTCTCCCTGTGTGCTTCCTAATCAAACAACGGTACTGAGTCTTCCTTCATGAAATCCAGCAGAAATATTTTGCCCACAATACGACTTATTGATATTTCTGCCCCAGTTTTTTTCTGGTGTTTTGTGGCTAGTATTGGCTTAACCAGTATTGTTACTGATATCGATGTTAAAACCAATATCATAAAATCGACTGATATTGTTATTTGGGTCAGAAGCCAAAAAGTCTTTGTTCCAGGAGAACAATACTGATACAGGTGTCGATATTGGCTGTAGATGTTTGGTTTGCTGATCCTGGTGTTTCTAAAGAAGCTGGTGGCTACTGGATCCATCTTTATCAAAGACTGATACCGGCACTCATATCAGTCCCAACATCAGAGGCAGGAGATAGTGTTGGTGCTGTCATAAGGAGCCAATACCGGTATCAGCATTGATATTAGAACAGGAAACATATTTTGTTTTTAGACTTACGTCACAGAATTGTTGTTCGATGAGACCTGATCATGACAGAAGCAGAAACTGGTATTGGAATCAGTAGCTCAGGAAGACACTGATATCTGCATTCAAAAACAAAACCAGCAGTGATCTTATTTATGGATACAGCTCACAGTAATGGTGTGATAAGGGTTTTGTTGTAGCAGGTGGACACCAACACAGGGACTTTTAGATAGGCAGATATTGGTATTTGAGGTTGAGGTACGGCTCTTGAATGCAGATGCAGATATTATTGCTCAGGACCAATACCAATTCTTACAGTCATATTATCATTGAAGGTTGATACTGATAATAATACTGTTACCAAAAGCAGGAACAGATGCTTATATTAACTGTAGAAAGATGCAGATACTGACATGAATTCTGGAGACAGACATTGACCTCATTGTCAGATATTGATCCCAGTAGTGATATTACTCTTCTTGCAGACACTGATACTGAATGTTAATGCTGATAATGTGATGGATGTTGAAGGAAGTTACCAATAATGGGTATCAATATCAGAGGCAGGTACAGCTGTGGGTATTGGAACTATGTTCTGACACTGGTATTGATATTGGAGGCAGATTCTCATCTCATCTACAGATATTTACTCTGATATTGGAATTGCTTTTGGATTATGATATTGGTATTAAGGGCAGAGGAAGAAATAAATACTGAGACTGTGACCCATATTACTGTTATTGATATCATGGGCCAGTGTCAACAGAGGTATTAATATTTTTTACCCAGACTAATATACATACGTATACTAGAGACAGATAATGATGCTGATATTGATACTGTGGATATATACATGTACAGGTATTAATACTGGAGGTATGTGCAGATATGGGTATCCATAGCTGAGACAGATACTGATCTCATTGTCAGATATATTGGTATTGCTTTTAGATACAGCTACTGATATTTCTATTAGAGGCAAGTACCGATTTTCAAGGTTACATAGTTATCAACAGCATACGCCGATATTGATCATGGTTTTGTTTTCAGAGGTAGAAAGATATCCTGGTATCATAAGGGGAAATGGAGATAGGTACTGATACTTGGAGCAATATCAAGTGCAGTTATTGGTACTAGGGTTGATATTGAGGGCAGATGCTGATACAGGTATCGATCCAAGACGTGGATATTGATTGAGCTGTTGATATAAGAATCACTCACCAATACTGGGCATTGTAGCAGATATTGATATCAAATGATATGATATTGGGTAAAGGTGTGAAAATTTAAACAGATATTGATAAAGATGCTGATAAAGATACTGTATTTGATATTCTAGGAAGATACCGTTGATAATTGCTATACTGGAGGCAGATATTAATGCTGGAGCATAAAGGAGATTCAGGCGATAATACTTGAGGTAGAAAATGACTCAGGTCTTAATTTTGGGGTCAAGTACCAATACTGGGATCAATATTTTAGGCATCTGCCGATTTCAACGTGTACTCACATGTTTGGCGATCTCAGGTTATAAACAAATTGTGTAATGTTTTCACCTCTGATTAAATGTGAATATTTTGGTCTTGTTGTTGACAGCGTCTGACCCTCTGTAGTCTAAATCCTGGGAGCCAATGTGGGCCGACTTAAAAAGTACATTAGATTTTATTGGCAGCACATTCACTTCAAGCGAGCAGAATATGGGTCATGATCTGATATAAAAAGGCTGCTCAATAATTCATCTGAGCTGATTAGGACGACTTGTATCGACGCAGACGTTGTCCATGAGAAAGGATGAGTGTATGCAGCACAGAGCGGGAAGAAGAGTAATGTTTGGGTCCCTCTGTAGGATTAAAGTAAGCTAAGAAACAGGCTAAAGCTGCCTGGCGCTTCAGGAGGGCAGTGAAGGCCGTCTTTGATGTTCTAATCTACTCCACGTTCACCCCTGTGTGTATATATATGTGTGTATGTGTGTGTTTGTGTGGACGCCTGTTCATGTGACAAGTGTTTGCCTCAGATTACATGTTTGCTGAGAGTGTGTGTGCACGTTGTGTGTGAGGGACCATCACGTTATTAAATATGAAAGGTGCAATCTGTTACCCCACAGAGACTTTTTTATTATTCATCCACATATTTCAATTAATCATTCATTTACCTAAAGAATGGGACACACTCTCTGGCCCCAAACACACACACTCTGTCATAGGCTCGTGTATGTGTGTGTGTGTATGTGTGTGTGTGTATGTGTGTGTTGGTCATATATGGGTGGTGTATTATGTGATTAATAGAAGCTGTTTATTATTCCTCTGATCACACACACGCTGTAGAGACAATTTAGCTCTACAGTACATTTGGAGGGAATGTATTATTTATTGCACTGGGCTGGATTCTCTTCAAACCAGGCTGTTTCATCCCAAAACACACTCACACACACACGCAGTTTGCTGAGGAGAATATAAGATGCATTTAAGCCAATTAAGGAGGCAGACACATTGTTTTGTCTAACTGGATGAATTTTGCTTGTAAATGATAACACAGAGAGCTTTACACAGATTTTAAAGATTCTAAATCCTGCTCGTTTAATCTTATTCAGGCGTTCAGGCGGAGATAAAGCTCCTTGCCAGAGCTCGGTGTGGTTTTATTGGAGTCTGGCTGACGGTGACCTGCCTCTAACCCTCTGTCCTCCCTGTTCCCTCCACAATAACAGACTGGCAGACGTCAGAAAAACAAGCAACATCAGACGTCTCTGCGGAGGAGCGAAGGGGAGAAGAGAAGTGAAGCTGCTCCTGTGGAGTACAATTACCTTCAAAGTGCTGCTCCCCCCCCCCACCACCCATCAAGGATTTTACCTAAAACTGCTGTGAGTCTCTGATTCAGACGCCTCCTTCACACTCTGCTCTGAGAGAACATAAACACCCAACCTCTCTGAGGAGGATCAACTTTAAACTAAAAAAGAAAGCAAATCAGAAACACGTATTCATCCAAAAACACAAACATGGTGACATCAAGCAGACCTCTTTAGACTCCAGACCCTTTTCTCATTTTCTCTGTTCTCTAAACTCTGAATTAAACTGTAACTATCACAAAGATGTCTAATTGTTCTGGGGTTGTTGTCAGAGTTTATTCTCCACTTTAGACTCAATTTCAGCAGATCTCTGCAACCGTCGTTTTGGAGTAAAGAGTGACCACACTGGCTGGAGACCGTCTGCTGAACATGTCGGTGATTGGTGTTAATACAGCTAGTAAATCACTAAAAGAGTCCCCAAATGCATACCCATTCATCCTTTTTTGTAATGTCAAAATAAACCCATCAGAAATGTCTTTAAAGACAAACTAAAGACATTTTAAAGCAGTGTTCTTGACCGATGGTCACTAGTTAAAAAGGTTACATATTACACTGAAACGCATATCTCCTGAAACTGCAAACTGTTATTTTTCTTTATGTATTGAATGAAAAGTTGACCTGCCTGAGGTTTTCAACAAACATGTTTCCTACAGAGTTGTAAATTGGTTGCTATTCCTCAAAGTGAGTTAGTTTAGGCAAAATTTAAAGTTTAGGTGGTTAACCTCTTTCTGTAGCTTGACTGATTGTTGTAATTTATTTCTGCGGCCAAAATGCACACACAGCCCTAAGTGTTTCCAAACTGTGAAGCAGTTTATGTCCCTTTCACCACAATCCAAGTCCACATAGTGCCCCCAACAGGTTTGGGGGTCCTCTGCTGTGATACACCATTTTTCCTTCACTTGCAAACATCTGTCTTTACCTGCTGTACTTTTCCATGTTTGCTTTAATTTTTTTGAGAGATGGTTGTTATTTTTACCTTTAGTGTGAGTTCCTCCCAACAGAAGCCATTGAGGCTTTTTGCAGCACGTTTGTCCTTGTCAGCCTCTGAATGAAGGATTATGATGTCAGAGGAGATAAATGCTCATCAACATCGCCTCGTTTTTATAATCTCACCTCCTCGATCACGAACATCTCTATTTTGCTCCAGCTGAGCGGCTCGCTCACACGTTGTGAGACGTTCCTACGAGAGGCGAGTTATTCAATTAATCATGACCATAAAAACACTTTTATTTCACCGTGCGCAGCTGGAAGGAGCGACACCTGAACATGATGGAGGATGAGTTAACTCCCAGAGCAGCTTTCGTCTCATTGCTGAGTTAATCAAACTCATCTTTCTGTTCATGATCTTTGATTGGTGACGGGTGAGATTATTTCAGGTGATTAGTTCTGCATGAGCTCAGAGGAGAGAGAGAGAGAGAGAGAGAGAGAGAGAGAGAGACGGGGGAAGGAGAGATGTGGTCAGAGGTGTCCACATAGAGCAAATGTAACACACGACCACGGCTGTTTGCAGAGATCTTTAAAAGCTGAATGATGGTAATAACCTATTTAACCCTTTATTGCCAACACATCATATTTGATACATGAGTTCAAAGACCTCTATCTCATCAACATGATAAAATATTCTACAAAGCATATTCTACCACCTCGAGGATTGTCATATCACTACAGTCAGCTGAAGTTGTATTTTGGCCCTTTTCAAAATTTCTGCTTTCATGAAATCATCCACTCACGTATTTCAGGAAAATCATTGCTGGATTATCAAAAAGTTTCAGCAAGAATAACATCAAAATCGTTACTCTTTTTTTCAAAATATGTTTTCTGCATCAAATGACTGCATATTTACTAAAAGACTTTAATTTAATGAAATAGTTTGCAAAACTGCCCAGTGTCAAATGTGATAGGAGATATATATTATGAATGAAATGAAAAAGCAATACATTTTGTTCAAAGAGTTAATAAACATTTCAGTTCCCAAAAATTGGAATTTTCTGACTGTTCTTTGTTTGGTTGGGCTGTACAAGGTTAAAATGCTAACTGGCTGATCTTCATTTGCTAAGGAGATGGGAGGAGCTGAGGCCAACCCACCTTTCAGTCGAATCAGCTGTTATTTTTGCACAACCCTAATTCTTTGTAAAAACATAGAAAAATAAGAAAAAGTCCACCTCTGTGCAGGGACTCAATCTGTTGTTAATGCACTTCTTTCTTAGGGGTGTTTTAATGGACTTGTCTCAACTTTTGCAGCCAGACTCTTGAATACAATCAAAAAGTTGTGGTTTTTGCACTGGTTTCATCTTAGTTTATGCCCAATATTTGGCATGAAATGAAGAGTTCATTTTCTTCTTATGCTGCTGCATGCAGGAGTTTTTCCCATCATGCTTCCCTTCTGCCGGTTTGGTCTGCACACACCTTTAGGAGACAGTCTGTGCAAACAATCGATAGTCATGTTGTCTTTTCTCTTGTGTTGGCTGCAGTTGAGCCTCCCTCAGTCTGAGGCTATGAGAGGGAGAGAGGAGTCCCAGGCTGTACCATCATGCTTCTTCTGAGACGCTGGGATGAGACTTTGGCTGGCAAAACACAAGGTAAGTCCACATCCCCCCCCCGTCCCCGCTCGCTGTCCTGCTGTCGTCCCTGCAGAGAGAAGGAGAGGAACCAGTCTGGTGTCTCCTGGGTGTGTTTGGAGCCTCTCTGAGTGTGTTTCCCCTCCTGGAGCTGGCTGATGGATGACCGCTAACTTCTGCAGACTTTATTTGCTTTGCCAGATTTGCTGGAGGGTCAGGCTGAGGGTTCGAGGTGGAGACGAACAGTTCAATCTCTGCACTTAAGCACATTTTGCACTTTGATCAGCTGCAAACCTGACCCAGCTTCTACCCCCCCCCCCCTGCTCATTTCTAAGGCTCTGCAGGCATCGATCAGGCAATTAAAGGATTTGTCCAACAAGGTTTTTGCGGCAGATGTGTGAAGTGTCCTCATCGTCAGCTGTGTGTGTGAAAGACGAGTGTGTGAGTGTATTTTGTGTGATAAGATAAAAGCAGACATAACTCTCTCTCTCTGCCTCGGCACCAAATTACGCAGAGAAAATGTATTTTGCCACGAGGGCTCATGAGAGGCCATTATCATATCAGCACATTTCATCGTCTCCTCGTACATTCATCTCCCCACTCCACAGAGTTTCTCCTTCACATTTCACTTTTTTCCTCCTCCCTTTTTCCTGTTTTTCATCTCATCCCTTGCTCTGTAAATCAGCCGTGACGTTTAAGAGACTGAGCTGTGCTGCAGAGGAGATGAGAGGAGAGAGAAACTAAATTTCCTCTTGTTTTTTTACTCTTTTTTTTTTTTTTTGAGGCCGTTTCAGAGGAAGGAGGGGACAGAGGAGACTTGTCTTCTCCAGTCAGCAGCAGCAGCAGCAGAGCGACGCTGCAGCTCTGTAATGAAGTGCCTCCGCCTCCGCCACGGCTGTCTGTCGCTCGCTGAAAGTCACACAGCTGCCTCAGCTGCTGCCGATGCTGCAGATTGTCTCATACGGCCTTACGTCATAAAACATTAGCATATAAATGAATTAAGAGAGGCGCTGAATCTCATTAGAAGCTCCACTCCACCTTTCTTTGAAAACAGAGCATTCATATTGTACAGTTACAGATTATTAGTTTAATGGGCCCGCTGCTTTCTCCCTCACTTACACAAAAAGCTGCTTCAAATGAAGACATATTAGAATAATAATGCTCCAGGAGCCTCTAAAAGCTTTATCTCCAGCTCGTGTTTACCTAACCCAAATGCAATTTTACCCCCCTAATTATATCAGCACCACTCAGCGCCATTAATTAAGTCAGGCACTAATTTTCCAGTCCAATCCAATTATCAACAGAGTCTTGTTTGGAGCCCACGTCTCCATCCACACCCTGAGCTGCACGCTGCAGGAGGAGAGAGGACGCAGGCTAGAGCAGAGACAGATCACCCTCCTCCTGCATGGAGAGGAATCAACAGCAGGTTTCTGCAGACGTGCAGAGGAACGTGCTTCTTGTGGTCGCCTTCCTCGAAGCGTGCTGCTGAGCACACCAATATGCTCCTCATCTGCTTATTTGGGGTTAAAACCTCAGAATTGACACTGATTTTTCTGCACACTGACGCTTTTTTCCTTTGACTGCTTCTCCTGAAAACTTGAGCTGAGTGAAGAGTCGGGGAGTTTGGAGGCTTTTGATGAAGGAGAGGAATAAGGAGAGAGGGATATGTACAGATGTGTGTTTTGATGTACTTTCTTTGAATTCTGTCATTTCTGTTTCGGCAGCAGAGAAGCTCAGAAGGGTGTGAATTTATCTCCTTATTCAAATTTATTTTGAGAAACTTTCATCACGCGGTGAATCATTATCACAGAGCTCAATCAACAATCAGATGGACTTCAGTGACAGAGCAGCAGCATGGGTTTAAGTCTCGGCCCAAGTCTTCATTTGATATTCATGGTATTTAGAGCAAAGGCTCACATGTTAAAGATGGACCTGAAAACATGTCTTAGACCTGTGCAGAGGCATCGCTATGGTTGCAAAACAGCTGATCAATAGAGCTTCAGTCAGGCCGCTCACACAAGTCACCTGGAGAGGAGCTTGCAGAGCCCATCACCAGCTGAGTGCTGCACTTCCAACATTTGCTTTGGTGGCATCTGTTATTTTCTGGCATGTGATCAGACGCTGCTGTGAGGAGGCTTCAGGTGGACTCACTGTTTGGATTTATCTCAGGCTGAGGAAATAAAACCCTTTAAACACATTTAAATTGATGAATTGATTGATTGATCACCATGGGGCAAACACTGAATTTAGAGCTTCGCCCAGTTTTCTGATTTTTACCAACTGAATTCAGAGCTCTCAGCGTCTAATCGTTACTATAAAGACATAATGCACAAGCTTTGGGTTGCCCGAAAACTATCCTGAGGAAACTTTTCAGAGAGTAGAATTTAAATGTGACACTAGCTGAAGATGCATCTTATATTGTCGCATCTTGATGTTCAATATCACAAATCTCAGCTCTGTTTTGAAGTTTAGTGAGTCATCTTTTATGGTTTGTTTGTCAACCTGGAAGCTGAAAAGTGTGACAAATAGTTGCACAGACTTCCTCTTTGAAGTGTTGTTGAAACCAATCTAATGTGACAATCAAGACAAAGGGAGAGAGAGAAACAAAATGGTTTCATTTTTCTGTTATTGTGGGTGAAATCAGCAGCACGAGTGTTTTGTTCAAGTAGGATGAATGGATCTTAAACAGATTAACTCTGAAGCTAAAATGTTTTTAAGCAGGTTTTTAGTTTGTGATCAATCTCAGATCTTCTGCACATGAAGCCTGGAGCAGGTCGGTGAACGCTGCATCTCTGGAGCAGCTGACGTCTTGTTTTCGCCCACAGGTTGTGTTGTTGAAGCAGGAGAATGATTTGTGTGTGTGTGTGTCTGTGTGTGTGTGTGTGTAAGCCTCATGTCAGCATCTTTACACGGACAGGATCGACAGGAAACACTTGATGCAGAGTCGGGGGGTGGGGTGGGGGGGTTGTAGGGCTGCAGATGAACGTGTTCTTTTTTCTTCTCTGAATGAAGCTGAAGGTTTGATTCTGGCGAGAAGCTTTAAAGGTGTGAAACATGGATTATTGACTTATTTGTGATTATCACACTGTTTCTTCCCCTCAACGTGCTCACACAGACTCTGGGTTTGTCTTGTTAGATTGAAGTGCTCTCTTCTCATTTTGAGCTTTACTTTCTGATAACACCACCCATGTCAGGGCTTTGATTAATGTTATCCTAACAGCACAGCTTGATAAATGTCTGCTTGTGTAGAAGTTTCATTGAAGTTATAACATTAAAGCTTCTTTTTCCTCCTCTCCACTCCACTTAGCTGCACTTTTCTTTTCCATTATGAAGACTGAGCCCGACAATAAATCAGTCTGTACCAGAAAAGGATTTACTCACCAACAGAACCAGAAGTCAGAGACGCCCCCTCGCCATGAGAGGGGCAGGTATAATTTCAGCTGTGCACATATGAGAAAGACCTGTAGAGCTGTGTTTGTGCTAGTACAAAGATACAGTTGTGCTCGTAACTTAACTTACCTTGGCAGAATTATTGATTTCTTGGCCATTTTTCAGAAAATATGAATAGTAACACAAAAACTGTACTTTCACTCATGGTTAATGGTTGAGTGAAGCCATTTATCAACAAATAACTGTGTTTGTGTAAATTCTTGGGCTGTCTTGCATGAACTGCACATTTAAGATCTCCCCAGAGTGGCGCAATGATATTGCGCCTCATTCACGAATAAATGCGTAGAAATGTTCGTACTTCGCGCACAAAATGAGAAAATACGCAAAATCACAGTCGGATTCATGACACTTGCGCACCAGCCGTTTTTGTTCGCACCACCGTGCGTATATCAATGAATCAGAGTCATTCTAAATCGACAGGCGCGTTCCCACATCCTGAAATTAGCATGAGCCACGCCCTAATTTAATCTATATAACGCCATCTGTTCAAAGCTTCAGAAGGAGGAGCAGTCTTCCTTTACGTCCGCGTTGTCAGTGTCAACCACACAGCTCGTTCTCTCGGTGTCTCACCGGAGACTCGTCTGCAAACGCGCGTCCTGACCGGAGAGGTGATAAATGATCAGCTGATTCTCCTGGTGCTGTGAGGGAGATCATCCCCTTTATCCGTAACATAAACAACACATTGAAACAGCTGCTGGATATTTTTGCAAACAGGTAAATGAATCTGAGTGAACAACTTAGCTGTGTGTGCGTCATTTGCGCAGAGAATGTTTAAAATTATAAGAAGAAGCAAATTATTTTACGTCTTCATTCAGTTTGCACAACTTTATGAAACTGTTTGTCAGAGCAGTCGACGATTTAATCAACATGAAATAATGTGACATTCTAATATGCACATTATTATATTTTTAATCTAAACTAAATATTTAATATAAGATTCAATATTATAAGCATGATGAGGAAGAAAATATGTCAGTTTCATGGTTATTTAATACATTTAGCCAATGAACAGTTTTTTTTAAATGAATTCTATAAAAGGCTTTTTCATTTTACTGACAGTAGTTTTAAAATGCTATGTTTTTAGTGAAAAGAGTCTGTGTTTTAAGTTTTATAGACAGCTGATCATTATTTGTGCGTACACATGGTCTGAGGAGGTTCTACATTTGTTCGCAAAGTAAGAAGAAATTCAAGTAAGAAAACATTGATGAATCACAGAATTGTGCGTCAAACGTTCGTACGCATGATTTAGGCACAAATTTGTGCGTACGAACGTTGTGTGAATGAGGCCCATTGAGTTCAGGAGACTGAGATGGCCACTCCAGATCCTCCACTTTATTCTGCTATGGCCAATGGCAGGTCAATATGGCCTTGTGTTTTGCATCATTGTCATGTTGGAACATCCGTCAAACATCCATCAAAACATCACTGATCCACCCCCTTGTTTCACAGTAGGAATGGTGTAACTTTCATCAAAGGCCTTGTTGACTCCTCCCCAAATCTCTGTTTATTGTTGCGGCCAAAAAGTTCAATTTTGGTTTCATCACTCCTAATGACTTTGTTTCAGAAGTTTTGAGGCTTGTCTCTTTGCTGTTTGGCATATATTATGCCAGATACTTTGTGTAAAAATGTCTTTTGTTCTGGCAGCTTGACCATACAGCCCATTTTTCTTCAAGTGCCTCCTTATTGTGCATCTAGAAACAGCCAGACCACATTCTGGTGAAAGAAAGATTTTGTGTTATCATTCATAATCTCTGAAAAATGGCCAAAATATCATAAATTCTGCCAGGGTTTGTGAATTTATGAGCTCAACTGTACATCAGCTCATACACATATCCTGTGCATGCTTCTCACACATAGACTGTATAAAACATGGACATAGTCTCCGTGACGTCACCCGTCTGTTGCTGCAGCTCTGTTTTGAGGCTAAACGGCGGGCACGGCCATATTGGAAATGGGACGAGTGACGAGTGCCCAAACTCACAGCTATTGGGCGCCCGTCAGTCACGTGATCTGAGCTGTGGCTCTGATTGGGTAAGCTCTCGATCCTAATATCTTCCAAAAGGCAGAGTTAGAAAAAAATTCACCCCCCTCACAGTGTGTGCCGAAAACGAAATAAGCGATCAAGACGGGAGACAGAGTTTGTACCAGGTTTTAAATACGCTAGTTTCAGCTCTGGAAACGGCCTTTTTCCCGTCTGCTAACACAGTACTTCCGGTGCTTCTGGAGCCAGCCTCAAGCGGTCACATGAAGAACAGCAGCTTTTTAGCACTTCCGTGTTGTCTCACTTTTTCAGACCGGAGGTTGCCGCTTGTTCTCACACAGCTCACACTCACCTCACTCCACTCGCCCTGGGCCGAGCTCTGCCCTGACCGCTGCCTCACAGGCTCTGGGTCTTGGCCTGGAGCTCCTGCAGCCTCTCTCTGTCTCTCTCTGCCTCTTCCTCTCAGCAGATAATGTTAAAAGTTATTGATTGGGTTGTGTTAAGGAAAAATGCCCCCAGGGAGCTCAGCAGAAGAACTCCCGATGGGGAGCTAATGTCTCTCTGAGGGACCTCATCCGTGTTTCTGTCAGAGCTGTGAAATGTGGCGCCAGGCTGCAGAGAAGAAGGGAGAGAGATAAAGAGGGAGCGGGAGAAAGTAGGTGGAAATGGGGGAAAGAGAAAGGTTGTTGTGTGCCAGTCTTTCTTGTAATGAATGGAGCAATGCTGTAGCACTTCCATCTCGGCAGACAGACAAAAGCAGAGCGAGGAGATTGTGATGTGAGCTGTTGTCAGAGATCCAAACATAATAGGTTTGTCAAAGTGTGCCTAGTTAAACCGGCTACACCTAAAGACGCTGCAGCTCTCATGCAGCCATTTACCCTCCTCTGCCCATTCAGTCAATTGTTCCTGTTCACATCTTGCATTGATTCCCAAAAGCCGGAGCCCAACTTTCAGAAGTATTGAAAACGCTGCAAGCATTCCAACTGCTCAATTGTAAAATCTCCTGACAAACGTTTCTTTCCACCGGAGGTTTTGTACCTATGGATGAATTATGGATCGATTTCCACACACTGTCACTTGATGGAAATGTGGTGCTGTGTCAGTTTTTTCTCAAATATCTTTGTAAACTCTGGAGGGATTCTGGGAAAACTCTAAGCAAGGGATTCAGCGAGAAAACTGGAGGATATCACTTCAAGTCTCTAAAATCAGTCTGTCTGCTTCATCCAATCAGAGGCAGGTTTCTCTGCGTCACACGCTTATTTCAAGACTTCTGATCCCTTCCACTTCTTTGCTCGTCCAACTAGAGTCCTGTTTGCAGATCATTCAAAGGCCTGTGGACCACCTCAGTATTTCTGTTGTACTAGTTTTTTTTTTTCACTTTTCGTAGATGAAAAGTCCTCTCTGTTCTCTTCAGGAGTCTAACTTAAACTCTCCATGTTTTTCTCCATCTGTTGATGCCACAGCTGGGGCTCATGGTCTTGGACTCTGTGGTGTTTTCTGTCATTCTTGCATGATTCAAACTGGAGGTTAATTACCCAAAAAGCTAAAAACGAAGCTAAGATACCAGTAAGAATTCTCTGATCAAGGGTTTGTTTTATTTTTCATAAAAACTGCCTGTTACACTGGATATGAGCCACACTCACCTGACATGTCAAGAAAAAGTGTCTTATTTTGATTTTTAAAAGACAAAAATGATGCCTCAAAATGTTCAATCTCTTGTATTAAGACACTGTTTTTATTTCAAGAAACTAAAAAAGTACATTTTCTTAACCCACTTGTTCATTTTTTTTTTAAATTATGAAAGAAATCTAAGTAAGTGCTTATGTCTTATAAGATGTAGTGTCACCCACACTTTTTACAGTGCAACTAAGGCTATTCTGATTTCATCTTTGAAAGATGATCCATGTTCCACTTTTGAGTGCAGTTCACGCTCCTGAACTGCAAAAATGAAACAAGCTGACAAGACCTTGTTTTAATGAAGAATAACACACAACAGTTGATTAGATTTTAGTTTTTGCAATGAGGGTGGTTGTTTTGCAGACTTGTGCAGTTTCCTGAGTGTTTACATGTTAACCTGTGAGACTGAGTAGTTGCAGATGGATTTTTTTCTTTATTCTCTCGTCAGAGCAATAAAAAGCAACAGCGTAGTTTAAAGCAGCAGCAGGAAAACGATGGTAGATACATGCACGACGCCTGAGTGGGTCACTGAGACGCTCCATTACACTTAATGTTAATAAGAGTCAGTGGAGGGAGCAGAGGCAATGGGCCTGAAGAGTCCCAGGATGCTGCGTCTCAGCCAGAGAATCAAGCTGCTCTGACTCCAACATGTGGTGACCATAAACCCTCTGAGGTGTTATCAGGGCCGGGCAGACGTGCTATGAGCAGTTCTTATCATCATGTTGTAGTGAGACGTGAAGCGCTCTTGAATGAAAACCAGAGTAGGAAGATACCAAGGAGACTGACGTGTGGAAAAAAGGCCAAGCTCTGTTTTGTCTCCAGGATAATGGCATATTTCATATGAACTCTGCAGGAATGAAATGATCTGTCAGACAAAATTGCCCCCTGACATTATCAATAACTGCTGCCCAAGTGTCTGATATCTTTTATGAAGCAGCAAAAGCCTCAGGGGGACAGAAGATACTGTCTATGGTTTCACAGAGCAGTGTTTGCTCTCATCTGCGTATAGTGTGTGTGTGTGTGTGTGTGTGTGTGTGAAAGAGGAGGATTGTGCATGCATGTGCCAAGGAAATGTTAACTTCCCTCGTTTTAATATTGTTTTTTCACATGTACATGTATGCATTAAGTGTGAACTTCACAGAGCTGAGTGTGGTGAGAATCTTCCGTACAGAAACCATGTAAAGGCTGTTAAATCTCCAATAATCTGATACAAAGACTCGCTGATATTATCACCAGGGTGCAAGGGTGTTCAACCACACTGACCATAAGAACCTGGTGATGGTGTTTTTACAAGTGTTTGCAGAGGTAGGACTGAAGCTGGGGCTGGGCAATATGGCAAAACAAAATGAGACTATATTTTTTCATTTCATATGATCTTGATTATCATCACGATCATCAGCTTTAACACATTGGTCCTGAAAACTAAAGAAACCAGAGATTAGTTCAACATTTTATTAACACAACAAGCAAATAATAAAGCAACAATTTTTGCAAGTTTACAAGACCCAAAGTGGACAAATTGCACCCTGGAGAGTAATGAAGACTTCTTAAACTGTAAAATCTTTAATTATCTGACAGGAATTGCGCAGTTGTTTTTTCTTGAATGTTGCTCATGTGGTGCAAAAGATGACACCATTGATTGCTGCTGTGGTCTGGTGGTTGCTCCGCTAGCAGTGCCCACATTTAGTTATTCTATTCACTTCTCTGGAAACTTACAAACGGAAGTGGAGCAGCGAAGGTTGACCCTGTTTGGCTGTTTTTACACACATTTCTGCCATGTTTGAGTGATTGAATATGCTAAAAGCTTCACCACAATCAAACTGAGATTTGTCACCATCACGAATCACAGTCATATAATCGCCCAGCCCCAACTGAAGCGCAGATGCTCGTGGTAGATTAATGTGAATTGCAAGCTAATGCTAGCTGTAGCTCCTGCTATTTTGTATTTATGCATCTTCGCACAGTGTTGATGACTTTTGGATGATTTGAAATACAGTTGTAGTATGATTGGAGGACTTTCTGAATCTTCTCAGTATGATTTTCTCACAGTTATCGTGTTACCCTCTCAAACATCAACGACGGAGGAGTGGTTTCTTCTCTCTGGTCAGCCTCTTGTGGCTGTGCTTGTTCTTCTTTGTGTGACCAAACAGAAATCTAATGTCTGTTTCTGAGGAAGATTAAAAGTTAAATTCAAATCCTCTATTAAGAGAAGCTTGTGCTTTGTCATGTTTCTTGTGAATGTGAATCTTTAATGAGATTAAGTTGTGTCAAAGAAATGTGTGTGTGTGTGTGTGTGTGTGTGTGTGTGTGTGTGTGTGTGTGTGGGGTTAAAGGAAAGCAAGGCGAGCTGTGATCACTTTCCTCTGTTTCCTCTCCTCACTTCATCACCTTCGTAACTCCCCCCACGTCTCTTTCTCTCTCCCTCCCTCGTCTAGCTTTAATTAAAACCCGGGTGTACCAGGGGGATTGCGTTACAGTGGTGATTTAAACCAAGGAGCCGTTATAAATGTAACATTACGGTCAGACCAAAGCAAACTCTCACAGCCAGCTCAAATTTGCAGCGTTGGCAGTTTTCTTAAAGGCTTTTCATTCTGGTGCCAACACCCTCTCCTCCTCCTCTTTATTTTATTTCTATTTTTAGCACACGGGGTCAGAGGTCGACATGCTGAGCTGGAGCAGTTCCCTCTAAAGTTGAGGCAGGCAGATGTCCTACATGATCTAACAGGTGAAAGTGAATCACAGAAAGATCTCTATGATTATGTTTTCTCATGTTTTGAACGAGGCTATAAACGAGTCAGTTTCTGCTTTTAGCTCTTTGAATGGATGTTTATGTTGTTTCTGCTGTTTCTGAAGACAGCCCCTAGTGGACGCTCCAGTAACTGCAGTTCATTTCAACTTGAATCAATTCAAATGTGAACACAGCAAGAACAGCAGAGTAACTATCTTACTGTCTTTATTAGGGATGGAACGGTTTATGAAAAAAATCTGAACCGTTCGGTTTTCCTGACGCGGTTCGGGGCGCATGTGTGCCGTTCGTTTTTTTTTCTTTGTTTGTTTATCTTCTCAGTTTGGAACGTGTGTAATTACGGTCATACGCATGCGCAACTCGAGACGAAAGCGAAGCACAGGCAGCACAGTTGTACGGAGGCGTGTGTGTTGTGGATATGGCAAACGGAGAGGAGAAACAGCCAGAGACAGAGGATGCCCCTTCGGTATCCTATCGGTCTCCTGTCTGGGATCACTTGGGATTTAACGTTACCTATGAAGAAAGTGTTGGACAAAACCGTGGCTGTGTGCAAGCACTGTAGAACACACGTTGTTAATGCTAACGCTAACACATCCAACATATTAGCTCATCTGCATCATCCCAGTGTGTCACTTGGCAGTGCAAGAAGAGACTCGGGTAGGAGAGGACAACTTTCACTACCCGCAGCCACCCACATGACTATAGATGAAAAAAATGATTAAAAATATTATTTTAACAGTGAATTATTAGAATATATGGTATTTGGGGTGATAAAAACAATTACAGTATAAACCGAACCGAACCGAAAACCGTGACCACAAAACCGTGATACGAACCGAACCGTAGATTCTGCGAACCGTTCCATCCCTAGTCTTTATTTATTATTGGTCTACTCTATTGTTATTATTATTATTATTATTGTTATTGATTTTGCTATTGATAATAAATATAACTTGAAAAAATAATAGTTAAAAAACCCTTATTTGTATAGTGTTCAGTCCCAGATGCTTAAAGTTTCTTCACAGAATTAGTTGACAGTTTTAAAAATAAGCTCCACGGTCATGAAAATGTGAAGTCTTACCGAAAGGAAAGGGACTGTTCCGATAACTATTTTCTGTCGTTCATCCAGTTCAACGCTGGAAGCTTTTCTAGAACTTCTCTAAAACTTCAGGTAGACATTGTTTTACTGTCATTTCCTTCACTGTAAAGTCTGATATTGTCACATTTTCCCTCTTTGTTTTCACCGAGCACAAACCTTCTGTAAAGATTATGTAGACTTCAGTTCAGTGTGTGGGCTCTTTCATGAGTGAGAGATCACAAAGAAGAGTCAGATATTGTTGCTTTTATAGGTCATAAAGAGGAATTATAATACCTTCAGCCAGTTTCATAAAGCTTCAGTGATGTCTGTAGTGTTTTTCCCGTTAAAGGGGCCTCACAGAGACCTGATACATCGATATGTCTGATAAGCTGTGTGAAACACCTTTAGCCACTGAAACATACTTAAACGTAAAAACCCAGCCTGATAGCTGAATATAATATATAGCCACATGTTTATCTGTTCCCCCTTATTGTGTGGTAGAGAACAATCTTCAGGTTGAATCTCCTGATATTCGATGTTCACTCTGCACATTTCTCCGTCTGTTTTTCTCCACCTGAAGATAAAAACTTATTATGTGAGGCTGAAATCAGACAGTTATCTCTGTGATACTGACGTCAGGATGTACAATATGAGGCCCGCAAATATGAGGCTCTTCCTTCTCCTCTCAATGTCTGCTCCTCCTCCTCCTTCTCTCCTCCTCTGTAGATTCTCTCTCTCTCTCTCTCTCTCTCTCTCTCTCTCTCTCTGGTGGATGGGCGCCCGTGGTCGGATCTCCATAAATCAAGATGTTACCAGCAGCGCTATAAGGCTACTTTTTAATTAAAACTGTGAATCAGATTATGAATTGTACTCTGCCGCCACTGAATAAAATATACAGGCTCACTCCTCCTCTCTCTTTCGCTCTCTCTCTCTCTCTCTTTCTTGGTGCTGCTCAGTTTTCCGTCACAGATTGAGGGAGTCTCAGCTGTCCTGGGCTGTGCTCAGGTTGTCTTGGTGGTGATAGCGGAGCAGCTTAGTGGTTGCATGAATTTAATAACTAAATATGGAGGCTCAGGCGCCACAAGGGTCAACACCATTATATCAGAGAGAGAGCCAGCAGGAGCAAAACACAGGCCGGTGGGCCTGTTTACAGCCACACTACCACTTCTTTAATCATGAAACTACAAGGGGATCGGGCTGTTTCTGGGTGGCATGAGTCTGTAGACGCAAAAAGGAGAGAGCAGTGATGACGGGGTGAGGAGAGCTTTGTCTGCTGGATGAAAAAGAGAAAAAGAAAGAGGAATTTGAAGCAGAAGCTAGAGAGAGGAGAGAAACGTTGGACCAGGGTTTCTGTGAGGACGCTGCTCCCAGTAAACACTATTGTACTCTAAAAACCAACTCTGGATCAGTCTGTGCAGACAGTGCAGAGAGTCTTCAGCCTAATCATGGTGCAACACATGGAAAATACTGTCAAGCAGACAAGGATAAAATTCTTTATGATGGGACCATGAGGAGCTTAGGTCCAGGGGTCATGCCATAGAAGTAGGTTAAAAATCCTTCATTACAGACCAGGTTGCTCTCAAAGAGGTGGAAATAGGGATTCTAACTTTCCTGAACATCTGCTCTGCAAAAAGTGAAATCTATTCAAGTGTTTATATATAATTAGATTTGAACTGTGCCACATTCAGCTCTCAAGTCCAGTTAATGTCTCACTTCAAGATATCAAAAAGAAAATGTATACTGAATTCAGGGTGAACAATATGGACAAATTTTATATATATATTTATCGTGTTATATATTCATATTGGTGCCAGATATATTGATACAGTAAATAAGACCATAGGCTCCGTGAAAGGCAAGCATTTTTCAGAAAAATTAAAGCATCATAACACAACCGAATGTGGAAAATGCTGTTTATTGTTTAGAGCTCACTGTCAGTCACCAACATTAACAGGAAGGCACAAACAATCAGGTCTGAGCTGTGCAGAGCTACATGTAGAGTGAGCTGGTAAAATTAATACTGTTGATATCTTTAATACTGCTGATTTTAAGATTTAGTGCTTGAATGTTCATACCTAGATAACAATGCCTTAATGATATTATTCATTTATTAACCTCTATTATACCGGATAAAAAACATTGAACTCTAGATCTAGATACTCTTTTACATTTATCTTCCAGTCCTACTCTGAATAATGTCTTGAAACAGCAAACTAAAAAAGAACATTTTTATAATCTCACCGGCAGATGTTGTTTTTCTTTTACCAACTATTCAGGGGCCTTTTTATTTCTCTTGCAATATCTTGAAATAAGACATCTTTTGGACTTTTCAGTTAAATTTGGCTCATATTTAGTCAACTTAGATGATTGTATTGAAAATAAGACATAAATACTTGAGATTTCAGTTTTTGGCTGAGTGTTTGTGAGACCAGTTAAAGCCATCAGTCAAAGGCATTAAATAGTGCAAACCATGTGAATATATGAAGTTCAGTAACTGTTACATGTAAGCAAAGGCTGAAACATTCAGTATAAATAAAAACCCACAAACAGGAAAACAGTAGACAAACCATGTATAAGAGGTTAAAAGAGGTCACATGCTCCTAAAGGGTCATTTATGCTAGTAGTTCAAATCTTCTTCTGACAAACTAAACTGAACACCTCTCCCTGCTCAGGTCTGTTATTCTGCCACAGGTGCTGCAGATGGTGCAGAGAGCTCCACCTTTAATCACATCTCAGCAGGTTCAATACGCTGTTGTTCGCCTCAATGGTCCAATAAAAGCAGAGACGAAGGAGTTTATTCTGAAGGCAGCACAGGAAGTCTCTGTCCACAGGTTGTTCTGAATGAGATACGCAGATAAACAACGAGAGCAGCTTCAGATTTTATTCTGTTCATAAAGACAGAGGCTGCAGCAACAGCAGCGGCATTATTCTGTCAAATAAACGTTTAAACTCTAAATCCATGAATATATTTATAGGCAGAACATCCAGTCTGAGAGGTCCTCTTCAGAGTAACACAGGTGGAGGCTGAACAGCTTGTCTCCTTCAAGGGGTCCTTTTGCTAATTTATGACCTCTGCATGTCGTGCAACTTCTCTGACACTGTCCTGAGGAGATTCAGGGCTGAGCCTGGCCTCCACGGAGCACAAATTAGCCCGATGGAGCGTGGAAGCAGAGTGGGAGCTGCGGCCGTCTCTCTGTGTATTCCATCAGCAGCAGAAAGAGTCGCTGAAACTCAATCTTACAGCTTTGCACAAACAAACTCATGAATGATAATGAGCTGCTAATTGAAGGTGCCGGAGCGGCTCCCTCAGGCTGAGACTGTTGCGCTCTGAATGGAGTCCTGTGGGTCGTGACGGGTGTGTGGAGGCTCTGGAGGTCTCTTGACCCGAGCTGGAGTCAGATCATCTCCAACACGCGTCCTGACAGTCAGGGCCACGTATGCCTTCATGCACCCTCATTTACATGCATGAATATTTATCAGTGTTTGGATGCATGAGTGAAACATTCAAGCATGGGGTTACTTTAAAGGTCCAGATTCTGGATTCAAATCGAAGTTAAGTGCGTTTAGTCATTTAAGAATCGCTTATCTCTAAAATAAGACACATCAGACTTTCCTGTCTGTCTGCGGATGCTTCATAGATCCCCTGTTCTTACATTCATTCATATTCATACGATTGTTGATTCCTGCAGGACCGTAGTTTGCAGCTCATTTGCATCATAAATAATAAATAGAGGACTGTGAACTCTGATCTTTAACTTCATGGGCGTCTTTGTGACCTTGTTTGTCTCGTTGTGTCTCCACCAGCTGTAAGCGTGTCACTGTGAGGATGCTGACCTTGCTGTGGACATGAGGAGGAGAGAAACGACTCTTCTGCTTGTAGCACATGCTTTCAAAAGCTGCTTTCACCCAGAGGACAGTATTATCAGTCCTTTTATGTGTAGACTTCCTGGAGAAGCGCTCTCAGGTGTCTACCTGTAGCTGTGTTTGCGCCTCTTCCTGTCAAGCCCTGCTCTCTGTCTCTTTGTGTCTCTGTGTCTGCTGCCTGTCACTCGTCTGTGTGCAGCCGTGCTGCTGCCGTCTCCCTCTCTCTCAGGGTGGGATTAAATCCGGGGGACATCCGTTGGAGAGATGCTTGTGGATGTCATTATCCCTGTGGGGAGCCTCATCATCGTCCCGTGGTGGAGGGAGGCGCTCGGCGTGCAGCGCGGGGGGAAAGACAGACGTGACAGAACCTACGTCTGCAAGAAAATAGTGATGATCAGGCAGAAAAACAAAACCAGGAGGAATGAAGATGGAGATTTTCATGGCAGCTATCTGACAGAGAAACATTCTCCGGCTGCTTGACACCTCTGCTGGCCTGAGCAGGAACACCTGAATTAATTGGAGAGTGTAAAATTAGCTGCAGAATTGATAGCTGAAAATGAAAGTCATCAGTCAGGATTCAGCTAGGGGGAGATTCAGCAGCTTTCCTGCTCCGTGTTTGCCGAGGTGGATGAATCAGAAGATTATGAAGGGGGGGGGGGGTTACATTAGCTGTAAGTGGACAGCTTTAAGTGACAGGAGTCTGTGTAGGCCTCTAATAACAGCGTCCATAAGACGATGACAGGAAGTGGGCAGAGAGAGACAAGTCTCCTGCATGTCCACACTTTGTCCTCTCTGTCTCCAGGTTCCTCACGTGTGTATAGTCCTCAAACTCATACATACGCACGCACNCACACACACACACACACACACACACACACGCTCCACAGTGTGGGATTAGTCCATGTTGTTGCTTTAAGCATATTTGGATGCAGGGTTTTGATGTTTCCCAGCACACCCATGAAATGTTGATTTCCACTTCAAGAGGCAGATTCTGAGCGTGCAGCCACGCCGGATTTCAGGAGCTGCTTTTTTGGAAATGATGCAGCACAACAACCACTTGAGATTACTTTCCCCACCACAATGAATGATGCAGATACCTTGCTATACAGCAGTGTTGTTCCTTGCAGTACATGCACGTAAAGCGCTGCACTCCACAAAGGGAGGAAAAAACAGCAGCACACCTACTAATCCAGAAAAGCAGAATCCTGGTGCCAAAAATAACAGCTTGGGATGAGATGGATGGAGATTATTGAGGCTCTAATCTGTAAAAAGCTGACAATAAAACACATTTAAAGTGATTACAGCGCTGTTATTGGCATGAGGGTCACTCCTCCTATCCCTGGCTTTACCTCTCAGTGGACAATGTGCTGCAGGACGCTGCTGCTGCGGAGGTGTTTCACAACCAGGCATGGACAAGAGAGAGAGAGAGAGAGAGGAAAGAGAGGACAGAAGGAGAAGAACAGGAGGAGGAGAGGGATTTCGGAGCTGAAGTCACAAATCATGGAGAAGATTAAGCGTCTCCTCTGCGAGGCGGAGGAGGTGTAAATAGAAACGTGTCCCTGAGAGAGATCCTCAAGACCGAGTGCTTATCTCCCAGAGTGATGTCAAAACGCATTCGTCAATCTGGTTGTGTTTCAGAGTCTACAGAGGAGCAGGCGCACAAAAATAAACACCTGACAGAAGACAGGAGAGTTATACAAAGACAATCTGGACGAGTATAGATGAGAAGAATCTGTGTTCGCTGTGCTCTGGCCCCGAGCTCACTGTGTGTGTGTGTGTGTGTGTGTGTGTGTGTGTGTGTTTCTGTGTGTGTGTGTGTGTGTGTGTGTGTGTGTGTGTGTGTGTGTGTGTGGAAACTGCATTATCTCTTTGTCTGACTCCCCCAGCTGCTGGACCAGCGCATCATCAAACAGCTGCAGGCGCTCTCACTTGTTCAGCAGCTGCCACATCTCCAGGAAGGATGAGTGAACACTCCACTCTGTGACTGCGTCTGTCTGTCCGCTGAATTGGTGGAGTGATTCTGGGGTCTTACTCTTCCCGTGACACTGTAATGTGTCCTGTGGGAGTGTTCTTGGACAGGATACGAGCTCCCACTGCAACTCCTTGGCCTGGATGCTGCCAGGAACAGCTGCTGGGAGCTCGGGGCAGCAGGTCTGCATTGTTCTCCATCCAACCAGGGGCAATATTTGACACCCCAAGTGTTGTTTCTCAGTTCTGCCTCCTCCTGAAACTCCTCTGCAGCATTAACAGCAGGCTGAAGCAAGCAAATCTGATAATAACTGACTCATGAGGAAATAAAGAACTTTTCACTCCTTTCATTTCACATTTTCTTTTTGTAAACAGCCTCTCAGAGCTGTGGCTGCAGGCCAGCTGCAGTTTTATTATCACGTCCTCATAACTGTGTTAATTTATTAACGCTGCGCTGTAATCAGGGGGAGCAGCATAATTAGTCTGCCTTAAGTTGAGTCCAAGAGCAGATGCACAAAGTGTTAACACGTGGATTTAAGTTGGTGTGAAGCATCAAACCCGTTCCTTTCCAGTATGTTGTAGATTTTGGGATTTTTTTAGTGCTCCTGCGGACATGTATGACACACATTATCCTCTCTATATTGCAGCACATTATCTGTTATAATTACACGGCCAGACACACACATGTACAGGAAGAATGTCATGTGGTCTGGTGAGTCCAGATTTATCCTGGTCCAGAGTGATGGGTGTTTCAGAGTAAGAAGAGGCAGGTGAAGTGATGCACCCATCATGCCTAGTACCTACTGTACAAGCCTGTGGGGGCAGTGCTATGATCTAATGTTGCATATCTAAACAATGCCCCAGTGAATGCACGCTGTCATCAAATTTAAAGGTGGTCCAACAAAATATTAGAGTGTGTGATCTTTTTCTTGGTGGCGACTTTTTTTTTGGCCAGGCAGTGTATTTGTTAAACCTAAGAGTGCTGGATGACTCCAGTCGTAATCAGGTGCAATGCAGAATGCACCTTTAAATACATCACCCCGCACCTTTAATGGATATTTTCCAGAGCTATATTCAAAGAAGTATTGAAAACATCTCTGAAGTTTGTCGTGTGCAGGTAGCAGTAGTTACATCATCTTCTACCTCACCCTGTTTGGAAACATCTCTTAACATCTGGACCCGTTAAAGCTGCTGTATCATTAAATCCCTGCATCCATAAAACAGAAAAACCTTATTGAGCAAAAGCAGTGGAGCAGGACCATGTTGAAGAACACCCATTAAAAACAACAAGCTGTAAACATGCTGGAGTTAGCAATAATGCTAATTTACAGCCGTAGTACTGTGGAGCCGCAATCGATAGGTGTCCTGGAGGAGGTTTGGTTTCTCTGTCGGAGTTGTGGAAAGTATTGATGAGACAGATGTAAAGGACAGCTACAGCAGCAGCAGCAGCTGTAAAGGAGGCAGGAGGGGTTTGACTTGGATATCACTGAACATTGATGAAGGAAACTCTTTAAGCTGCTTCTCAGTCAAAAAGAGAGTGTGCTTCCTCAGGACTGTGTCTGGGTGCAGAGCTGCTTGAAGTGCCTGAAGGGTACAACACACGACACAGTCACCAACACTCAGCTTATAAATAACAGAGAAAATGTGAGCAGAGGCGTAATCATAGAGCTGAGGCACAGGGTGTAATTCTGCCTCCTGCTGCTTTAATTATTCCATATATAACAAACATCTGTATGTCTAATTACCTGTAGATAAAGTCTACCTATTCGCCTCCTGATTGGCTGGAAATGACACAGATTATCCTCTTATTTCCTCAAAATCCGACGAGGAGGGATGTGTCTCCTGCTGCTGTCTGTTTTGGTTCATTTTTGCATTTCAGACAAACTCTAAAGTTGACAATCAAATAACTCTCAAAATAAAAAGACTCCTCAAAGCAGCACTAAGTAGTCTGGCCCTCTCTCCTGTCACAGGATGTGTGTGTGTGTGTGTGTGTGTTTATGTAGGATCAACCGCCCCCGCGTCGCACTGCTGTGTGGTCAAAGAGGTTGTCCAGGTAACGTTTTCTTTCATCAGCTGTCAGCTCTTGTTCAGGGTCAGGGCAAGGTGCCACCTGAGGGTTTAGCCCTGGAGGGGAAAAACACCAAAAGAAAAGCTTGACAGGTGACAAACCTCTCCACAACATGAGCTTTGAGTGGTTAAAAACAGCCACACATGTAGTTTCCCCTTTGTCTCTGTTCAGCTCCTCATCAGCTCCAGTTGGATGTTTGTTACGTGCCTCTAGGAACAGGCGCTAATAATGTAGCGATTGTTAGCGATGAATGTCTTCCAGTTGTGAAGTGACCATGTGTTCAGGAAAGCAAATTAAATTCCCCTCCAAAGTATGTCTGCAGAATAAACTCATTCATTCTATGGTGTACTGTATCTGAGGACTGCTGCCCATTCATCTGTTTTTGTTGAGACTGAGTTTCACTGCAAAAAGTAAGTTACATAGCGGCTTCACTCAAGTTTACTCCAGAGTATGAACCGAACCTTGTCGTTTTTTGGATCTGTAATTCCACAGAGTGGTAATCATCTATTTGTGGTGATTCTCACTTTCATTATAATGAGTTAGCCTCCCTGTGGCTTTTTTATAGTAAAAAACAAAAACAGGACTTTCTTGTTCAAACTCAGAGTCAAACGTTGTGATTCCCTGGCAAAATAATCCCAATTGTAGCATCATTTCATCTGTTCCTAGTGCGTCTCCGTTTCCCTGTGAATAGTAAGTTATGCAGAGGCCTCACCCTTGTTTACTTGCAAGCTATGACCCGAAAAGAAAATCAGTTTCTTGTGATTTCATTGCATTTAAACCAGAAACCAGTGTTTTTTTTTTTAGGGCTGCTGATACCATTTTTTTTCCCCATCACCTTTAGACAATGACCAATACGCGCTGCTGATTTTCATTGGCTAATATTTGGGGCCGTAGCTGCTTTTGCTCCCTTAATTTGCATCATAGAAATGACACCATGATAACAAATGTTACAGGGCTCAATTTTAAAATAAAGAACATTTATTGAATTGTATGTAAGACTAGAATAAAATGGAAAAGAGAGGTAGAATATGTTGTAAACAGTAGGAACAGCCTAGTATTTGTTCAACTTTATCGAACACATATTTTGATAAAGTCTTGAAGTTGCTTCACTCTGCAGTCTGCAAGCATGGGAGGAGCAAGACATGGTCTGGATGTGGACTGTAGTATCTCCTAGCAACACAGAGCTGCCCGTGGATGCATGTCTGTAAAATTATGCAAACCATCACAGGCAGACCTTTCCAAATATGCCCCAATACAAGTGAAAAGCGCAAGAATCAGCCCAATATATACTCAAACTTTGTTTTATTCCAACTCTATAGATCCTCCAACACCAGTCAATTTGGTTCTGTTGAGCCTCAGTATCACTGTAAACAGCAATGTAACCCCCCCACCTCCACCCCCCATAAATTATTTGAAGTCATACCATACCAGAGAAGCTTCACTTTGGTTTATTTTAATGATTTGAAGCTAAAAAGAAAAAGTTGCTCTCATGATTATTTAAAGTAGCACTCATTCACTTGTTCTTCGTGAGTCTCAGTTTCACTGTAAACAGTAATAAAGTTGAACTTAGGTCTGAAATGTAGAACTGCTGCTCTTCATCAGACTGTTTTATGTTGCTGACACCTAATTGGTCGATACTCAGACTACAAACAGGAACCAGAACACGTCCCAAAGCAGAGTCTGCAGATTAATTCAGTTCTTTTCATGAAATCAAGCACACACTCAGACAAAAGAATTACACACTGAAGCAGCCGAAGTGAGAGTGGGTTTGACATAATGGGCTATTTCTCAAACTGGGGTGCTTATTCTGCTGCTGCTGGGTGAATATGAAGAGCTGTCATCCTGATCTTTTTCTCTCAATTAAAAAGAGAAGTGAAGCCATGCAGCACGCACAACTTAGCGGTTAAGATAACCCACTCACACCTTCATCCAGAGAGAGATCGTCTTTACGTCACCGTCTTCTGCTGTCCCGCTAAATACCAAACCAGGCAATAAATGTGAGAAATTGCCGGTCGCCTCTGTCCTCCAGTTTCATGCAAATAATGCCATCGACAAACCCGACACTTAGCACATAATGAGAATAGGGCGACGAGCGAGTTCGGGAAGGGAGAGAGATAAGTGGGAGAACTGAGAGGAGGCATTGTTCGGAGAGACAAAATGATAAAGCAGGGAGGGGACGAGATAAATAGAGTTAAAATGAAAGAATAGAGAGAACAAGGGGATGGAGGGAGGAGAGTGATGGAAAAAGACACTATTATGCTGGAGTTTGCTCCCAGAACCCTGCTGAAATGTGATTGGCTGGTGTGTTTCAGTGAGGGGGCTGCTGAGTGGCTGCTTCAGAACATCATGTACAGACATGGGTCCAAACACAAAACCACACACACACACACACACACACACACACACACACACACACACACACACACACACACACACACACCTTCCACCTCCACAGCAGGCTGCACAGACAGGCTGCTTGAATATTTATCAGAGTGTTTTCTAATGAGTTCTCACTTTTAACATAATTTCTGTCAGAATCCTGCAGAATATTGTAGCTTTATCCTACTGCTCCTTCCTGCGGCCAGCTGATTCCTGGGCTCATCTGTATGCAGCACAGTGACCCGCTGCCCTGGCCTTCCGGGCCACAAGGAGAGCTGGCCCTCTTGGAACACTACCATGCACTGAAAAATGTTTTTAATATCTGCTCGTGTCGCCTGCTGTGGAATCAATTTCAAATCAAAGGACGCCTTGTTGCCGCAGATCAGAGTTCAGGTTTCATTTTTCATCAGGACAAAAAGCATAATTGTCAGACTTAAAGATACAGCAGGGAGAGCGAGAAAGCAACGTTCACAACCTTTCAAAGCAAATTCATCACATGCGCACATTGTCATTGCTCATGAGCACATCTGCTCGAGGAGGAGAGGCCTTTTCTTTGTGTGTGTATGTGTTTGCAGCCACACCATTACCTGTCCTCTACTCTCCTCACCTGGACCTCCACTGAGCATCCCCTCAGGGTTTAACTGAGAAAGAGCCAATCACAGAGCAGCCTTACCTGTATCATATCAGCTCTATGAGCCATGTTAGCTCTGACATTCATAAGTGACTATGGGCCTTATTCGCAGTCTGTTTGGGTCGACTTAGTACCTGGCTCTGTTTGATTAGAGATGATAGTAAATTGAAACTCTTTTGGTACTTAATTGGCTGAAGCTGTGTTGAATCTGCAGAGGATTGTTGAGACTTAGACAAACAGAGACGTGCCCTCTTTAACTGTTCTAACTGTTTGACCCGCTCAGTCTGGACAGCACCTGAGGATAAATCCCATGAGCAGGAGCCAGAGTTAACAAGAAGTCATTACCCCTCTTATGAAGAACTCTTGTGAACTTTAACATGGCACGAGATCTCAGCTTAAATCTGTCCGTCAGAGTGTGCAGTGTGTGGCCAAATTAGGACAGGACTTAGAGAGATTAGTCAAGATCTGAAACCAGGTTTTGTTGAACTTCTCTCAAATGGCAAAGCAACAAGAGAATAATGAGAGAGGTGAAGCTCTGGCAGCATCATCTCTGCCTTAGAAATGTGTGGGTGAGGGACTTTTTGACCGGACAGATGAAAGAGAAAGGTGATGAGAAACAGCAGACGCACGTCACAAACCCTGTGAATAACTGTTGTTTGCATTTCCAGACATGGTCCAGCTCAGGCCGTCCTCCTTTTAGCTTCATCACTTCAGTCCTGATGAATGGTTAGATCACCAATGTGTAATCTATTATGATCAAGTTAAGGCATGAATTTCTGGCTCTGTGAGCATCATAAAGGACTGAAAGATCACCTGAACTGATCAAATTAATTCTGACATCAGATGAAAGTTGTTTCTGGTAAGTCAAGTTGGCAGATTTGGAGGTTGTGACGCTTTGAGATTGACAAAAACGGTCCATTTCCTCTCCACGCTCTGCAAGGAAGAGCAAAAGGAAATCAGACCCTTCACACTTTCTTCTTTAATTTACAATATGTGTGTGTAAATGTTGTTATAATGGGATCTGAAAGCGTTTCGAGGGATGTGTGTGTGTGTGTGTGTGTGTGTGTGTGTGTGTGTGTGTGGTGTGTGTGTGTGTGTGTGTGTGTGTGTGTGTGTGTGTGTGTGTAAATGTGTGTGTGGACCTGAGGGTCTCGGGCTGGTTCAGGCGATCTGAGGTCCACTCATGTGTAAGTGATCTGGCTGCTGTGTGCGCTGGTGTGGCTAACAGAGCAAATGGTGGGTGAGGAGTGAGGGCTGGCTGACGGGGAAACGGGGTCATTGGGTGTCGTAACCTCACTCGTGTAATCTCCAGTTTAATACTCGCCTTTTGTGTTTCTTTATGAGACACGCTCCGACTCACTGCGGGACTTTTAATGGCCTCATCTTTCTGAATGATCATCCGAGTTACACAGTGCTTTGGCTAATATAATCTGTACCCCGGGGGATGTGTGTGAAAGAGAGTGTGTCGGGTGTGTGTACAGCTGCAGGCTACTGGAAGGAGGATTGGGAGGTTGTTGTAAGTTCATGTGCGTCGAAAAAAAGAGTGTTTAAAGAGATGTAAGAAAGGTTTAACAGAGGCTCAGCAGAAGGAGAGAGGGCGGATGGACTCTGTCCTCACATTCACAAACAGTTTAACACTGGATGTGTGTGTGTTTGTGTGTGTGTGTGTGTGTGTGTGTGTTTGTGTACACAGACGTGTGAGTGTCAAAGTCTCTGAATTGAGGACTCTGCACTTTTTCTTCATTCAATTAAATTTGTTTTAGTGTTAATTTTTGCAGATGATGATAATAATGTGTTTAATAATCGCTTCTCAAGGACTCACAGGAGAGTGAGACGTTTCAGTCCTCCTGTTCTTCTGTTAAATGTCTGTTTGCTCATTTAAAAAACTGGATGGAAAAATCTTGCACATTTTCAAATTTGCAGAAAAAAATTAACCTTTCTGCATGTTCCCCTCTCTTACGGCGCTTGCGTCACCTTCAGAGCGCTCCTCTGGAATCAGCTCGCTCACTTGAGCTCGGTGATTTGGGGCCTTCCTGTGGTTGGTCGTGATGGCTGATGTGATGGGCAAACAATGAGTTGTTGTTCTGGTGCTATAAAACCAGTCAATTCAAAATGATTCTGCAGGATGATGATGTCCAGCAGTGCCTGTCTGTTTTATGCTAACAGCGCATGGCATTTATAAACTGCAGTTAAAAAAAAAAGCGGAGTGAGAAAACATGTGTGCCACAAGCGACTCATATTTGATACAATATTCTTTTCTGGTTGGAAAAAAAACCCTGTGAGTACTCGAGTACTCATTCATCAGGTAATTTGAGTAATCAAGCACAGATATTTTTTCTAATTTTCATCCCTGACATGGAGGTGTCATGGTCCCATCTGAACCAAGTGTGCAGCTAATGAAAACAAAGTGATGAAACAAAACATAAGCGTTTCTACAGTTTGAGTCTCAGCATTTAAATTTGCAGACTGTTGGATTTTGTTAGTACATGTCTTTACTCTGCCCTCTGTCACAGCCTCCCCTCTTTACTCTTCCCATTTTACTCTGTAATCTGTCTCCAGCAGAAACTTTCCTAACACCCTCCGAACACACAGCACTCACACTCAGAGGTTTCACAGGAGAGCGAGTGTTTGGACTTAAATGCTGTTTCTGAATCATGTCTTTGCTCGCAGGAGAACGAGATGACAGATTTAATCACTGCACCACCACAATCGATACTGATCATCCAATGAGTGTGTGATTTTAAATGTGCTTTAATCGATTCATGGGTCTTGGAGCTAATCTTTGCCTGAGAGGTGTGTGCGTTAAAAAATAGAGAGAGAATAAGAGAAAAAAGAGAGACAGAGAGAGAGTGCAGTCTAACTTTATCTTGCACAACCAGAACATTGTGTGTGTGTGTGTGTGTGTGTGTGTATCTCTGTCCATCAACTCTGTCTGTACGTTTGCGCATGTAGGCCTATTTTAATTGTTGCCATGGAAACAGAGTGCTGCCAGAGAAGTCCGGATTCAAAGAGGGCATCTCTCTCTCTCTCTCTCTCTCTCTCTCTCTCTCTCTACTTCTCCCTCTCTCTCTCTCTCTCTCTCTCTTTTTTCTCCTGCCTTTCTGCTGCTCCTTTCTTCCTCTCCTCGTCACTTTTCTTTCATCTTTTTTCACGTCTCACCAAGGTCCTCCTTGGTTTACACTCTCTGTCTCGCTTCCTCCCACTCCCTTTCCTCCCTCTCTCCTTTCTCTCCTCTCTCTCCTCTGTCTCCTCTCCCCCGCCTCTCCATCCTTCCTGGAGAGCGGTGCGCAATCGACGATTAACACAGGGACCTGTAATTAGAGCTGACGAACCAGCAGCAATTAGTTTTTCCCTAAAGAAGTTGTTTTGTCATCTCTGCATCCATCTTTCATCCCTCGCTTGCTCTCCGTGTTGCTCTTTCTCCCTCTCTTGTCATTTCCTGCGCTATAAGCTGTCAGTTTCACACAGCGCTCATTGTTTCAGCGTTTTTGTTCCTCTTCCTTCTGCAGTCATGTTGGAGTTATACGCACAATGCAACCAGTCACTTTATGAGCAACTACTCCCCCATCTTTCGGAGCCACTCTGCCCACAAACGCCAAGCAAAACATCTTATTCCCACAGCTGCACACCTACACTGAGTGCACGCCGGGAAAGCGAGGACACATGCCCTCCCACACACTCCAATGTAAACACGCCGAGAACACACACACGTCTTGTTCAGAGAGTCTTTGTGTCCAGCTGTGCTTCACTAAAATCTTCACCCTCTATTCTCCCTCTGCCCCACATCCTCCTCCTCCTCTTTTCTGCAGCCTGTTAATGAAATGCTCTATAAATAAGCCCAGAAAGGAGCCACAGAGAGAAGGAGCAAGAGAGAGAGAAAGATACGGTCAAGTAGACGTGGGAGGGAGGTGAAAGGATGAAGGACAGCAAACAGCTCCGATGCTTAACTAGGCCAAACGGGGTTGAAAGAGGAGGGCGGGGATCACATCAGAGTTTGAGCGAGATCATCCTCATGCCTCTTAATCAATTTGGGGGTCAGTCAGTTTGTCGGGCGTCACTCACTCATCTCACCACAGACGCTCTGTCAGTCTGTCAGATTTGGCGTGGAGCCGTCTGCTCTCCAGATATAAATCTTCTCGCTTGCTCTGTCAGAACGCCAGTGTCTCATCTGGTGGGAGAGTTTATTCCTTCCATAATACATAACATAAAGCATAAAGCCCCATGAATTATTGATCAGTGTGATATCATACACAAACTAAGCGAGTATCTGTGTATGTGTTAATGCAGTATTCATGTGTGTGTGGATTGTGACCTCTCCTCTATCCGTCTCTGTGTCTTTAAAGCCTTGTTTTCCCGCTCATTGCCCTGTTTCTGTAGCCTGACGTTGATCTGCACTGATTCATGTGCTGCGTATCATCTCTTAGCTTCACTTAGTCCATTCAGTGTAAGATGAAGCTTTCTGTTTTTTTTATTTAATCACAATTTTTCAGTATACAAGATACAAAACAACTCTGTTAAGTGACGTTATCATACAGTTTAAAAGAAGAATAAAGAGACTAAATAAAGCAAGGGAATGAACAAACTGAAAGGAGATGAAGAAAGAGAAAAAAAGAATATAATTATATATACACACACACATTCTTAAATATATTTATGTGCCCACATCCACATGCATCAGGAAACTCTTTTTTGAAATGAGCTTTTCATTTGAAAATGCACAATTTATCTTACATTTCACAAAACTTTCAATTCACATCAGTCTTCTTTGCTTCTCTGTCTGTTTTTTCCTTTTTTTAATAATAATTATGTCCTTCCTTTCCACTGAGATTTGGGAAAGACTGGTGCAGAAAGGCTGAATGTCTCTCTCCATTATGCTTTCCCAGAGGTTTTTTTTTTTCCTTGTAAATTGAGCATTCACTGTAACACGAACCACTGAACCAGGGAACTCGCCATTTCTACGTCAAACACGATATACATGCATATAAAGAAATTAATGCCAATGTGTAGAGGGTTTATTTTCATAGTCCACAAACAAAGTCAAACAAAGCCTGATCTTACATGTTTTACATACTCAGTCCATTTTGACCATATTTTATAAAGTTTTCTTGTTGTACTCTTAGGAAAAATATTATCTTTTCCATGATATAAATCCCATACACAATTCTTATCCATTCTTCTATGGTGGAAATAATAGAACTCTCTACTTTTAAATATTTTTTTGTTGAAGCTTTTTTACTCGCTGCTAGTAGTATACCAATTAATTTTCTGTCGTGCATATTACAACTTTTAGACAATGAGTCACCAAGATACAGTTTCACACTTGAAGGAATGTCTAAGCCAAACATGTTAATAATATGTTGATGAACCTGTTTCCAATAATTATTAATAACCGAACAGTTACAAAATGCATGAAAGTGATCAGCTCCTTAAGAGCCACAAAATGTATCAACAAATTCATGAATATTTGGTGTGCACAAGTTCACATGCCTATATTTACACATATACGTACACGCTTATACAAATACAAATATTCATATTTACAGAATAATAATCATAATAATAGTTAGAATATAAAGGAGTAAGTAGAGAAAAACATATGACAACGGAAAGCTATGATAACATGTCACATAAATAAAGCTCACAGAGCAACATAAACAGAAAAAATAATATTCAAGGAGAGTCTAAAGCATCGTCGATAATTAACACTGTCGACCTTGCTTGCATAGAACAAAGTGTTTTAGATCCAGATGATGTTATCACCTCTTTGTGTGACGTATGTTTCCCATTTTTCCCAGAGAGTCTCATACCTGTCCCTCTGCAATCTTAAATAATAAGTCATGTGTTTCATGTGTTGAGTATTCATAACAATGTCTTTCCACTGATTAACAGTTGGTGGTTCCTCACAAAGTCATCGCCCAGTAATGACCTTTTTTCAAGGCGAAGCTTTCTTAACCTCTCTCTCCTCTCTCCCCAGGTATCGCTCTCCCACTCCTCCACCATGCCTGTCTGCGGCTGCAGCAGCCCCTCCCTGCCTCATGGTCAAACGCAACTCTCCGCCCCCTCGCTCACCCAGGAGCAGGAGAGGCGACCCTTGTATCCGCCCCCGCCTCCTTTGCTCCCTGGCTGTCGCAGGGCCTCCCTCAGCCTCCCCCTCTTCCTCCTGCTGCTCTGCCTGCTCCACCTGCCCCCAGCCTGCCACTCGCGGCGAGAGAAGGGCGGTGGAGGCGGGGGAGGCGGCGGCGGCGGCGGTCACTACATCCCAATCCCTCAGCCCCCGCCCCATCACATGGCACTGCCCAACATCCTCCGTGGGCTCAGCATCGCCGTTGTCCTGGTAGGGAACTCCAGCGAGATGGCGCTGACAGGGGCCCGAGAAAAGGAGGACTTCCTGCACATGGCGCCCAACGTGGAGGTGCTGACCATGAATGAAACTGACCCCAAAAGCATCATAAAGAGCATCTGTGACCTCATGACGGAGCACTGGCTGCAGGGCGTGGTGTTCGGCGACGACACTGACCAGGAGGCTATCGCCCAGATCCTGGACTTCATCTCAGCGCAGACGCACATCCCCATCCTCGGAGTCCGTGGGGGCTCCTCCATGATCATGGCCGCCAAGGTAGGATGTTAAAATCATGTTTTTCAATCTGAGAAGAAGAGAAAAAGTGTTAATGAAGCTGGCGAGAAAAGAGTGAGGGTGTTTGGAGTTGTACAGAAGAAACAGTGACACGGCGGGACGTTAGCAAGCACATGTTCATGTTGTTTCCTGCTCTCTCTCTTTCTCTCTCTCTCTCTCTCTCTCTCTCTCTCTCTCTCTCTCACACACACACACACACACACACACACACACACACACCCTAGTGTACCCAGATATGGCTTGTACATTACTAAGAGACCATGTGACATAAAACAAGCTTCCACAATCAATATACCAAAGTTCATTGGATGTTTGGTCTGTTTACAACAGCAATGCCAGTCAAATTTTTAATTTAGATTTAGTTGATAGTGAGTATCTTCAATATGCATTCCTCGATCTCTGTCAATGTGCAATGTGTCCTCTGATCCTTCAGGATCTTTCAGGATCCTACTGGATTGGCAAATGGTTTGTGAGTGAGTTGACCGTAGCTTTTCTCATCAGCGTAAAGCTAAGTTCACTGACAGGCCTCTGAAGTAGTGGATGAAGACAACAAAGGCTAGCGCTGACATATCTCTGGGCCTAGGGGGCATTCTGTCACTACACTTCCAAATCTGATTGGCTGATGAAACGGTCATTCAAAGCTATAATCAAACGGTAGCTTCAAGGAAAGGCCAAGGGCTAGCAATACCATGGGAGCAGGCCCACGGGAGCTGTGGTGCTTTTAAATGACTTTTGGAGATGACCCCAACCATGACAAAAGCATGTTACATCACGCTGCGTGGCTTGCAGCCAGTTTCAACGGGAAACAGTCATCACTAACTCGTGCAGCTTATAGGTTACATAAAACAAAGTCTTGTTGTCATTACCTTTTGATTTGCGTGATATGACCTCTAACCTTTGACACTGAGCTGCATGTCACTTCAACCTTCCTAACAAGAATAGCATCAGCAGGAAAGAAACCCTAGTTCGTAACCCTTTTTTGAAAAGGGTGACACGTAGAAGAACTCAAGTCTCTGCAGGATTAGATTTTGACTGGACAAACTTTACGATTAGCAAAGCTGTATCCCTGCAACTCTCATCAACCTCTTCCCAGAGCTTTTCCTTACTCATAAAACACTAACTTGGACTTCTAAATCGTATCCAAGAGCTTTTACGACTAATAAAACTCTGATTTCTTTTTTTCCTTAAGGCTCTCTTGGACATTTTATCAATATCAAGTGTGCATGCAAGAGCTGTAAGATTTATCTTCCCAGTCTCCTCCAGCAGACAAAAGAACAGGCAGACAGTGAGACAGGCAGACAGGCAGCATGAAGCCCCGTGTTAACTCAGAGAGAAAGGACCCAAACACAGACTGCCAAACGTACTTAACACAAAAAAGACAAAACAAAAGGCTCGTGATAATTGAGAGAGTCAACGGGGAGCAGACCGGAATTAAAAACCTAAAAACAGCTCAGACAGAATCTAAAAAAACAAGGTGAGAGCACAAGAAGACAGGCAGAGGAGAGGTAAGGGAGAGAGATAGATGGAGTCTACAGAGGAGGATGGAGGCTGACGAGGATCAGATACAGGAGAGGAGGAATATTTTTTCCCCATGGATTCTATTTTGTACTTACAAATGTATTTGCAATTACATTTAAACATTTTAACAAAACTTTTAGAATCAAAAAATGAACAATGAACAATGACATTGCACAGAAAAGGAGAGAGGGAGAAAAATATGGAATCAAGATTGTTTAGAAAAAATATTTATGACAGCATGAGAATTTGCACTTAGTCCCTTTCAACTGCACAAGACACTTTTCTGTTTAATTTCATTTTTCTTTTCGTTTGTTTTGTTTAACTAAAGTTTCTGCCTAAGTGCATATGTAAGGTTGATTAACCAACAGGCAACATTATGTTGCATTTGATTTGTTTATTTTTGATTGGCACAGTGTTGAGACGCTCTCATCTTTGCTCATTTTTGTTCTTTATTTAAGTGTCATGTACGTCCGTGAGGGCTGGGCACCTTTTGGTGCATGGCATGAGGAAATAATAATGAACTAAACTAAAACCATAACTATGATACACATTATATTAGGGTCATAGGTTTTATTATTAATACTCCATAGATAAAAAGAACTCACAGAAAAATTGAAATACTGTTCCTCTTTTCCTACATTATAGATAAAAAAATGTAAATAGCACAAAAAATCCTGTATGAAAAAGTACAATTTTAGAACATGAAAATACAATAAAATAAAGTATAGAAATGAAGAACAAAACCATTGATATAGCGTTGTGATGGCTTTGGATATAAAATGTTCAAGGACAGTTGTGCATATAATTGTAAGATGGGTAGTTGGATGGATGGATGAATGAATGGAGGGGTTAAGCCTGGGGTCTGTCTGCCCTGAAACGTCCGGCGTTTCTGATGCCCGTGTCGGGATGAGCTGCAGATTGCTGCTGAACAGAGAGCTCAGTCTGCTCCTCTGTACAACGAGGCCCTGCCTAATGGGATAAAGCAATCTGCTGCTGCTTTATCTGCGTCCACCCGGGATGGGGGCTTGGACCCCGCTCCACCAAATCAGCTCATTCATTCAGTTCTTTGTGCATAAATCCAGCTGTATTCGTCATCAGCAGTTAAAGAAACAGAGTTAACTGGTGGACGTGACGCTTTTGTTCACTTTATCTCTGAGCCTCAGTCTTATCTGGCTGTGACGGCTGCGCTGACCCCCTGGTGTCAACAGGTCTCTGTACCGGCAGAGACGTGAGTCGCGGTGACATGTCCGGGCCAGCGGCCACAGCTGAAACTATTCTCTCTGTTCCATCTCATTAGAGCGCCAAGCAGAGATACGGCAGGGAACCGTCCCCTCCCATTTAAAGCAGAGCTGCTCCTGCACAGCACACACATCTGCAGGATGTTCCTGTGTGAGCAGTCCTCTCTGCGGCTACACACACACACACACACACACACACACACACACACTGCTCACACAGACACATCACTGCTCTCTATGAATATTTATGACAGCATGATGTTGATTTCTCAGCTTTGATTGTTCAACATCTGCATCCTGATGTCTGCTTTTCCTGTACAGCAAGAAAACACATTATACCTACATGCAGGCAGCGTTGTGGTGAACAAGTAAAAATGAATGCATTCAATGAACACGCTCATGTTTTCATGTACGGTGAACTGAACCGCTCAGTTTATAACCCATGAACAGGGACGTGAGCATAGTTCACTCCTGGGGCAGTGAACGGCAGCTCACAATGGGCTGTAAGGGGTCGAGAGATGAGGGTGGGTGCTGAGAGATGCCAAGCACTGTGTTTTATGGCGACAGAGGTCAGATCTACGAAGACATCCTCAATAGATTCAGCATGGCTTATTCTGCCAACAATTCACAAAATAAAATCAGCAGCAGCAGTGCATGTGAAACCAGCAGTCTGAGGCTTTGAACATTTGCTGGATATCTGTCTGTAGTGCTATAATAGCATACAGGGATTCATTAATTTTGGGAAACAGTTTTAGGTATAGGGGTTAAAGCGTAGATGGCTCTACAAAAAAAAAAAAAAAAAAAAAATAGTGAACTAGTTCATTTTGATTGGTGTGAACCATAGACTGTATATTGAATGGACAGCGTGGCTCCACCTGTCAACGTTCTACGATTTTGAAGCCAAAAAACCCTGTTTCTCTAGCCGCCATTGTGCAGCCAGAGTCTGCGCAGTAGAGAATTTCCGGTGGAGTTAAGTAGAAAAGAGAAATAAAAATATTTATTTTTTCTTCTTTAGAAGGTTAAGTCTCCTTTTGGCTCTCTTTCCTGAAGTTTCTTATATCCCCGATAAAAACTACTCACGAACAGCAGCTGCCAACTATCATAAAACGAAACTTATAACACAGTTTTTAACGTCCAATAACTTATGAGAAACCAACTTCTCAGTAAAAAAAACACCTGAAAACAATGCAGCCAGATTACATCGTCATGCCACCTTAGTGTAAGGATGAGAGAAAGGTTTCTACCAGGTATCGTAATTTTTTAAAGTTTTCCCGGCTCATATCTGGAATACATGGGGAGGCGGGGCTTATGACCTATACTGCAGCCAGACACCAGGGGGCGGGGCATCTGCTGGAGGCTTCAGTTTGAGCCGAACATTGTTACGTCTACTTATTATACAGTCTATGGTGTGAACGGAACTTTAAGCTAGCTTGGTTTTTTGTGTAAGCTGGCACAACACTATGTAAAAGAGCCAGCTTGACTAATTTCTGTCAGACATCGACTCCACAACAACATGTGACTCTCTTTTAAGTAACATCATCATGGAGTAACATGATAGGATAATATATGTGTAAAATTGCATTTACAGTGTCCACTTCATGCATTAAGCTTTAATTCTGCTGAAACATCCTTCTCTGACAACACAAATTGTGTCCTGGTCAGCAGACAACACATGTCAAAATGTATCGCTTATGAAAAGATGAGGCAGATAGGGGATCGTAAAGGAATGCACAAGCCCTAAAATGAATATTTGTGTGTGGGGGGACAGCATCAGTCATTAAACACAGCCCTGTGCTGCAGGAAAGAGCAGTGTTTTGCAGTCAGAGGTTTAAATGGATTTCTCCGGCCACAAGCCAGAACAGGCGTCCCCGGAGACCCTCCTCCTGGCGACACCGGGACCCAAGAGAGTGAGGACCAGTCCCGTGCAAAGGCTCCGTCTCCAAACGGATTTGTGTCTGCCTAATGGGCTGAGACAATGGAGTGGTGAAAACACGATAGAGAGGGATCAGCCAGAGAGGGAGAGAAAGAGAAAGAGAGAGGCTGAACAAGAGCAGGTGAGGAGAGGAGAGATGATGGACAGGTGAGGAGAGAGGAAGAGGAGGAGAAGGAGAGAAAGGTTCTTTTCTGAGGACAGAGGAGATGGAGGGAGAAGAAGCCCAGCTGCAGCTTTTATGGTGAGTGAGTGTTGAAGGGAAATTGAATCACAAAGATGAGGAAACAGGGAATGTGAAGTGTTTATCTTCGAACCCCCCCTCCATCACACACACACACACACACATAGACAAGCACCATGAAGAACTCGAAGGCCAAACGCTGATTTTACTGCTGGAAAGACACTCATTACATTACACATCTGAGGAGGAATGATAACAGGGAGTGACGTGGGAGGAGGAGAAAACAGCTTTTTGATTTTTAGTGCGGTCTGAACAGGGAGAGACTTTGGCTGAGAAGAACAAGATAATTCCATAAAACAGAGTGGACTCGCAGCACGGCGTAAAGAGTCACTTTGAATTAAAACCATTACAGCATCTCTCTGCACATATAAATGCATTGAAAGCTTTTATTTGTGGTGATGGAACACAGAAACCTCAGGCATCATAACCGAGAGCGCTGCAGAAACACCGTCTCAATCTGCTCCACAGCTCGCAGAGTCTCCTGACGTTTGTAACAAGAGCTAAACTGGATTTCTCAGAGCTATCCCTCTCGGGCACAGAGCAAAAACTGCAGCAGGAGCTTGACAATAAAAAAGTGGGGCTACATTTAACACAGCGGCTGCATCTGTGCACACAGCCGCCCGTGGGAAGTGGCTACGCAGTTAGTCAAAAGTGAACGGGCGTAGAGAGTTAAATGGATGACGGAGAGAGGAAGCCAGGCGGTGCTAGTATTTACAAGGAATGAAGAGGAAGGAGGAGGAGAGAGAGACGGATAGAGGCAAAGGGCACTCACATCTATATCAATGAGTAAGATGAGGGAGGGAGGAATGGTGGTAAGTAAGAGCACTGAGTGCATGGCTGAGGAAGAAAGACTGAGACAGAGAAGAAAAAGGCAGAGCGATGTAGGATAAATAACTTAAACCTCATTTACGAAGCTGCTTGTAAAGATTGGAGAGTTCAGAGTGCTTTTTAATGAAGTTAACAAAGAAGGAAAACTCAAAATAGCATGAATAAAGCAAAGCTATCAATGTACAAACTAAGTAGGAAAAATTAGAATAGAAGCTAAGAATTATCATCAATCAGATGTAAAACAAGAGCGAACTGCACTGCACCTGACAGGCGTCTAAAGGGCTGACCAATTAGAGTAAAGGGGGATTATGAAGTGGGAAGTTTTAAAGAGACAGCAGCTATAAAAAAGTGCTCATTTTTTGAAACACCAGTGAGAGAAAAGTAAAGCCAGTAAATCTAATACGGGGGCATCAGAGGGACAGAATTAAGACTAAAAAGGAAAACAGCAGGTGTGTCGCCATCGACCCAAAGAGCCAGGGTCACATGGTGAAGAGAAGCGGCGTCTTTGCTCAGGAAATCAGTGACTAAACGAGGAGGAGGAGAAAAAGATGGATAGAGCGCAGCTGTAGCCACATCTGTGAACGAAAGGACGAGATAAAGGAGGAGGAAGAAACTCGGAGGAGAGAGGGAAAGCATCCAACAGTTTGTGTGTGTGTGCGTGTGTTGCTATCTTGCCAACATGCAGTAGCTGCCAGTCTTTTGTCTGTGGAGGTTTGAGCACCACCCTGTGTGTTGTCCCTCTGCAGCGTGTGTTGGACTGCAGCATCAGAGTGATCTAAAGCTCTGGCTGAGGCTCACGTTACCGAGACGTTCTCCCTCGCTTGTCTAGGAGGTACGGCTTTGTAGTGGTACAAATAGCTGTAGTTGTCTCTCATCACCCGAGGGCTGCCGAACAATATGAACACGGAGCTAATCTAGCAGCAGAGGCTGCTAGTGGAGATGAGCGCAGAGATAACTGGTATGCAAGAGCTTTTAATGCAGGATCATCAGCAATTAATGAAGAAGGAACAGCAGCCAGCGTCAGTGACCCGAGGGAATGTGTAGAGTAACATGGAAAACAATGCACACACAGGCAACGCATCACACACTCACCCACACACGTGTTTTTCACAAATATATGCTAAGACGTGTTACAAGGACAATTAACACATGAATATTAACAAGATATGAGAGAAAAACAGAAGTGGATATAGAGAGAAATGCTGCTGCATTGTCCCCTTCTCTCTCTCACACACACGCACACACACACACACACACAGATTAAATACAGGAAAAGGATTCACACACACTTACATACACGTGAAAATCCTCCTTGCATTCTTTTGTGTTAGCAGCAGCCGACTGCAGGAACAAAACCAGCAGGATGGGATCAATTAACTTTTGCCCAAATAATTCCAGCTTTTCATTGCTTCAAACGCAGCCGCTTTGCCCCATGGGTGTCCGGGCCTTTGTCAGAAGAAAGAGTGCGATTTTGTTCCTGTGTGTGTTTGTGTGTCTGTGTATGTGTGTGTAAGTGCATGCTTAAGAGAGAGAGTGTGTGTATGTGTGTGTGTGTGTACAGGTCCCTCAGAGAAAAGTGGCGAGATGATAGAGCAGAATTGCAGTTGAACTTTGTACTGTGATAATTGCTGTGGAGGATGTGTGTGTGGTTGTGTGTGTGTGTGTGTGTGTGTGTATGTGTATGTATGTGTGTGTGTGTGTGTGTGAAGAGAGATGCTTCAACTGCTCAATCACAGCGCAGGGGTGAGAACAGGAGGAAGAATTCATCGTACATCACTGATTTCTTTACAGAAACCTGTTCTCTATGTGCTCTTCCTATGATACATCAGAGGGTGTTAGCTCTGCTAGTGTTAGCCACATTCTGCTAACCAACCTGACATGGTTTACCTGCAGCATTTCTCTAAACCCTGAAACAGATTGTGAAATCATCATACCCTCATCTTGAAAGTAAGACCCCTTTGCTCAGAACTCTTATATGAATCAGCTTTCCTGACATTTAGATTGCTGCTGTTTCCTAACGCCCTCACACCTTCCTGATGTGTGTTCCCTCTTCGTCATCTTTAATTTACTCTTACAGAGACGTCAACTTGTTCTGCCGCTGTTTCTTGTCTGAACTGAATTCACGGCATCCTCTTGAGTTTTTGTTCTGGCCTGTTAAACATCGTCGTTCCTGAGTTTTTATTCCCAATTAAGGTGGCACAGCAGCACCTATTGTTGCAGTAATCACTGAGGTCCTGTACTTTATTAATGTAATGTGCTGTTCAGCTTGGCAGCACTGCATCCTTGCTAAAACACAGGCTCAATTAGGAGCATTTGTAAACGATAAGAGAATTAAGAGCGAGTGTTCCTGTGCCGGATGTCTCTCTGAGTGTCTCCCTCACATGTCTCTCTCTCCAGCTCATTCATGGAGTCTGTTGTTTCCAGAAAGCTCAGTAAACCTCCTGTAGCAGCTCTCTGATCTCCTCTTTGGTCCAGGATATGCTCGCTCTGCTTGTTGTTGCTGCTTCTTTTGTCCGGTTTGAGTCCCGGGTGTTTCTCTGTTTGATGTTTTCTGTCTGTGTGGTTCTCAGCTCCCTCTCAAACCCACATCCACCTGCACGTACTCCGGAAGGAGGCTCAGCGTGATCAACAGCATTTTAAGATGTCAGTCCTGGTTGACTTTCAGTTGTCCACTGCTGTGTTTTAGTTGTCAGGCAGAAATCTTGCATTTCCATAATTCCTTATTTAAATTTCTTTCCGGTGAATCAATGCTGTCATTCACCCGTCATGCCTGTGGGTCGGCTGGCATGTTAAAGTGTCTCTTGACCTTTATGCTGGTGTTTTGTTTATGCAGATGCGAGGCGTGCATGTTTACATATTTCACTCTTGCAGTCTGCACATACCCAGTGTCCAGGTTGTTTTGTGGTCTCAAATCTCACAGCAACACACCTGTGTTTACAGCAACTATTGCTCGTGTTTTCATCTTCATTTGTGATTCAATGTCGGTAGCATTCTACTGCTTTGTATACACAAATAGATGCTACTGCCATCATCTGGTGGGAGTACAACATCGCAACCAGGCGATGGTTTCATGGGGAAAAATTTTGTTTTGAGACAAGAAAATATACTGCACACATATGCAGTGGCATTGTCTAGATAAGCAACCCCATATCACAGCACTGCCCCCACAGGCTTGTACAGTAGGCACTAGGCATGATGGGTGCATGACTTCACCTGCCTCTCTTCTTACCCTGATGCGCCCATCACTCTGGAACAAGGTAAATCTGGACCCATCAGACCACATGACCTTCTTCCATTCCTCCAGAGTCCAATCTTTATGCTCCTTTATGCAAGCTGAAGCCTTTTTCTCCAGTTAGCTTTACTGATTTGAGATTTTATTAAGACTCCATGGTTGTTTGAGAGATGAGAAGTTATACATTGCATCAGCTGGGGTTTCAAGAACTTGTTACCAGCTGAAAGATAATTGCCCATGCCGTAATTGTCCAATAGGAGGCTTGTACCTATTTACTAAGTTAAATCCAGGTGGTGACTTTGTTTGCCGGACAGTGTGTTTGGTTTAACTTTCAGACTTTTTTAAGACTTTATGAATATTTAAGAATCATGATCCATCTCCAACAAACAGCAGGTGGGCTGCAGGTGGATTTGAAACCTTCAGTGACCTTTTAGAGAGGAAGGGTGCATTTACCCATGATACACAGTGCTTTATCTTCAATGTTAAGAGATGGGTGGTGTGATCTCAGAGCCATGTGCATGCAAGTTACATTTCTCTCTGTCCTGACTGAAAATTTCATTTACATGTCCAGGACGTAAAAGCCCCTGTTTAGGTATAAATTTAGGTTGAGATACATTCACATGTACGAAGAGAGAGAGAGAGGGAGAGAGAGATATGTAGGACCTGTGGAGTGTGTTTCCTGGAGCAGCATGGCCTGAAAACGCTGCCTGCTCTCACATGATGGAAACGTCCCACTACAGCCTCTTCTCACCTCCTCATTGTCCTGGTTTAGAAAGTGTGACAGCCCACTGTGTGTGTTCCCCTTTCTGTGGAGGATGAATAACGGAGAGAGAGAGATAGAAAGAGAGAGGGAGGAAGGGGAGACAAAAGAGGAGGCATAGAGAAAATATCCAGAGACCTAAATCCACGTGTCCTGTTTTTCAGCCCCTTTGGTCTCAATTTACTGTGTCCATTTAGAACGTGGCTGTTTTTAAACTCACCCCATAACTTTGTTCTCCGTACCTCACCCTCCCTGGAGTAGCTCGCCTCACCCTCTCCATCTCTGCTTGGTTGCTTTACATCGCAGACAGATGGAACCCATACATTAGATTAATGTCAGCACTTGAAATGGTTATTTGCTTTCAGGGAGGACGAGTAAAACAGGTTGAAGGATTGTCAGGTCTCTTTAATTCATCCTGTCCCTCCTGCTGTGTGCTTCTTTCTTTATGAATGTGTTGTACCCAGTACGTGTACATGCACGCAGCGTTCCAACTAAGGTCAAAGCTCGATGGTGAAGTCACAGTGGGGGATCTAGTCTTGTCTGCGTATACTTCAGGGGCGTCAAACCCATTTTCACGGAGAGCTACATCAGTGTAATGGTTGCCTTTAAAGCCATCTACTTAGATAACAGATGACAAAATCTGCAAATTAGTGCTAAATATGCAGAGTATGAGAATTTCTTTTACTGAAACACTTGAGCATGAACATTTTGCAGACTGCTTTTAGGACGATTGCATGAAACTATCTCCTAAAAGCCAAATAAACATGAAGATGCTCAGTCCATTCATGAAATCATCCATGTTGATGACAAGCAGACAATGAGGATCCCTCAGCTGTCACTCAAAACAGCACTCTTTATTTTTCACCACTTTAAGCCTCATTATGACATAAACAGCTCAGTTACGTCGACTATTATGTTGGTAAAATTTTCAACAAAGGGAAAATACCAAAACCATTTCTTACCCAGGCAGTAAATATGTTTCTCTCTGATGTAAACTTTGCCATAATATGGATCTTTGTGGGGGTGACTCATTTTTGGAGACAGCCTCTAGAGGTAATAAGAGGGACGGTAGTTTATTTTTTCTTGTAGCCCAGAGCTTCTTGTCGCAGGAGTTGGACGAGGACTTGAACATGCTCTGAGGTTCGACTGAAACACGGCAGCACATTCTGGTCATGTCTCCTCACCTCCTTTCCTCCCTCCCTTTCCTCTGGCTCGAGCATCGCCTCACATCCCTCTCCACCCCTCCTCCTCCCTGCCCAGCCTCTTTTTATTCTCAATCTCCGTCCCCCCGGCATGGGACCAGCCACACCTTCCCCTCCTCTCTGGCTCTCCACTCACGTCTCCTGACTCCCCTCGGAGGTGCCCTCACAACCCTTCATCCTCCTCCTTTCTTCCTCCTCTTCTTGCTACACTGCCACCAGCCTCCTCCACCTCTCCTCCTCCAGACATAAATAGTCTCGCTCCACCTTCTCTCTTTCCCCCTGACACCACCACCATCAGATCCACCTCCAGCTCCTCCCCCTCTCTTTCCTCCTCTGGCATCCACCCTCACCTCTTATCCCCGGTGATTCTGCAGCAGCCCTTCGCTGAGACCCTCATTAGCCTTATCTCCACCTGCACCCGCCCTCCTTCAGAGGTGGAGAGGGAATGGACCTTTATCTAATATCTACTTTCGAGTTCATGCTTTTACAATCACAATGTAAATATTGCTTTACTGCTTATTTTGTACTTATCGTCTATATTCTATTCCTTATTTTATTACCTCTCTCCCATTTGTTTTCTCACTGCTGTATCCTTTTAAGAGCTGTAGCAACAACAAATTTCCCCCTGGGATTAATAAAAATATTTCTGATTCTGATTCTTTTCATAGGCTGGGATGTGTCAATGTTTCTCTGTGGAGCAGTGGTTCCCAGCATTTTCCAAATCAGGGCCCACTTTTAAGTCTCAAAAATGTTAGCAGCTCACCTCCAACTCCATAAATAAGGAAACTGTGTGATGCCTTGTTAAAGCCTGATTTGTAACAGTGACCTAAAATGTAATTCAAAAAAATATGACAATGACCCCAAATGTAATAACTGGTCAATAATGTAACAGTTGCAAGCCCAAAACGTGATAACTTTTAGTTTTTGCCCAAAATGTTACAACTTGTTACATCTCAGATTTTATTACCTTTTCAAAATTACATATTGGATTCATTGCATTTTTGACGATTCATAACATCTTGGGTCTTACGATATTTTTTTAAAATTACATTTCAAGTAGTTGTCACATTTTGGGTTACATATTAGGTTCTAACATGCCTTCTTATAGGACTTTTTTTGTAAAAACTATTTGAACATTTTGAATTCCCTCTAAAAAAAAAAAAAAGAACTGAGTTTTAACTATTAATCATTATTCTGTATATTTGTATCTTTGTATGTAAGCCCCCCCCCCAAAAAAAAATTAATAAAAAGTAAAAAAAGAAAAAAAAAACGTACTATTTTAGAAATGATTTGGGCGGCCTACATGCAATATCTTGCCCTTAGCCCTCCAGGGGGCTGTGGCCTACAGATCAGGGATCACTGCTGTAGAGTATAGTACAAATAGAAGAGAAGGGTGGGTGAAAATAAAGAGCATATTTGTATATTTGGGAGTTTTTTTTAATGCCTGACCCTGTACCCCACCCTGCTGAAGAACACATCCTTTAACCTCTAACACCCCCCCCCCCAACCGTTCATGTCTGTCCAGTTAGAATTGCGTCTCCTTCTGACTCACATTGAGTAAGTCATCACAGCACCCAGACTGTTCCTGTGACCACAGGACAGAAAGAGACAATCATTTTCACACATGACCTCCGGCACTTTCCCTCCATCCAGGTCTGGACACTTTTTGTATTTGGAGTTGACACATGAACCTCACAGCAGGAGGTTATCAAACACCTTCTCATATTACTCTATTATAGTTTTGGTGAAGTGGTGAGAGAGCAGCTTGTGCAGGATGATGATGCGTCTACTTCTGTTAATGTCACCAGAAGAACAAACCAAACTGGTTCGGAGACTCCAAGATCTGTTTGTTTATTGAGACCAGGCTCAGAGCTGGACCTGGCTGTCTGAGGAGACGCTGTCTGTGAGAGTCACATGTGACCAGGCGTGTCAGAAATGAAGCTGGAGGAAGATATCATCTGAACAGAGTAGTGTTGTGGGATGCTGCAAAATTTGGTATCAGTCCAATACAGAGTGAATATAGGGTCAGTATCATCAATACCAATATCAAAACTTTTTAACAAGCAAACCAGCTTGTCAAAATTAATCAAGAATAACACACAACCACTTAAATAAGTTTTTTTGTTCATTAATGAAAGCAAATATCTTATTTTTCAATCAAAAAATAATATATGCTTTAATTTTTTTTGTTTTGTTGTCGGAAAGTAAATTTAAGTGTTCATGGATATCGACAATTATCCTATTTGAGCATTAAATGCATCATTTTGATCAAACTGCTCGCACATACTGGTAGATTTACCATTACGGAAGTAATCATATTTAAGACATGAGCAATTTTCTGATAATTTTAAGGATCGATCCCATCACACAAGTATTGATCAATACAGATACCAATGTTGGTATCGATATGTCCATATTTTGGGTTGACCCGCCAACCACTAGTATAGAGAATGAACATAGAAAGTCACATTTCAGTTTCATCGTGACCCCCTCTGTCTGTGTCTGTTTGGAGAAATATCTATCAGGTGTCTTCCAAACATCACTAACTCATTTCAGTTTTTAATTACCGCTTTCTCACCTCAATAACTTCCTAAATAGCACTTAACAAAAGGTAAAAACAATAATTGTATCATCAGCATCTCATTCCATTTGGAGCTAATGAGTGAAATTATAGACATAATTAAAGCTGCGAGCGGGGAACCACAAACTTTCTGTCCTCTGAGGTTCAAACTCATGATTTGAAAACTTCGTAGTGCGGAGGACTTTTCAGTCGCCTGCCCAAAATCTCTAAAATGTTGTAGAAGTGCTGAACTTAAATCAGAAAGGCCCACTTCTGTTGGTTTGAGGGTTAGACTCTAGAGGCTGACAGAGAAAGCAAAATAAAACAAGAGAGAAGAGTGAAGGATGGTGCTCCGTCACCATAATCACCAATTTGCCCGTGCAAACTCACACTTCAGAGCTCTGAGTATTCCTCTCCCTTCTTTCAGGGCTTAATTTAGTCTTTTTTCTATTTCCCTTTCATGTTCAGCTCTTATCTTTCTAATTTCAGCGCCTTTTCTTTCCGCCATCTCCCTGTTTGCCCTTCCTTTGTCCACATTCGTCCTCACCCGTGGCCTCCTGTGTGGAACAACTGTTAAAAGAGGAGACCAAAGGAAGAACGAATGAAAGAGAGAGAAAAGGGAGGGATGAGGAGGAGAGGTGGAGGAAAGAGGGAGAGCAGGAAGGAGTCAGGGATGTGGAAAAGAAGAGGCGTGAGCGAAGACCACAATGTGCTCGCTCAATTACTCACCAGTGCTGTGCCAAGCTGGCTCTCGTCAGAGCCACATGCTGGGATACACACACACACACACACACACACACACACACACACACACACACACACACACACACACACACACACACACACACACACACACACACACACACACACACACACACACACACACACACACACACACACACACACACACACACACACACACACACACACACACACACACGCAGTGCTTCGAGGTGACCCTCGTTAGCTCACAAGGTGCTTTCCCTGAGTCTGTTGTTGTGGGTTTGGGACAGGTCAGCAGCACACTATCAACACACCTGACACACCTTGTGTACACTATCGCACCCACACACACACAGGTGGGTTGTTATGTAAAGCAGAGAACTTGCAGCTGAGCAGAAACTGATAGTGTCCAGTGAAGAAACAGATGATTGTGGTTCACAAATGTCCAGATTTTCAGGATGAGATGGGTCCTGGTCGTCAGTTTGTGGTCTCAGGAGTATGGACCAATCGGATGCATGCATGCTAAACAGTCTGTCTAGAGAGTAACAGGTGGAATTCTATGATTCTGAGCTCATGACTGCGACACAGTTGGATTTCGGTCATGTGATTATGATCACGTGTGGAGAGGGCGCAGTTTGAGATGGAGGGCATGAAGTAAAAATGTAGAATCCCCTCAGTAACTAAACATGTAATGACAACTTATTGCTTTATAAACAGCCACAAAAAACAAGATAGCTAGCTAACAAAGCTCTGACAAAGTAGTCTCAGCAGGCACAGACATGAGCAGACTGCTTTTCCCAGCCGCAGACATAGGTTTAAAAACTTCTTTTTATGTTGTTGTTCTGGGAGGTGTTAACTTCTCTCATCTTTGTGAACGACAATGTTTAGTACTTTGTAAAAGCTCTTCTCCTCTTCCTGGTAATAATGCTTGAAGTAGCTGTAAACTACACAAAACATCGGCATTTTGATTGTTTTCACTCGGCAGATAGTGGATCCATTTCACTTCTTGCCCTCCATCTAAATTTTCGCGATACAGCAACGTGATGTGGTGTGAAACCAAACTATTCTGTCCTTGGTCCTAGAAAATAACAGTGGCCTGAGTATCCATTAAGGAAATTAATTATTGTTCTTAAATTCTGGGATCAAGGGCAGAATTCTGTCCTTGTTTTTCAAATTCTAGACCTCCTGCAGACCTCCTCCTCCTCCTCCTCCTGTTTTGTAGACTTCGGTTCAACAAACAAATTTTTTAACATCAGTTGAATATAAATCATCAGCTTAAAAAACAAAAGTGTCACCTTGAGGCTGGGCCTCTATTGAAAAACAAAATGATAAAGGTCCTGTAGCCCCAGACAGGGGGAACAATTTTAAGGCAGTTATTTAATACGACTAACACTTATCTTTGTTTACATATTTATTTACATCTTTACAAAAGTAAACCTATTGTAAAAACATACACAAGATTTACCTGACCAAATGTATCTACATATACAAGACTTTATTTAAACTTATCTGTTATGATCAAAAGAGCTCCATCTTTGAAAATCAGGTGGTGTCAGGGTAGTTGGGCAGTCTTATTTTCCATGACACTATTAAATGTAACGTGATGTTTTGGTGTAAAAATATGATGTGAAAGGCTGTCTTAAAATTTTTTGTTAGGTCAAAAAAACCCATTTTGTTTTCCCAACACCAAGAGAACAGAACAGTTTTTTGATTGAGTAAGATGTCTTGAGTCAACCCTTGTCTTAGTTTGGGTGATTCAGACTTATTAGTTAACTTAACTTCTTTATGTAGTTGTTTGATGTGACTATCATTTTTGTCTCAACTGAACTCTTCAATTTTGTAAAGACTCAGACAGACTGTGCCGACTTTTCTATGTACAGCAGAGTCTCATATGCCAGAATAACAAATGTGCAAAATTGCATTTTACAGTGCATGTTAACATTTTTAAAATTTTTAGCCAATGGTCAACTGGAGGGGATAATGCTTACACCAGTTAATATTACTTTTTTATTAGCAGTCATCAAAAAAAGGTGGATTTCTACATTAGATGTAGAACACACTGATTCTTTGTGAACAGGTGTCCAGGTCCATATCCCATTTTCAAGAAAGTTCATTATTCCTTCTAAACATATTTGCTCTGTATCTTCCACAATGTTATTGAAATGGCTTATGATGCAAATTTGGTGATTGCATCATTTCAGCAACTTTTAACAACTTCTTGAACGGCCAATAAGGACTTTCCTTACTGAGAAGTTGGCGATGGGTTATGAGATTTCGTTCTTTGTGGGGACACAGGCGTAAACTTACTTTACTTGTGATCTTTTCCTCTCGACTCTTTGAGACGTTTATTTGAGAAATTCTCAAGTATTGTTTTGAAAGCACAGACTCCTCATCCTCTACACTTTCTCCTTAAAGTCAGATATAGCGAAGCCTTTTCCCTTCAAACTTTCTGTTTTCATCTTGTTGCAGTGTGATGTTTAGAATATAATATTTGATTTCTTTTTAAATCCAGAGTGTCGTGTTTACAGATGCATCCCCACAAAGCATTTACTGGGTCTGAATTAAAAAAAAAAAAAAGAAAAACAAGTAACACAGAAAAGATCTTCTGGCTCAACCCCATTCTGTCTCCTTGCATCTCTCCCTCTTTATTTTTTATCTCAACCACTCCGGCGCGCTCCTCCTCCTCCTCTCTCCCTCACTTCCTCACGTCATGTGAGTTGAGGCGAGGCGAGCGAGCTCCTATGATGAATGTAAATGTTGCCCCTCCCCTCCCTTGTTCTCCTAAATTACAGCAAACACCACCTCCTCCTTGGTCTCTCTGTCTGTCTGCATTTACCCACAGCCGGCGGGCGCTCTGCCCAGCTCCCAGCATCATCCACACACACAGATACAGATACAGCACACAGACGCATGAGTCAGACGTGACAAATGGACCAATAAAACTCCTCCAGCATGTATGATGTGCGCCTCATGTGTGTGTGCGTGTGTGTGTGTGTGTGTGTGTACTGTGCGTACAGTAGAAAGGCCTGAATACACTTCACACATTATAGCCTCTTTGTATCGATCTCCATCAGTTTAACCCAGAATATACAAAGTCAATAGGCTTAGATATGATAAATTATCCCACGAATGAATATTTGAACATAACAAAGAATCATTTCATTTCACTGTGTTTTCTACATGACATCAGTGAACATCCGGATGATCAAACAGACCTCTGGGAAGTGGTTATGGGACCTGACTGATAGACTTAATGCAGCTCACATTCAGATGTTTTCACTGTAGTCCAAAAGAGCTTCTGAAGAGTTTAATTTGTTCCATGATAGAGCTTGTAACTAAAGTTATTTGTATGTTAAATCAATTTTGCCCATTGAAATGAATTGAAATGTTATAAATGTGTTCTAGGCCCCCAAAAATCACCACAATTTTTTTTGTGTGAAATGTAATTACATGAGAAAAATGTACTTATTAAAATAAGGAAAATTGTAAAAAAAAAAAGAAAAAATACAATACAACAGAATTTACTGCAATAAGGAGAAGAAAGGCTAAACTGAACAACTGAATCTCACTGGCTCTTATTGCCCTTTTTGCCATACATCTACAGGTGTTTCAGATTAAAAAAAACTGTCCGATTAGGTTATTTCAACCCCCCCCCCAAGGATGTTTGTAAATGAGTTGGACAAGTGACATTAAATAGTGCTGTTGAACCTCTTTCCTTTGGATAAAGTGAAAGTTTTGCAGAACAACAGCAAGCGCAGATGCATCACAACACTGATGCTTCCAATGCGAGATAACCTCTTCAAGTGAACAAGTGAGACATGGGTCGGCTAATGTCGTGGCGTTCTCTGCAGCGTTCCCTGTGCCAGCAGTGAGGTATCTGGAGCTAACCGTAATTTTAGCTCTCAATCCAAAGCAAAAAATGAGCTTTTAAATAAAAAAAGCACTGTTTTGATAAACAAACACACCAACAACAGTCATCAACATGCTCACAGAGAGTCTGGACCGCTGTCCCGGGTCAGTGTCCCTGAAGCTGTGAGGAATAGTTGATATAAGAGCTAAATGCTGACAGAAGACTTGGTTTTCAGAATCCTGTAATGTCGTCATTATACAGCCTCAGTGTTTGTGCGTTTCATTATCATCATTATAACAATGCCACAGGGTCTTCTGTTATTTGTCGTCCCATTACTTTTACCACCATTACCATGTTCAGAGTCATAAATCATCACCTTCATCATCATTATGGATGTAACACTCTCCTCTGGGCCTTTAGGTGTTGCTCTGTGTGTGTGTCTCTGTGTGTCTCCGTGTCAGGCTCCTGTTTGGTAGACTGGAGCTCGGGCTGCTCTGTTGCTCTGCCAATGACTGATTTGCATTTGCAAAGTCAAACTGGTCTAATAGACTTTTATTGGCATGAGGCAGGCGGTGCTGAGGGGGGCTTTTAAACCGTACAATACACTCATAAAAGGAACGCCGTGTGCTAGGACGACCAGCACGACAACGATAAAACAGCAGCCTCACAATACACACGCAAGCACCCTGCAATAATACATCCAATTACCCCTTTTACATGTTAGTCAGAAGCTGCCTGGTGCGCTGAGGAGGAGAGCAGAGAAATGGCGTGCAGCTTAGCCCAAAACGTGAGATAGTGTTTGAGATTTGCCACAGAGACACAGCTGAGACTGTCAAAATAAGAGTCTGTGGAGAGTTCCTCCAAGGTTATCCTTCTGGATAAGAGGGTGGAAGTGAAAGAGCAGACCTGTGTTGTTTTCTCACCTTGGCTTGGATCATGGCCAGCTGACAGAAGCACCGTCCTGCTGCATGTTGAGCTTCACATTCAATGATGATCACTCTGCAACAAGCCGGAGCTTAAGTTACTGCAAAGAAAGAGATTCAACAAATGAGCGTCCACGATTACAGCCGTCACTGTCTTTGAATGATTTATGTGACCACACAAAACACTGAATATTTACTCCGCAGAACAATAAGAAGAATAGCAGTGTGTGCAGAGAGTAAAGGAGGGAAACTGTCTCATTTTGCCCTCCGAGTTGTTGCTGCCGTCCTTGGATTTGTTCTGTTCAACTTCTAAACGTGTGCAGTGAATTTTTAAAAAGTGTCCTTAAAGCGTGAAGAACGGGGAGGTCTGGTTTGCTCCAGAGACCAGAAACAGTGTCTGATTTCATCGTCTGGTCATGATCCACTCCTGTCTATGGGCCATAACTTTTCAACACTTGGCACGCCATAAAGTAATAGGAAAAATATGGTAAATATTCCACCTAAGATACCAATAAATGTTCTGGATGCAAGCTAGACATTGTCAACCAAGAAGTTCAAAAGCTGAAAAGAAACCAGGAGGCTTGTCATTCCGATTGTGAAAAGAAGATTAATGATGAATAAACTAAACTAAACTAAAAAACTAAACTAAACTAAGATGGTGTACATGTTGGTTTCAAAGGTAAAATGAAATCATTCAAATGGCCAGCAGGAAAGGACTCCTTTGATTGCAAAATAAAGTAAGACTCATTTGCAAATGATCCTCCTTTTTGTCTTTTCTTGTTTTGTGAGCTCAAAAAAATCATTTTCCTGGTGACTTTGTGGCCTCAAGGGCTCATCCCAGGTCTTTTTTAGTATTTCTGCAGATTCAGAGCTACGCTGATAAGAGCCCTGATATTTGTGATGGGATTCCTGCTTTCATTTGTGTATTAAAGAGCTGATTGTCAGACATCTTTCCAAGCTCACAGATAATTAAAATGCATTTTTCTCAGATTCCTCTCAAATGCAGCGTGAATCTGTTGTGTGATTCTTGCTGCTTTTGTCACTTTGAAGGTGTTTTTAACATGGTTTCTGTCATGTCCACCCCCTGCATACTGTGCTTTACTTCAAATGCTAATGAACTCCTACGTGGCTTTTAAAACCCACTGTCATTATCACATAAGCTTCTGTTTTACGTCTGAGTCTTTGCAGAGAGTTGGAGCAGGAGGTGAAAGTTAGAGAAACATTTCATTCAAGGTTAGCCCTGGGACACTGGAGGGTTTGTGTATCACAGCGATCTCTGAGCGTGGGCATAACTGCTCTTGGTCTCACGCCCAGCAGGAGTTTGTGTTATCAAGGAGCCTGCTCGGCCGAATCACTCTTAACACCAAAGTTATTTCTTCCTGCTGACTAATGTGGACGCATCCACAGAATTGTTTGTGCTGATGAGGGATGGAGCTATGAGATATGCAGGTCATGCAGAGACACACCTTAAAGCACCACCTGGCCCTGTATACACACACACACACACACACACACACACACACACACACACACACACACACACACACACGCACACAAACACAGAAGTAGCATCCCAAACAGTAGCAGCTCTTCTTACACCTGTGTCTTTATGATGGGTACATTCTGTTTTGTGAAGCTTTACCTGACACAAGCGGCTGTGCAGTTCGATAGTAGAATCAGCCTGTTCCTGCACCAGAACATCGCTGATGCCCTCAAGCGATGATGAGAGCAAGGAATCTGTTGCTTTATCTACCGGCATCAACATCACGCTTCTCAGCATCAGAGGTTTGCAAACATTAAACCTTGAAGTATCAGAAAAGCAAGTGAGTCAGTGTGTTCGTACCATCCAGTTCAAGCACATCCTAAAAAGTATTTCAGGCTTGAGCAAGTGTTGCTTTAAATATTTCCACTATCACGAGGTGAGAAGCTCAGATGAGAGATGTTCCAACTTAGATACGTGAATAGGTTTCAGACTGCCGCTGTTGGTATGCCAGAATTAGTGCTGGCCTCTTAATACAAATTGTTGGATATCAGTTAGTTTACCAATCAATGCATCAATCCAATATCACTGTTGGGTCCTGAAAAATCAAACAGTTATAGAAACCTTTCCTGAAGCTCTCCTTTCACTGCTCAGAGAATCATCATGACCAGCTAGTAACATGACACGTGCTTTAAATGCACCAGTATTGATGTGTTGTTTTCATAGCTGCTCTTTTGAAGCTATATTTTTCAGTCCCTGGAAAAAAGAGGAGCCAAACAAACTCTGTTTTATTTTGAGCTGTAATTTCAGTGACATGCAGCGGGTTATGAAGTGGCTCTGTTTGGCCATTCAGCCTGCAGAGAAACTGGGTTATTGTCTCCTCTGCCCTGAAGCAAAGCAGAGAGTTAACAACATGCCTGCTGCCTGTAGTAATACCAACATGGTGTCTAATATCAGGGCGCAGAGAGTCCAACTGTGCATCCTGTGTTACAGCATTTCCATGAGCTTTAATGACCTCCTGGATTATCTTTGCTTTAAATGAAGGCTCAGGAGCAACGCTGCTTTTTGTGCAGAGGGCATCCTCAGGGCCTCCCCCTCTCTGGCCCTTTGTCCTGGTCCTGACAGAGCAATCAGGATGCTTTGAGCATCACTGCGTGGTGATGCAAAGGGTCAGCAGCACGCCTACTGTATAACAAACCATCCTCCTGTCCTCTGAATACTAAAGAAAAACACCAGACAGTCTTTCTTCCATCAGACCTGAGCACTGCTCTCTCTGTTTTCTGAGTGTTCACATTCTGGCTTTCAGGCTCCCTGCTGTGGTTTTCTCTATACGCTGATGATTAACCCATTTATTCTCCTACACATGTGGACATCTGTGTGTGTTCACTTTGATATGAGAGCTAAATTCTGACCCAGCCCTGAGGTGTTTAGGTCAGTGGTTGAATCATTTGGCCCATATCCAGAGGTTAGAGTCCTCACCGCTGCAGACAGTGGTTTGCTTTTTCAGCCGCAAACTCTCCCCCAATTTTTACTCCCAGCACGAAAGGCAAATGCCCCTAATTTTTTTGGTTCATCCTCAAGTGAAGCAAGTTGGTTCCTTGGAGAGCAGTTCTTAGAACTGATAGTTCTAGGTACTTTCTGTAAAAAAAGCACTTGAAGATGCTGTCAGTCTCACATTATGGTGGATTGCTTTGCTCTATCTCCAAACAGTCAAGCATGTTTGAATGAATTCCTGCACGAAATAAACTGATCAGAGGAGATCTTTATTAGAACTAGAGGGGTGGACCTCAAACACTTTGTTTGCCCATAGTTTCGCCCCCAACAGGCCTCAAATGGAGGGCTAGCCAACCAGAGTGAAGAGGGTTTGTGAAGGGGGGGGGGCTTAAAGAGGCAGCAGCCAAAAAGAAGTGTCTCAGACATAGGCTGAAATACAGATTTCCAAAACACCAGGGAGAGGAAAAATAGGAATTTTTCTGAGCTGTAAATCATGTGAAGAAACTATGGGGTCACCATAGTATGAATTTAAAGACCATATAAAGCACAGTGCCCCCTCTCAAGTGCCAACAGACATTAAATGTTTGGATCTTGGATCCTTCAGGCAACTAAACTCATCTTCCTGCTGGATGGTTTGCAGCCACATTGTTCCCCTACACGTCTCTGTGCTTTTCCAATAAATAAAACTTATTTTTATTTTTGTTTATTTTGGTGCAAAGGGGTACGCAGCAGCCTTAAAGAATTGTACCTGGTAGTTTTCTGGGATGCTTAATGTATTTGTCTCATGGGTCCCTGCTTCTTCACCCTCTGTCATGTCTTAGAGATCACACTGTGACTTAATCAGCATGAATTTAATGTCGTGTCCTGCCTCCTGAGCCCCATAACAGAGATGTCAGCCCGTGCATACGCTCAGGGGTTGAATCAGTAGAAGAAAAGAGAGAGAGTAGAGGAGGGAGAAGAAGTTGTCCCTGAACGAGCCCTGAGGCGTCAGGTGTGTGCAGTGATTTGACTTGAATTCTACATCTCCTCAGGTGTGAGACACATTAGTTTATGTCTGTAAGAGCTGGATCTGTGTGTGGGCAGTGGAGAAGTGGAAGCAGGATGTGTGTTCAAAAAGAGGGAGGAGGGGAGAGCATGGTGTAGGTGGCTNGCGCGCGCAGTGTTGTGCAGAAGGATGTTTTAAATGCATGTAGGTGTGAGTGTTTGTGTGTGTGTGTGTGTGTGTGTGTGTGTGTGTGTGTGTGTGTGTGTGTGTGCTCCATACCAGCAGTGAGTGGCATTTTCTTTTTGTCCCCGCACTAATGGCATCCTTAGCACGGCTGTTACGATGGAAACGGCGTTGCCACAGAAACGCAGCCTGTCTCTGTGAATTAGAAGTATTTCACTCCCTCCCTTAGCCTCGCTCTACCTCTCTGTCACCCTCTCTCTTTCTCGCTCTCTCTCTCTCTCTCTCTCTTTCTCTCTCTCGCTCTCATCCTGCCTGTACTCTTTCTCCTTCTTCCTCCCCGTCCCTCCTGTCCCTCTCCTAAACCTGACAAACAGGGCAGTGGCTGACTCCTGAAGAGATGAGAAAGAGAAAGAGAGAAAGTGAGGCTGAGGTGGGTTTTAAGCTGGAAGAGAACTGAATCTGAGCGTGCAGGGAGGAACAGAGGGGATGTGATGATGATGATAATGAAGATGATGATGTTGGCGGCTCAGGGGTGCAGAGGTATTTAAAAATACTGAATTGAAGAGATGCAGAGAAACAGCTGAAAGTACATACATGTAAGCAGAACAATACATTATTTAACTTTAACACGATTTTACTGCATTTCATATTCCTGCAAATATATTTATATTTTTACATTCCAACTTCATTCATTAGTCAGTTAAAAATTATTCCTCCGTGCCTTTTAATCTGTTTGATCCTCAAATATCTTTACTTTTGAGTCCTCAATATGCCAAAAAAGTCATATAGAGTTCCAGATCAGGTTGATGATTATAAGCCTTAAGTCTTTGAATTACACCAAAAGCAAACAAATATGGAAGCTGTCACTATGATTATATTCATACCAGACAACAGCAGTGTCTTCTTTGTTGACACTGGATCTTGCACAGGTCCCAGCAGCAACTCAAAGTGTGTTTTACTTTTTTATTTTTTGAAGACTTCTTTAAACACAGTGTACCACCTGTGGAGATGCATCTTATGTCAACCACTATTAAATTTCGCTCAAGTTCACCTGCACCCTTCAGCCAGTCAGATTCATGAGCCCTTGGCCAGGTTCAAACTAACTGTCACCATCGTCTTCCTCCAAGGCTCTTTATGAAGGTTAAAGCCTTCTTGCAGGAGTTAGTGAAAATTAAGAAATTGTGGTGAGTTAAGCTTAAATGAAGCTTCATCTGTTAGTGTTTTTCACAACTTCCTGAGATATGAGGCATCCTGTAGTTAGACATGATCAGTTCAACTTATAATATGACACACCAGTGGAAGCAGTTGTGTTTACGTCCACTATTTCTTCCCATAATGCATTGTTGTTCCCTGAGGTCTCACCAACATGCTCTTCTTCTGTCATGGGATGTTTGCAGAGTCAAACATTGGCACATTTTAACCCTGCCCTCTTTCAGTCAGTGTGCAGCAGCTCGTTCCTCTCCTCTGTTCACTTCCTGCACATTAGCGACAGGAAATGACAGGCTGTTGAATAAGGAATGTGTAATAAGCCATCTGCATGTACGGTGTGATGCAAAAAAAAAAAAATCTAGGACCAGCATGTAAAACGTGGCTGCGCTGTGGATCTTTAAGGTTGAAGCCGTATGGGAGCATCAGGCCTGAGTTTTACAGACATTTAGAGAGCGGGGATGAAATATTCAGAGGGAAAAGGGTTGATTAGGAGAGAGTGTGGAGATAGAGAGAAATGAAGGAGGCGGAGAGTTTGCTCCACATATGGAGGGAATATAAAATAGGGTGAGAAAACAGGGAGAGAGAGAGAGATTGATTATGTCCTTCTAAGTGCTTTCGGCATTATTGGAACTGTACTGTCCTCTCAAACCAGGCAACTTGAATTAACATTGTGGGGGGAGTGATTTAGGGGGGAGAGATGGAGGAGCGGGACGAGGGAGAGAGATAGCGGGAAAGAGTGAGGAAAGAAGATGGAAGGAGGGGTGAAGGGGTGGGTTGGCAGGGAGACAGAGAGGGGGAGTGAGGGTCTGGAGGGAGGACAGAGAGATGGATGGAATAACTGGGTTCAGAAGTAGGACAGAGAGAGATAGCAAGAGACAAAGTGAAATGAGTGCAAAGAGAAAAAGAGCGTTCAGGGTTTAGAGGGACCGCGAGACGAGCCAAATTAAAGAAATCAACATGCTAAACTGTTCTTTACAGATTCCAGCTGGGAGACCTGAATGATAATCCGACCTGTGGGTAATAACTCCAGAAATTCAGCTTCAAGTATTCACTCCGAGCTCTGAATCTCCAGAACAAGAATCCTGTCAGGGAGTCCGATAATCCAACAAGGAAAAGGAGGAAAATAAAACAGAGGAGGAGAGTGAGAGTGTTTGGATAAGGTTTGAGGGGACAGTGTTTAGTGCAACACCAGCTGAGATGCAGGGAAAGGACAGCTAAGGACACACAGGAGCGAGAGAGAGAGAAGGAGGTTGAGCGTGGGAAAAGAGGAAGATGTGTGATGGGCATAACAATGAACAAAGAAGATAGAGGCTGATAGAAATGGAGGGATGAAGATAAAGTGGCAGAAAAAGAGCAGATAAGGAGTAGAGATAAATATTAGGCAACAGGGATGGAGGAACAACATGTCATCAAACCCTAGACTTGATCAGCAGATTTATTGTTTTTCTTTACTTCCTTTTCCTTTTGATTGCCATGGGAGGCCTTAGAAGCCCAAAAATAATCAAACCAGTGAAGACGACCCACAGAAGACAGGATCTGAAGTCAAGACGAGAAAAAGAGACTGGTTCTATCATAATTTGTGTTTCTCTGCTCATCATATTGTATCTTTAAATAATAATTTTGACTTTTAGACCATAGTTGTGATGTGTAATGTCTTAATTTTGACTTCCTGTCTTGCAAAAATGATTTTATGCAACAACTGAATTTGCATCTTAATATAGCAGCTAAATGTTTGACTTTTTATTGTCAAGTGTAGGTATTTTGCTCTCATTGGTTGACTTTTATCATGGTCCTGTGAGAGTCCTGTGTCCTATTTTCTCACAATTCTCAACTAATATCACTAATATCTCACATTTAAACATTAGTTTTGTTTCACTTAAACATGGGGGGCCTTCCATTTAGTTGCCTTGCATCGTCAAAGGAGTGATAAAAGAAAGTGAACACAGGTACAAGAGTAACAAAACATGTAAAACAATGCGGGAGAAATCGGGTGCAATGAAACAAATCTCATATATTCCTGCCCTTCAATTTAAGTAGCTCAGCTAAAATCTGATCTTATAGTTTTAATGTGCTCAGTCCATTTGGTCCAAATTTGAGAAAAAAAAGTGTATTGAGGGAGAATGACAATTTCTCCATCTTGTATATTTCATTCATAATTTCTATTTATTCATCAATTGAAGGTGGTTCCTTTTGGATTTTTAATCCTATGATTATGACATATTCTTTCATAGCTATGACTTTTTCTCACAGTTATGACTGGAATTTTTTTTTCTTTTTTATTTAGTCATGGCAGACATCTGATGTACAGAGTATGTCTCTTGTTTTATCAAAATCTTTTGGGTTCAGTAGGACATCATATGTATTAAACAGAGACAGGGCAGTGTTTATGTCACTCAGATGTCTCCCTGCCTGCGTATCTTCTCTTTACTGCCCTCTTTATCCACTTCCTGGTTTAAGAGGGGTAAGCCCCGCCCCCTTAATGTGCTAATGCACGGATAAATAAGACAAACCTTAAGTCACGCTTTGTGCAGCATGTGAAGCTCATTACTCTGAGGATGACAGAGCGGCAGGAAGACAGGTGATGGAGCACCAGCCTCTTTAGTCTAATGAGATCCTGGTCAGGTGATGGTTTGTTATCACAGAGCAGGAAAAGGTGAACGCTTTCATCAGGCCAGAAATGTTTCTGCTTATGCGGGATTACAGTTTCTCTGAGGGCATGAGACCTCTGTCAATTCCACTGTTATCCCTCTTTTCCTTTCTGCACCTTTTAAATTCACTCACTCAGGCACAAAGATCAGTCTGTTCATTTCCTGTTTGTACTTTCAGCTTTTTAAAAATACTCAGACATATTTTAGAGTCTGCAGCTTTCTGGGTCGTGCACCTGCAGTTTGGACACAAATGTTTTGTCCTGTTTGAAGCTCCATGAGTCGCCTCGTCTCTCTTTAAATGCTCAGATATCAAAGTTTGTGTTGCCAGACATTGTTTGTAGTCGACTAATGCTGCAATTTGGCGTCTGGAATGTTGTTTGACCTGGCTTTGTGGTACAGTATGTCAGCTGGAGGTGAATCTGTCTTTTTGCTTTGGTACAGCTTGCTTCATTTGGAGTTTGCTGTTATCTGGAGACACATGATTTGATAAGAAATGACAATAATGATATAAAAAGTTCTTATAATTCAGATAAATCACATTATTCTATCTACTTACAGCTTGTGCAGTATTTTTGATATCTTATTTTGTGTTTAAGTTGTTTAATTGTAATTTTATGGGGTCAACCAGCTGATGTCCTCATTGAACCTGTCTCTCACATCATGAATAACAGTAACCAACCTGTGGACCTTTAATGTAAAGCAGACAGCTCTAAGCTTCAGGATAAACTAGTATTAGGGGCAGAAATAACCTGACTTTTGAGTGTGTTATTACCATTCTGTCACTTTATCTACTGGACTGATGCCTGGTTCACCTGCTCCGTAAACACTGCAGCTCCGTGACTGTGCACTAAGTTAGCACCGCGTTCATACCCTAGAAGTGCTCTCAGAGGCAACTCATCACACAGACTCAGTAGAATGCAAAGCACGCCACAGTACAGTACGAGCTCTGTCTTCACTTTCTGCTGAATCACCATTTTCTTTCTGCTCGGGTTTAAGGCGCACTTGTATTTCACCTGTGTTTAATCTACCTGACATGTTTGGTGCAAGAAAACAAGGTACACAGAATCAAAGAGAGTCATGTTTCACAGCTTCACCTTCAGTCCAGAGGCTCAGCCGCTGCTGTGTGTGTGTGTGTGTGTGTGTGTGTATGTGTGTGTGTGCTCCTGCAGATATTTTTAACATCTTTTCAAAATTAATATAGTTAATGAAGAATTCAGATTCAGGAAGAGGAGAGGACAAAGCAAACAGAGAGGTCGAGAGCAGCTGGTTGAGATTTATACAAAATCCCTCAAATTGAATCTTTTCAGGTTCATTTTCCACCTGAGAGGCCGAGTGACGCTGCACCGTGTGTTTCATGTGTGTTCGTAATTATGAACATATGTCTGTTTCACAGCAGCAGCTCATGACTGCAAAAGCTACATACAAAGAAGGGTGTGTGTCGAGGTGCGTGTGTGTGTGTGTGTGTGTGTGTGTGTGTGTGTGTGTGTGTCTGATGTGTGTGTGTGTGTGTGCTTGCATGTGTGTGTGCGTCTTAGTCACCGGCACGGTCTCCAGCTGCAGGATCCAACTTCTGTTCACTGTCACAGCGTGTTGAAATGCGCTGCCAAAAGCTTTTTTAGTGCCACAGCTGGTGTGTTTGTGTGTGTGTGTGTGAGTGTGTGAATGCACACAGGTGCACCCCACTTGTGTATGTTCACTTTAGATGTGCATGTGTGAGCATGTTGCAGCACATGTGCATCCGTTCATGTGTGCACAGAAGCACAGCAGGGAGAGGATGAGCGGCTCGCTCTTCTGCAGAGAGAGATCTGCAGCTGAAGCTGGGTGTGAAGCTGAGAGGAGAAGAGGAGGAGACATGGAGGGGGAAAAGGAAAAGGTGTGAAATCAAACCCAGTGCTTATGGATGTAGAAAACTCTCCATCAGAGATGTTTATGCACATGAAAACATCACCAAGGGGTTAATTTGGCCGGTGAAGGTTTACGAGCCCAGCTGTGAATCAGCGGCTGCGGGAAGCTGCTCAGATTGATTATTTTTAACCTTCATCATCATTCAGCGTGATCAAACCCTGCTCATCATTGAGTTGTTTCATTCAGTGCCCAGAACCCCAGTTAATATTCTGCTCCCACGTTGCTCCAGGTTCACCACATTTCCGCCTGTTTTCATAAATAAAACCATCTTTTTTCCAGCAGGGGACTCTTTGTGGTTTGATATCCACAGCACAGACGAGCAGAGGGCCTCAGGTTGGGTCACACTGAGTGTTTGGTCTGGTTTTTGACTGGAAGTGTGTCACTAAAGACACAGAAAGAATTTTTCGGAGTGAAGGAATTTACAGAAAGCAGACTGACTTAATTTTTTGAGCTGGTGTCAAGAATTTAACTCATATTTTTCACAGTTGCAGCCAACCTCTTGAAGAGTAACTTGCATGTGATAATTGCGAGGCTCAAACAACTGTCCCTGCACAAAGGATCAGATTCTTGAACTCCTGAACATAGGACAAGTAGTGAGATGTATATCTTGCTTCATTATCTGTGCCCAAATCTGCATATCAGCGTCACCCAAAAATAACTGTTTTTCTGTGTTAGGCAACATTGAAATCCTTCACAGCTCAGGACAATCTGATCAGATAAGCTTTAAAAACTACCAAAAGATCTGAACATCTCTCAGAAGAGGAGAAACCTGACTGATAAACAAAGGACTTTGATCTATGAGTCAATACACTGATGGCCAAGAAACAAGCATGCAGGAATAGCATATTTAGAACTTGTTTATCACTTTACAAACTGTTTAAACAGGTAACAACAACAACAACAACAACAACAACAACAATAATAATAATAATAATGATAATAATAATAATAATAATAAAGAAGATTAACAACTAAAGGTGGACCCCACAGCAGCTAAGATGTGAACAGAAGAGGAATAACCTTGTACATAAACTTGTTGTCTCCTCACCTTTGTTTTAAAGCACCTGTAAAGGCCTGACATGGTCACTCAGCTTCTAAATGCTCCTCATGATCCTTGACTCCTAACCGTTTGAGCGCTCCTTCTCATGTCCAGCTTGTCATATCTGTTAATCGATGCTGACACTGATTGTTTGCCACTTTGTGGAGAGAGAGCGAAAGACAGAGAGAGAGAGAGAGAGAGAGAGAGAGAGAAATAAGCGCACATGAGAGAAAGGGAGCACGTGCAACAGAGAGAAGGGGAAGATATGAAAGCGTGCACGTGGATGAGGGACAGAAAGAGAGTAATGGTTGTGTGAGAGAGTGTGGGTGTGCTTTCGGGGGGGGGGGGTGAAATTTTCCTAATTGCCCGCTGAAGGTTGCTGGTTGCTGGTTGCTGGTTGAGTGGTCCGTTGACTCTGACGCTCTGTGAGTCGCTTGCTCCCAGATTGTTATGGTTAAAAAGCTTTGGCAGCCACAGAGGATGCCTGTCAGGGGAAAGAGCCAGACATGACACACGTGTGTCTCACACAAGTGTGTGTGTGAGTGTGAGGAACAATAAAAGATAAGTGATTTGCTTTAAGATTTAAAAAATAATTATTGATTTCTGCCGTAACTTTCAGGAGGACATCCGTTTTTTGATTGATCAGCTTGTGCAGGTGACTGTTTGATTGGTTGGCATCAAGGTTGTGCTATGTTTCTTACACTGTTTTGGTACTTGGCCGCCAGTTTTTTTAAGTTGCTCCAGGCATCAACGGTTGCCTGAATGACCGGAGCAACTTCAAAACTGGAAGAACATAGAAAAAGAAATTCTGAGTCTGTGTTATGACCTCATTAGTATTGTAGATAAAAAAATTTTGGCATTGAATTCCCTCAAAAAACGACCGGGTGCAGCATTCACATTGCACTGATCTGATCTGTGGAAAGTTAAATGTAATTTTTATCACACTCAGCGACAATTTAAAAAAAAAATGTTAACGTTTGACCCTGTTGTGGCTCCGAAAGAGACAGGAAAAACAGGTTTGATGACTCCTGCCTGTAAACCCTGATCACATGACATCAGAAACATGTTTAAGTAGAAAACATCTAAAGTATTCACAAGTCCAGCAGCTCGTATTTACTCCATCTATACTAAATCCATACAAACGCTCACCCTCTGAGTTTGTGCTCTTTCTAAAAGCGTCTCCTGGTTCCTTCACAGAGCAAACACAGGTGTACCTGCACACACACAGGTAACCACTGGAGCTCAGGAAGAGCAGATCTGAGGGCGACATCAAGAGTGTCTCTCTGTGTCAGACTCTGTGAGGGGGGGAGGAGGGGGGGTTTTAAAAGCTGTACTGGCTTTACACAGCAGAAACACAGGGACTTAGTCAGGGAGGGAAGACGAGCGTGCAGATTGGCTTATTGTCTCAGCCCGTCTTCTAACGTGTTCCCTGGTGGAGACAACCCCCCGCCGCTGTCACGCCAATAAAGCAGATTTGAATTCTAATTTCCATTGCGGTGAATGAACGTGTGAGCGGAGAGGGACGGGGTGGTCTGTGTGAATCAGAGAGGAGATTATGAACGAAGGAACACACAAAGCTTCCTCCGGTTTCCTCCTGAGCACGTGACTCGCTCTGTGTTCCTGGAAGAGAGATGAAAGAAGGACTCAGAGAGTTTCTGCGTCTGTCACCTGCAGAGTCGACCTGCTGGAGGTGTTCAGTCACAGCTAAATGCCTGAAATGTAAAAAGCAGGAAGGCAGGGGAGATAAAACACACATGGGGGGGAGAGGTATGTGATGAGGGAGGTGAGAGGAGCAGAGAATAGAGAGGGTGGTCTCTCCTCTGACAGTGACAGAGAGCCGGCCTTTATCCTGGTGCCAGCTGAAGAACACAGAGGCACATATCAACCCAACTTTCACTCCATTTCCCTTTGCTCTTCACTCCTCCTCCTCCTCCTCCTCACCCTGCACTCTTCCTCTTTCCTCTGAAGACCGTGTGGAGCGCACAAAGGCTGCTTCTCTGTGATGAGGGAAGCAAAAATAAAGCTTAGCTTCATGTTCACGTATTATCTTTGAGCTGCAGACTGACTTTCAATGCAAAGAGGAAACAGCAGCAAAGATTCAGGCTGCCCACCCTGAGAGAGACATCAGAGAAATAACGTCCACCGTCTGGTTATGTTGAAGAGCTTTAATTTACTCTGAGGATGAGATTGGAGCAGAAACTTGGAATCATGGGTAAGATGAGGTGAAGAAAACCCTGATAGTCGTCTCATTTAGGATTGGCGTGTGTGTGTGTGTGTGTGTGCATTTGTTCGTGTGCAGAGTGTGAAGCGGCGAGAAACAGCCCCAGCATGATGATGGCTCTGGGCCTGCAACTGACAGCGCGGCCCAGGTGCACTCTGGGATGCATGATGGATGGAGAAAAAAAGGGAAGGAGGAAGAGACGAGGAAGAGAGTTGGCAGGGGAGATGGTGAGGAAAGGGAGGAGAGTTATAGAGGTTGTTAAAAAATTTTAGGAGGAAGGAAAAGAGGATAGAGTGGGAGGGAGAGGGAGGGCAGAGCGGAGCAGATTGAAATCAGGAGATATGACGGCAGTGGAAAGATAGCAGAGGACAGAGAGAGAGAGTGGAGAGAGAATAAGTGGATTGATAACATCCCTCATCCACACCTTACCCCCTTCTCCTCTTTCTCTGGAACAAAGATGTCGGACTACACGCGCCCGCTCACCTCCCTGACTCTCTAAACCACTTTTCCGCCACTCGGGGATTCCGTTCCTCCTGAACGCCAGCCTCTCTGTCCCAGCTCTCACTCCCAACACAGTGACTTCATCCTCTTTATGTTCTGAAAACAGAAACGAATGATGCATCAAAAGCCCGTCGGAATATCTTATCAGTAGCTTTGAACGCAGCCTGCGTGACACAAGCTGAACTTGTGGTGTGTTTGAGTTTCCTGTGATGGTGATTGTGAGCCGAGCGCTGATAAAAGAAGAGGAATTGAACCGATCGTGTTGTTCTGCTGTTCAGAATATTTCACTCCGTGTTTTTCTTTTAACATGTCGTCTCTGGAATCTCAAATTAATCAGGAGCTGCTGTCATTTTTCACTACATCATCATCGATCACACCTTCAGTCTTATCCCCTCACAGCCAACCTGCAGTTGACTCCAGATTTGCTCATAATACTCTGATCAGATCGCTGCGTCCTGGATGTGAATAGACTGATTTTGTTAATGGTTTATTCTCGTATGGTCGTGATCGACCATTATTATACAGCCTGACTTCATTCGCCCTCAAAGTACGTCTACTCCTGGAAGTCCCCTTTCTGCTGACGACAGGGTCACGGGGGCCAAATCTGCTTTTGTCTCCAGAATAAGCGCTCCAGAGCTTAAATCCCCTCCACAGGAGAGCCGACTGTAATCTCTGCTTCAGTCTTTCACTGTTGACGAGGAGAAAGAGTTCATGGAGGCAGAACATGGTATGTTTGTGGCGTCTTTTCTCCGGTGAAAACAGAACGTGTGAGTGGTCAGCCTTTTGTGATTTAGTTTAAATGATGAGGAATTATGTATAGTGAACGGGTGGTTATGCAAAACAGAGTCCTGTCAAGGTGAGCAAGACCCCAGTGTGAAGTGTGAAAGATTTTTTTTTATTCTCATATTTTCTGCACACCTGCCTTTCAGCTGGGACAAACTGGGACAAACTGGGACATGTGGTCACCATGAGGCTGGATAAACTGGTCCAATAAGATCCGTAAATGTCACACACAAGCACAATCAGCTCTTATTTCCGCCTTATTTTACCCTTTTTGCATTTCCATCAACAGATATGAATCCACATAAACTCCATTCATCAGCCGCCCTAACACACACTGATGGACACACACACTAACAGATCCAGAACCATTACCGTCCTACAAGGACCTGGATAAAAAAAACAAAAAAAAAACAGGAGCAGCAGGAAAAGCATCAGACTGCAGAGACCCCTTGGTGTGTTTTCGGCTAAACATAGAGCAGAAATGGGCCAGAGAGGAAGAATGTGTGTGTGTGTGTGTGTGTGTGTCTGACTGTGAAGTGGAGTCAACCTCTGCTCACACACCACACTCTTGAACTCGTCCTCAGGTTGGTCTTCCCATCTCTTAAGGTGTGACAGGACAGCCACATGGCAATCAGAATCACTTTGAGGCAAAATGAGTTAAATCTCTTAATGAAGACGGCTGCTTTCTATTAATTAGGGTTCAAAAAGCACTTAAAATAAGGTCAGTGTTAATTAGATGATGGTCTGACAAACGTGCCAGCTAATTAAGCTGGTATGTGTATGATTAAAGATAGGCGGCTTCATGATAAGAAATGTGATGATGAGGCAGCGAAAGTGGAGGATGAAGACATTCGCTGAGTGAGGGGAGGTTTAATTGAGTGTGAGTGTGTGTGTGAGTGTGTGTGAGTGTGTGTGAGCGGATGTGTGAGGGGAGAGAGAGCAACTGAGGGACAGAAAAGAACGACAGAGGAGCAGAGAGGATGGAGGTCTTGTCATTGATATATAATTTTAGCAAACATCGGCAATGACAGGCTTTATCAAAGAGGAGCAGAGCGTGTGTGTGTGTGTGTGTGTGTGTGTGTGCGTGTGTGTGTGTGTGTGTGTGTGCGTGCGTGTGTGTGTGTGTGTGTATGTGTGAGTGTGTGTGGGGGGGTTTAAATATTTTAATGTTTTTGGGGGTTTTTTTGACAGAAACGAGCAGAGCTCAGGCATCTTTCACACAGGTTCAGACTGGTTTACAGTGGTGATCATAAATACAGCAGTGGGTACATTGTGACAGGACTGAATAAAAATAGAAGCTCGAAAAAAGTGTTTAACGGTTGCTCTTATGAGTACAGCATCAGGCCATGCTACTTTTAGAGAAGCCCAATAAGATGGAAGATGAGAGCTAAGGTTCAGTGTGTTTTAAGTATGACGCTTAGCGCTGATAGAAAACAAGATTAACAAGATATATATCTACATGTATATATCCACATATAATGGTATATTATGTATATAATATTTAGAAATTATAATGCTGCCAAATATGTCACAGAGCTAAACAGGCTTCTGCAAAAATGAAAATGTAAAGCGCTATTAAGTCTAACAAAAATCATCAATATCCATGTAAATGTAGAACATTGTTAGTTTTTTTATCTATTTATTTATTTTTATCATGTATGTATGTATTTTTCTTTGTTTGAATTATTCATTTTTGATTTATTTTACTGCGTTTTTGACATTTCATTCCTGTTTGTATTATTTAATAAAAAGTTCAAATGATTTGTATGTTGTACATTTAACATGCCAGATTGTGATCTTTTTCCTAACCATTATAATTGTACATCGGCTTTGGTAACATGTTTAAAAAAGCTTCATGCCAGTAGAGCTTCTTTGAATTTGAATTTTTATTATATAATGCAGAGTTCAAAAGCAAGTCCAGCAGACACAAATGTTTGAACGTTAGTCTTCACCACACAGGTTCGTTTTCCTACAAGGATATAGAATTACTGTGAATTAACACTTTCAACTTCTTTGCTAACAGTCTGGAACTCTGTGGCCAATCTATGAATGCTCTTGTTCATAGGGCTTAGTTTTTCATCAAGCACTTTCAAAACGTTAGATGTCATCAAATTGAAAGCTGAGGCTGAGGCTGGATCCAGTTCAGCCACAGTGTCAAATGGTTTGCACCATCTCGTGCTCTAACACTCAGTCGTGGTGAGGGCAAATTTATGCTCTCGTTGCTTTTCAAGGTTTTCCCCATTTCATCAAAAGACTGTGACCAGAAGTTCCCCAAGGACATTACACTTGATGTGCCAGTCAAAATTTCCACTAGTTCACAGTCAAAACCAGGATAGTTACAAAATTAGAGCCGAGCAGCACGGAGCGCTCACTGAACGCTGCGCTCACATCACCGCCATCACATGACTTCCCCGTGTGTGTGTTTGTGTGTGTGGGTGTGTGTGTGTGTGAATGCCTGTGGCTGTGCTGAGTTTATATCTCCTGCCTACTGTCTTTTAAATTCACAATATTCAAGTGAAGGCCAGCTGTTCTTCACCTCCCACTCCTCCATCCTCTCCCTCTCCATCCTTCTCTCTCTCGCTCTATCAGGCGGTTCAGCAGCAGCAGTCAATATCAGCCCCCCCACCCTCCTGCTAAAGTTCAAAAAGGCCTTTATGGGAAGAATAGAAATATGCATTGCCAAAAACCTCCCAGCAACAGACACTATCATCACTCTTCTCTGGCTCACTCTGCCACTCTCTCTCTCTCCCTCTCTCTTTTCTCTCTGTCTCTGCGCTGCTCGAGCTGTTTTTCTCTTTTTGCCTCGGTTCTCACAAAGAAAACTGAATGCACAAAAACCTTAACCTGCACTGAATGTGAGCATTTTTGTCCTAAAGATGCATTGAAACTGACGTTATTCAACAAAATTTAACCTCTAATTTAGAACATGAGACAGAGGTGGAGGGTTAGGAGTGTGTGTGTGTGTGTGTGTTTGTGTAGAAATACCTCAGAAACTGTGACTGCAGATTTGTTGCATAGTGTGTGATCTTTTCAACGTGTCCCAGTATCTGAATTTATGAGTCTGTGTCCCTATGTTTAAAACCATTCTGATCTGTTAATAAGTGTGTGTGTGTTAATGTGTGTGTGTTTGTGTGTATATAATTCCGGTGCAAGATTGGAAGTGGGTCTATTTCTTTTGCACTCACTGGTGTGTCCCTGTGTGTGTAATTGAAATACCTGAGTTATTGACTGTCTCTCCCCTCCAAGTCAAATAACAGCTCTGGGAGTGCCGAGTGCACTCGTTTAGAGGCTGTAGGGCAGAGCGGACCGAGGCCTGTCAGCCGTGGGCTACACACACACACACACACACACACACACACTTGCAACAAAGTCCTAGCAAGAACAAAAGGGCAAATTACAGCGACAAACACACTCGTAAAAACAGATATGGTAAAGGGATGGATGGATATCCGAACCCTTTTTCAGCTTATTCTGAAACCTGATTGTTGAAATTTGTCATGCTGAACTTTAAATCTAACACCATGCTGTTACTGTTAATTATTCTAATAAATAGTGAAAGGTTTAATTCATGTATTAACTAAGATACCAGCACTGATTCTGATACTGCTGTTGTTATCGCTGTAAAAAGCCTTCCTGTTGTCGATAAGTTAGCTCTGGCTGTGATGCTTGTCTGTTATTGCAAATAATTTCACCTTTCACAGTTACCGCATAAGTGCATTACTTTGCATGCATATGGACACCTGGAGCTGCAGAGTACTCCTTATTTCCACAGAGAACATTCACTATGAGGCAATCTGAGCACGTTCAACGTTCAATCACGCTCCAACAGGGGGCGCTGCAATCAGTCTCAGCACTCCCCAAGATACGGACTGAGTGTATACGACAACACAAATCAAGCTGAACAGAGATCAAATTGGACAGGAAGTCAGTCAAAATAAAACTCCACGCAGAGAACCACTTGTTAACAATATCGTATTGCTCAGAAATATGTATCTATTATAACCAATAGTTGCAAAGCAGTCACGTATTGATGATCCATGCTGACCACAGAAGGCTGGTAACTTGGTTGATAACTTGGTTAAAGTTAGTTAAAGTCTCAGACTGATCTCAAAACGAGCAGAAAATCAACGGTTCTAGATGTTTTGGAGGAATCGAGTGCTGCTACTTGTATCACTTCCTGTAAAACCCACAGGAGGTCACATGGTTTCAGTTTTTGTACCCCTCCTCTGCCTGCTCCCCTTCTGTGGTGAAGCAGCTGAGCTTAGCCTCCCTTCTCCTGACTAAAAGGCTGGCTGACTGAGTCTTACACACACACACACACACACACACACACACACACACACACACACACACACGCACACACACACACACACACACACACACAGAGTCCTCGGTTTGCCTGCTCCTTGTCTGGCTCCTGGCTCCCTCTGCCCTCCAGCTCCACACAGGATCACAGCGTCTGCCAGCCCGCTCTCTCTCTCTCCGTTCATCCCTTTGTCACCACATTGTCCTCGTCCTCCATCCTTGCGGACGCCTCAAATCTCGGCCGATCCTTGCTTGCTTTTGGACATCTCTATCTTTCATTCCTGCTTGCTTAATTTCTTTCTCTTATCTGCTTTCTCCCTTCTCTTTTATCTCTCCATCTCTCTCTCACAGGCCTCTCGTTCCTCTCTTTTGTTGCTGTTGTGTTTTGTTGTTGTTGTCATCGTACAGTAGCCAGTGCTGACGTCAGTTGTGGATTCTCACAGTTTAGACAGCAGCTCTTTCAGAGCCTCTCTGGCCAGCTGACCGGCTCGTTGGCCTCTCCTCCCCCTCAGGGAATTTTAATACTCACTAATCGATCACCTTGTGCCAACAGAGGTGATAATGCGGCCAGAGCCTAATTATTGTTGCTGTAAATGAAGAGAGGTGTTTGGAGCACTTCATTTTGGTCAAGGCTTCTTAACAGAGATCTTTTCTGGCTCCTAAATCTCAGTCTCTCCATCCCCCTGCATCTGTCTTCATGTGATTTTTTCTCAAAGGCTAATGAAAATCTGGAGACCTGAGGCGCTCTGAATGAGAGAGTCGGACAGCACATTAAAAGTGCTGTTAAAAAAGATATAGAGAAAGGAAGCCAGAGGAAATGGGGGCGAAACAGGGAAGCTGAGCAGAGGATAAAGGGGGAGCGTGAGTGCGTGAATCTAGAAATTCAATTATAAGCGTGCCCAGGCTGTAATTTCACTGGCATAAATGGGACGAGATAGGTGAAGGATGAGAAAGAGAGAGAGAGAGAGAGAGAGAGAGAGAGAGAGAGAGAGAGAGCTGGAGGGACAATGGATCCTAGCCAGCCAGGAACATGAGAACAGCCTCCGTCAGCATCTGCCATTGTCCGTCATCCGTGTGCAGCATCACTTTCTTGTTCTGCACTCAGCATGGGATACACTTTATTTGTATGTTGAACAGCAAGGGGCAATAACGACACTCTTTCATCCTCATGGTACAGAACATTACTCTCATTATCCCAGAGAGTGTTCAGGAAGTGCTTCATATTGTGTTTCTCAACATGGGACCTCCACTGCAAACGTTCACACTGAGGGTGTTTATCTCAGGACGGAAAACTTAAAGAGTGTCATAATATCGTACCGCTGTGTTCCTCAGTAAATGTAGAGGATGTGATCAAATCATCTTTATTTCAGTGCTTTCCATTTGATCACAGAGGCACTGGGCTGTTTCTACTTCCTGTTGTGATTTGTGAAACTATCAAATGGTGATGTTAGCCAGTGTCTACTGGTCTCCTGTGGGCTTTTGGATATAATTTAAAATAAGGTGCTGGTTTTACTGCCTTTTTTCATCAAAAAGTTATAAAATAAAATCAGGTTCTCATCTTACATTGATGCATTTTGCAGCTACTAACACAGGGGTGTGACTCCATGAGGGCCAATCTGCACGTTTTACACCAGCTGCACCACAACCTATGTTTTAGACGGCTTTTAATCAGCTCATTTAGGTTCTGATGTCCACTGTAGTGGCCACTAAGTCTGTTTTGCAGGTTTGCCCCATGGTTAAGTTATGCTCCCCATGTACTGCTTCTGCAGTCCCTAAAAGTGGAATCAATCTATGCCTCTGACCTGCCAAGTAAAAGTAAAGACACTGAACAAACATCAAATCGTACCTTTGAACCAGACCTAATAATTGTACCCTCAAAGTACTGCAGTGGTGAGTTTCTCCTCCATCATTGTGCTGCTGACAGTTAGTGTTAGAAGTCTGATGCATTGTTGCATTTCAGCCTCTCATTTACATGGAAACAGTGTTTTAGCTGACCTGAAATGCTAACTTTTGAAAACAGCTCCCAGAGTGGAATTTTTCTGAAACGCTGTTTCACAGTTGCTGTATGAACAACAAGCCAGCGATTTTAGGGGAAATGCTGACGTCAAGCTCAGCTTTGCAGGTGCGCATCAAACACCGTGCCATGGGCTAATCAACAACAACAACAATAGCGACCTACCGTTTCGTTCTTGTGCTGCTGAATCTTCAGATTGCCTTTCAATGAGATGTGCATCTACCGCACCATTTCTGCATCAGGGAAGAAGTTTTCAATGTAAACGCAAGATAATCATCTCACTTCGAGTTCAGACTTAAAACCGCTGTTGTATATTCAGCTCCAACAGATGTATTGCCACCTACAGGCCTAGTGTGCATACTACAGTGTTTTAAGTCTGTCAGACTTAGACTTAGACTGTCTTTCCATGTAGACGCAGATTTTTTTGACTGTTTTCTGCGTTTTCGGGTGAAACACTGGGAAACATTCTCACATAAACAGGTCGAAGAAAGACAGCACAGGAGACGCTGTTACGGCACCGAGGACAGCCTCTCCTGCTTTCCTGCTCTATATAGCGGGCACAGCCATTTAATGTATGTCTCCTTCTGCTCTCTGCTTCCCACATTTCCTGCCTCTCTTTGGCTGTTTTGTCAAAAATACCCCACAGAAATGATAGTGAATATGAAAACAGCTGATGCTGAGCACTAAAAACAAGGGAAATGCTGAACTGCATTGGTTTTGTAAAGAAAATAGGCACAACTAGCAAAAAAAATGCACTTGGTGGACACAGGCCCTTGTAGCAATGGGGCTTCTTAATTGGAGCAGGATGTTGGAGTACGTTGTTGCTGTGTGAATGCACTGAATGTTGAATGATTTGATCCTGATCCTATTAATGCAGAAACAAGGTATGTGAGCAGGCCCTGTGTGTCCCCTGGGAGGAGCAGGTTAGTCTTTGATGTTGGGTGAAGCTCATACAGATTCCTCAGAAGCAGCAGAGATTTACAAAAAGCGCGGCCTCCCTGCCTGCCTCCCCATGCCGTCTGTCAGCTTCTTTTCCTCCTGCTCTGTCCACACTCAGATCCCACAACAACATCCTTACCTTTCACAAAATGTGGCTCTCCCAGAACACAAACACAGGACTGTACACCGAGTGCAGAGGAGCCGGCCCTGACGGACTGACTCACCCGTGCTCAGTAACAAGCTTGTGTCGCAGAACTGCAGAGTCGGGTCTAGACAGGCAGTTTCTCACCTCCTCCTCTTCTTCTGTCCGGCTCGATATTCCATCTCTACTCTGCTGGCTGTGTATGAGTCTGTGGGTTTATTCCAGCATGTGTCTGACTGAACTGCTGGTTGGTTCGCTGCACTCTGTGCCTCATATTCATCCTCTCAGTTCGGCTGAGTTAGTGGATGTTTTTTTTAAAATGTACAGTTGGAACAGATGAGTCTGCTAACCTGTGATACAGCATCATAACCAGTCAGATATTCACAGTTTATGGTTATTTTAGAGGCACATTTTAAAGCCTCCCTCCATCTGTTAGCATGATGTGAGATGAAAATGTCGGTGGCTGTGTGGCTCCAGTGAATAAAACAAACATGAAAATGATCGATGAAGATCAAGGACATCAGCTTTGAGCCTGTAGGATGTGCTCCAGCCGCCCTCGTGTACAAACTCATTAAAGGAGTCATAAAAGCAACTAATGAAAATCATGACTGGTATCATTACAAGCCCTCTGGTGTCCTCTCGCCTTCTCCTGTGTGAGCCGGAGAATAAAGGCGGCTGAATTAATGTCCTCAACAATAACAGCAGCGCCGTGCTTTAAGTCGTATCTCTCCTCCTCTGTGTGTGAAGCCAACTAAATTAAAGTTCATGCCAATATGGTTACGTCACCGCTGACACTCTGCTTCTTTGTTTGTCATTTCAGGATGACAACTCCATGTTCTTTCAGTTTGGCCCCTCCATCGAGCAGCAGGCGTCCGTCATGCTCAACATCATGGAGGAATACGACTGGTACATCTTCTCCATCGTCACCACCTACTACCCCGGCTACCAGGACTTTGTTACCAAGGTAAACACACTCACCTGAGGCGGCATGTGACAAACATCAGGGGGTGAAGGCCGGATGACAAAGAACAGAGCATGAATCATTTTATGGTCACAGTCAGATCTCTGCAGCAGTCTGATGAATGAACGAATGAATGAATGAGAAGGAAGTCTTCAGGCATGACACAGAATTAAAGCATGAAATTTTCACAGGTTATGAAACAGAGTGGGATTGATACTGAAGTCTCATTTTGAGCTACAAAAGCAAACCACACCTTCAATATTAAGGTTTATTATTTTTGTATTGTTACATTTTCATCCCTGGAAACATCAGCAATGGACAAGCGCCAGATGAAATGATTACCTGCTCATTACAAACATTTCATGTTGTCACTACAGATTTGAGACATGATAAAAGCAGGTTGAGATTTTTGTTTGAAAACACACTGGTCACACACATACGTAGAAAATAAAGAAAAAATGGAAGATGCAAAAACAGGGCGCTAGAATTGAAACAACTAAAAGTAACTTACAGGAGATTTAAACGAAATATTAAACAACCTATTAGGGAAAAAGTGGATTTAAAATTGACCTGAAAGTAAAACAAACTGAAGTTATTCATAAACTAAATGCTCAAGGAGAGAGTTTTTATTTTTTCCCTTCGGTGCCCTGTAGCGTCATTACAAAATTTACTGCTCAGTAAATCTCTATTTTTCTTTCTGTTGTGTCACATTCAACCAAATAGATCTGAGATTTCTGACAGAAGTGTGAAATTAGAGTTAAATACTCAAATTGAGAGATTTGAACATTTGTTTTTTGTTTCCTTCTCATGTCCTCTGTCTCTTGATGCCATATTAATGTGTGTTTATAATATTCTTAATTTAAGTCCATTTGTTGTCCAGAGATAGGTGTGACTTTAACACATGGAGGATAAAACATTATTTATGTAGAGTTCACTTAACAGATTAAAAATACTGAAAGTCTATGGTATATTCACTCCATTAAATGACTGGAGTGATCAGTATGTGAGAGTCTAGAAACCTCTCTTATCTGTTTCTTCCCCGTCAGATCCGTAGCACCATTGAGAACAGCTTTGTGGGCTGGGAGCTGGAGGAAGTTTTGCTGCTGGACATGTCCGTTGATGACGGAGACTCAAAGATCCAAAACCAGCTGAAGAAGCTCCAGAGCCCTGTCATCCTCCTGTACTGCACAAAAGAGGAGGCCAACACCATCTTCGAGGTCGCCCACTCTGTCGGCATCACCGGTTACGGCTACACCTGGATCGTTCCCTCGCTGGTGGCTGGAGACACCATCGTTGTGCCTGCAGAGTTCCCTACAGGTAGGAGCTGAGCAGCTCTTTAAACGCTGCTTAAATACTTGTCCCAGAGGCCCACTTGTAAGATTTCTAGCGTGTCATGGGTCCGGGCAGGTTGGATTAAGGCGGTCGTAATTGAAGTGTAGAAACTCCAGAACTGCATTCACGGAACGACTTTCAGAGGATTAATTTAATCCGTTAAAATCTGCTGTGAGCTCGATGTGACGTTTTCTGACGCTTTACTTTTGTGGGTCACACCTCAGTTTGACCTCCTTCTTACAGGGCCAACCATTCCTCTGAGATTTAAGACACATTTACATATTTTCCTCCATCTCCTCATTCCACAGAGAGTGTTTCAAATCCAGACTCACTTCACTCCCACACAGAGCTCGCTAACAAACGAACCCTCGGCTTCAATGTGAAACCTCATATTCCTGAGTGTCGTTTAGCTCGATCATCTCTAGCTGTCAGCTTGGAGAAAGTATCCTTCCTGCTGGCATTCATAAATAACATGAATATAAAAAGAATATCCCAGTAACTGCCTGTAAAAAAAGGCGCCAGCATGTCCCCTAATCCCAGATGTATCTGTGTCCATCTGCAGAGTTTTATTTCCAGCTCGGAGAAACACTCAAAGATGATGTTATTTTTGGTTTTTTCCGCAATAAAAGAAACAAACTGACCTTTCCTAATAAGAAGTGAAGGAGTATTTCTGTCCCCGCTCTCCCCCAACAGCTCCACTGGAGGTCATTCTAACCTTTGAAGGTCAAATGTGGAGCCAAAGTGACGTCTAAGTTAGGGAGCATTAACTACACAAGCTGCTCACGCACACCTGTCAGAGCGCCTCATGTTAGCCGACGCTCCGCACACGGGGGAGGACAGGACGTTTTAGAAAGGCCAATTCTCTGTGGGAATCAAACCTTTAACTGTTAGATAAGACAAGCTGTAAGATGTGTTCATCCTGCAGGAACATTTGAAACACAAAGGGCCTGATCTGCTAACAGTTTGCACAAAAACATGCGCAAACTCGATAGTGTGCGCAAAGCTGATGTACTAACAGGGTGCAGAGGTGGAATGTGTCTCTCATGTGAGCAAAACAGCACACCCCATCCTTTTAGCGTGTCTACCTTCGTAAATATGCAGAATACGTGCAGATCACCATGACATGCAAAATTCTAGGAGGAGAAGATGCAAATGAAATCATTTAGCACCCACAAAGGGATTTAGCAAACCTGAAACGGTTTGCGGGTGCTGTTTTAGCGTCTATATTTAGCATGTGTGAAAGGTAGGTGAAAACTGGAACAGCGTTATACACAAATGGCCATGGTCCAATCAAACAAACTACAGATAAATGATTAGATATCGCCACAACCCATGAGGTCTAAAAAAAAAAAAAAAAAAAAAAAAAAAAAAAAAAAAAAAAAAAAAAAAAAAAAAAAAAAAAAAAAAAAAAAAAAAAAAAAAAAATGGAACGAGCAAACACAAAAACGGAGCCTTTAATAGGACTTGGATACTCTCTCTTTATCTACCTCTCTGAATGTGATAATTAAATTATTAATTAAACTGTTGAAAAACAGCTTTAGTTTTTCTGTGTTTTAGTGGTCTTAAATGTAAATTATTAGACGTGTTTGTCCAGTCGTTTTTATGTAAATCCAGAGATCCAGATGAGGAGGGAGGATGAAAAGCTGCGGGTAAAAAACAAATTCATCTCTTTGTAGAGCTGACAGAATGTGCACATTATGATAAGGCAAACTTCTGAGACATTGTAACGGTGACAATCAAAGCAGTTATGTCCGCATGATTAAGTCCAAGGTCAAAATAAATCTGAACTGAGTCCTGAACTGTCATTTTTTATCACAACAGCACAGAAGACTGGCTGATTTCTGCTGTGCAGCTGATATCTTGTGCACATGGTTTATCCATATATGATGTTGATTGTGTCTTTATTTTGCATTTCCTCCACCTAGATCTCCCACTCTGTGGCCTCAAACGTTCTTTGGTTTACAGCCACTCTGCTCTCTCTAACTTTCTATGGAGACTGATAGTAGCACGCGCTAAGTCCTCCTTTCATTGGGCAGTGTGCTCCTGTTATCAATTGCATGCGCTATCTTAGTAGATATCCTGCAACACACCCTATTTTAGCATAAGCAACTTTTTAGTTTGTACACGCAATTTAGCGCTGGGTATTTGGGATCTCAGTAGATCAGGCCCAAAGAGCACAGAAACAGACAAAATATGAGGAAGAGCCAAATGTTTACTTAAGAAGTGCATCGCGTTATAAGCAGCTACAGTTTAATGTGAACATTTTAAAGTCTCTCCTGTGTGTGTGTGTGTGTGTGTGTGTGTGTGTTTGTCCTAAATGAAGGTTCCACTCTATAAAGTTTGATATATCACCTTATCAGTTATGTAAATTACACAGCCCCTTCCCTCTTGATTTATGTGTCCACAGAGATAATCGTGACTCGCTGAGCGCTGCCTGAGCGATCACAAAATGGAGCTGAGTGAGAGGCTGAGCTGATGGACACACAGAGCGCTCCGTTAACATTGAATTATCATGTGATTAATGATGTGGGAACAGTGACAGGGAGTGGGCTGAATGTCATCTGATCATTTAAAGCCTGAGGAATAGAGAGGAGCCGTTCTGAGGCCTGCGCATGTAAACAGCAGAGTGTGGATTTATTAGAGGGAAGTGATGTAATGTGCAAGGCAGCGTGTGTGCAGATCAGTTTATAGTTTGCATGTTGAGTATAAGAGGGTCTGCAGATGGCTGAGCTTCTGTTCACGGTGCTGCTGCAGGATCTGTGTTTGTCTGCTTCTCTCTGCCAGCAGGACCATGGATAGGTTTCAGCTTCAGGAGGGACGGATGGAAAACCATTCAGTTTTCATTTAGGTCCTCTTTGTCCCCATCTCAAATACACGGTTTGGATCATTGGATATGAAACTAATACAAAGTGTTGAAAACTCCGGGTCCTAGGTGGACACTGGAGCAGTGTTTCTCAACTGGGATGGCTTCTGGACCCACCGTCACCCCTCAATGACAAGCTGAGACCCAACACAGGGAAATCTTTAGCTTTTCAAAATTATTCAATGAAGTGATGGTGCAACTTGAACCTGAGATACAGAATATCAGAATACAACAACACCCAAATAAGTTTAATAATAAACCAAAAATGACCAGCAGGTTGCGATGCTAGAGGGAGAAATGTTTCTTCTTACACTCTTTTAGCTTTCTGTTTATATAAAAAATCAAGATGTGTGTGTTAGGGAGACAACATTTGAAGAATATTATGCACAAACATGAAGTAACTAAGTCATACCAATCAGAGTTTCACTGCTTCTGAAGAGACTTTAAAATTGTTTCATCGCTTCATTTTTCCTGCTGCTAAGTTGCTGTTGTTTCATGACAGGTATTGGGAAACATATTAAGTCAGGCTACAGAAACATAACTTGCCCACAGAGATTTTTTTTTAAATTATATTTATAAGAGCAGTGATTTTGTTATTTGTTTTAAATCTATTGTTGACACAAGACATCCTGCAAAAAAAAAAAAAATAAAATAAAATAAAAATCCCCTTCAAAATAAAAGCACAGGAATTGTAAAGGAAAAATTGACATTTTTGTTCCCCCAGACCCCCTGAAAACAGGTTCATTACCCACTTTGGGTTGTGACCTACCAGTTGAGAAACACTGCACGAGAGGCTGCCTGCAGAAACCACATATATACCTTTACAAAGAGCTGGGCTTTACAGAAGAAATAAACATGTTGACAGCCTGGTTCAAAACATGGTTTCAGTCTAAATAGATTGATTGACAGGTGGACATAAAGGTATGATATCAGTTTCTAAACCTGCTAAGAGTGAGTTTTTTTCTGTTCTTCTATTTTTGTCTCCATTTCCTTTTGATCTTATAATAAGTTTCCACCTCTGCATAAAAGCTCACGTGAAGTCTATCACCAAATCCAACCACGCTGACAGGGAGCCAAACACAGACCCATCCTAGCGTGTGACTGCCCCTGTTTGTGTGTGTGTGTTTGTATATGTGTTTATGTGTGTGAATCCAGCAGTTCAGGGTTCAGCGGAGGGTTCATACTCGCTGTGGGGTAAATCTGCTTACTAGGCACACTTAATAATTTGCACCATGTGTGATGAAGAGCTTCTAATTCTCGGGGGTAATTCCACTGATGCCTTCTTTAAGTGGCGCTCTGGGGAACCAACTCCTCTCCCTCTTTTGCCTCCTTTCCTTCCCTCCTTGTTTTATGCTGTTATTTCCTCTTTCAGCCTCATCTTTTCTTTGCCACCTCTTTATCTTCTGCTGCTGCTGTCCAACCCTCTCTCTCCCTCTCCCTCTCTTTCTCTCTGTCTCTCTCTGACTCTCTCTAATAGCTCTCCAGTCTCTCTTCTTCCTGATCAGAGTCTCAAACCTCGGCTGTACAGTCTGTGCAAACGTAACCAGCCCATCTGACATCACTGACAATAATAAGCTGTTTCCAAAAATACCCAGTGATACCGTTGTTCTGCTGGTTCTCCCTCTCTCTCTCTCTCCCTCCAATCAATGTTCCTGCTTGTGGAGACTCTGCAGTCTTTGGGATTTTCTCTTACATGTGTGTATGTGTGTGACAGGGAGACAGCCCTTTACAGTTTACAGGCCGGAAAAAAGGCTGCTCAGCTGCCACAGTGCTGCTCAGCTATAACATCTCCAGCTGACATGTCTGTGTTGTGACATTTGAACATGTCCTGAAAGATGTAGGAACAGAGGCGCTGCAGCTCCCAGGACGTAGAGATATAACTCACACACTCATACACACACGCACGCGCCAACAGGTCCCAGGAGAGGATCTTTTCTATAAAATAATAAAAAGTAAAGCGTGCAGAAGGGGAACCAGCTATGAGAGTGAGAAAGTGTCAACAGTGTGTGACATTAGATGTGCTCCTGAAGGGCCCGAGCTGTCAGCGCTGAGGCCCCAGGAGGGAGGCAGGTTGCCGGGGCGCCTGTCTCTTTCTGCACGCTGACATGGAAGTGGACTGGCTGACATGTGGTCATACTCTGTCAGATAGACACAGCCCTGCTGATGGACACGGAAGGGATGGATAAATGGACTCAAAGAGCGGCTGAAACAGGGCACTGCTCAAACACAGAGATCAGTAAATGGTTTCTTTTGGAGGCAGGCGACAAGTTTGTGCTTAAAGATCAGATCAGAGACTCTTTCCACCTCAGTTCAGCCCTTCAACAAACACAAAACTGTTAGATACTGGAGTGGCACGCTGACACAGCTGGACTGAAGGATCTCAGAGCAGGAATGATGGGTTGAATAATTGAACGTGAATATCTTCCTTTCCTGTCATGACGGACTGTGAAACCTCACCCCACCATGGAGAGTCTTTTAGCCGTCTACATGGGAATATTTTTTAATTCCACAAAAACTTTTCTTCAAGACACTTCAATCCACACTGACTTCAGTTTATTTGTTGTACATCTCCTGTGTAGACATCTGTCGTGGGGTTGTAACGTGTACCCGCTCTTTAGAAGGCCAACTACATCCCGCCACTGAATGGGGCACTGTTGGACAGCTGGACAGCCTCACAAAACCAAAACCTAAAATGTTGCAGTCGTCCCCGATGGCTTTCTGCAGTCCAGGGATACAATATATTAACATAAACTTGAAATAAGATTAAGTGTATCAAGTAGTATTTTACTCAGGATACAATATTACTTTGATTTATGTCATGAGAGAATCTGACTTTCATATTTTTAAGCCCTAAAGCAGGAGTCAGCGACTGCATTTAACCAAGGGCCAGCATGTTTTACAGCAGTGGTACATTCTGCTACAATTTGACAATAAAGGTGCCGTTTACCCACTGGTTTGTTAACCCTTTGATGGTTTATTAAGTGCTTTTTTGACCAGTTGTGTGGTTAAGTGATTGGTTGGTGTATCCATTAGTCAATTGTTTCATTGTTATACCTGGAGGTAAAGTGTTTTGTTGACTAACTCTTAGTTGGTTTTCCGATTGGTTGGATCATCCATTGGTTGGTTTACTATTTGTGCAGTTTGCTAACTGGTTGGTTTAGTGACATGCCCTGTCTCTCTCTTTAGCTGTCCAAACACAAAGTAAGACATGATATGATGGTGACAGTGTGTGTTGCTAACTGTCACTTGTGGTCAGTACTTTTTCTTTTTTTGTTAGATTAGAGTATAGTTTCATTTTTATGTTTTTGAGGGTGAGGACCCTCACAGGCTTCAGCTTCTTTGCTTTGTGTTTTATTCTGCAAGAGATTTTTGGATGTTGCATGATCCAAATTTTCCAGAGCTTGAAGTCTTTTTACCTGTTCACTCAAACCTGAATAAACCCTGACAGCAGCAAGGAAGCAAGCAAGCTAACTGACTGATGGGCTGCTGAAAGGAGATAAATAATGTGCACAGCGCCTGGCACTGAGCTGCAGACGCCGTGTGTCATCAATTAATGCTGACTTTTTGTCACGAGTTAATCATATTATCAATAACGGCTGTTTAATATCAATCCAACTCATTATGGAAATGTCAGCTGCGCTTTAATGGATGCGTAATGAGCTGAGTTTCATTATAAAATAACTGCTCCGTGTTTTTCTCCTTTTTGTTTCATTTAACAACACAAGCAGACTTCTTGAGAGAAACATGTCGATGCAGTGCGTCACGTCTTCTTTGGTCTCTTGAGAGCATCACTAACCCGCACAAACTGGATGTCAAACATGGTTTAAGATATTCTTCTATGGTTCATTTACACACCAGAGAGAGAGGCAGTAACTTGGAGGGAGAAGGACGCCTTGGCTGAGAGTCAAACAGACCAAAGGAAGGATGGAGAGAAGGAGATGAGATCGTTTTTGGAAGAAGAAGATACTATCTTATGCTTACTTGCTCACGTGCCCACTCCCTCGTTTCTCACTCTCTCTTTGTCTTCGCTTTAGGCAAAAAGTTCATGTGAAGGAGGTCAGAAACAGGCTCAGTGTTTGAATTTACAGCAGCGCCATGGAAACACTCTCCTCCCTCACACTCTGAGCCTTAATGGTCCTCTTGGTCTCAGATAATTCTCCAAATTAAATATGACTACTCTTATTTTGAAAAACTTATCTGCATTGGGTTTTTTATGGTTGCAGTCAGAAGTGACGTGAAGAGGAAGTGGTGGCGTCTGACTTTGGGGCTCGACAGTCATGAGAAGAGTAGAAGTTAAGCAGTCACGCTCTGCTGGGTGGCGTCATCCTTGTCGTGTGTCCCTGGTGTCAGGAGGACGGACAAACAGACGTACAGACAGAGTGAAGGCCAGCAAACAGAGACAGACAGCGCTTTAGACAGACAGATGGACAAACATAGCGAGGCGATAGACGCTTAGTCAGGCAGGATTGGAGTGCTGTTCATCTGCTCTGAGTCATCACGATGTGTGTGTGTGTGTGTGTGTGTGTGTGTCTCTTGGCGTGAGCTCAAAACATATAAACTCTGCGTTATCCCTGTGTCTCCCTGCTTTAGTCTTCACCATCTGTCTGTCTCTCTTGTTTCTTCAGATCTTAAATCTTCCAAACAAAGCCGTCAGTCCTCTCTCCTTTATTTTTACTCCTCCTCCTCTTCTTCTGATCCCTCCTTTCCTCTTTCTTCCCCTCAGGTCTGCTCTCTGTCTCCTACGACGAGTGGGACTACGGCCTGGATGCCCGTGTAAGGGATGGCGTGGCCATCATCACGATGGCGACCTCGACTATGATGATGGACCGTGGGCCTCACACGCTGCTGAAATCTGAATGCCACGGAGCTCCAGACAAGAAGACCCCAATCTCAGGCAACCCCAACGAAGTGCTCAGGTGAGGAGGCCGTCTACCATCTGGACAGGGTTTGAAATCTGGATTACTTTTATTCTGGGCTGGGTTTTTGTTGAGTTTAAGTTTCTAGTTGGAGAAAAACTTGGTAAAGAAGCTTAGTGCTTTTTGGTACAAAAACAGACAAACTCAGACTTCAGGATGAACTCATTAAACAAGAGATGAAAATCCAGAAAGAGTCAACAAGGTTCAAGAAACTTGAGCAAGACACCAAACTGAAAAGAATGTTAGAGGAGGAGAAGCAGTGATTTAAGGAGACCAGATCTTTCTGCATTCATTCAGTCATCACAGCTTCTTCAAATCAAACAATATTCATGCTAACAAGACATAATGAAAAACCCTGTTCTGTTTGTTTTCAAAGAAACATAAAGGTAACAAATTCAGCACGTCAAAATGTGCTTACATGACTCCATAACATGTGTCTGAACCATTTATCACCCAAGTATTATACAGGCCCAAGCAGAGTCAGAAATCATGCCAGGAAAGCTAACCGTCTCTGCTTTCAGGAACCGTTTGGATTTTTTTCTCTTGCCCAAATAGTTGAAGACTTTCGGTAATGACGACAGTTTGCATCAGTTGCTTGCTGTGATTGGGGCGTAGTTGAACATGAATTCCTCTGGGGTACTATAATACCATCACTATAAAGCTTGTCTTTTTTGAGTTACGGTAATGTTAAGAGCACTTGTAATGGGTTTGGAGCAAATGAAAAGGCCTGAAGTAGATGTTGCATTTCACAATAAATTTGCTGAGTGAAATTCATACAAGTAAACTGTTCCCCCTCTGCTTGTGCATCTTTTTAACTTGATGTTGCTCCATTTCTTTCTTCTAAAATCTTGAAATGAAACAGGAAAATAACACTTTGTGCTTAAACTAATGCTTGCAGGTAAGGTTGACAAAATGTCAGTTTGGAAAGAGTAAATGAATTCATTCATGTGATGTGCACACAAACTCAAAGTAACCTCTACAAAAACCAGGGCCCCAGTTTGCTAAAAAGTTATTCTGTAAATCCACATTGATCCTGAATAACTCTCTGATGTTCTTTATATTTCGTTAGTTGAAGACATTCGGCCTAAACTCTGATTTATTGTCGTATTCAATGAGGAGAATTTTTACTTATGTGACTGAAACCACAACAACAACATTGAAGAAGACAAAAGCTGATTAAAGTGGAGTAAAGTTGTACAGAGGAGTAAATCTGTGATGTGTTTATAAAACTATCCCTCTTTTATGAGATTTAAAGGAGCATTACATGTATTAAGTGCGTTATTTTCCAATGTGGCCCTTTGTATAATCTCATTTCAGAGTCTATTTTCTGTTTCTGGGAGAAACTCTGTGTTCAGAGCTGGAGTAATGTTTTCTTCCTGCTTCGTGTGCAGTTAAACAAACTCAGTTTGTGCCCCGCAGGCTCCACACACACCCCATGAACAGCAGCTCTCGGGGGTACAGGTTTAATAAAGTGTAGAGGTCGCACATCTCAGCAGCACTTTCATTTATTTACAGTCGTTTAGCCACACTTACTCTAATGTCTCCAAATTAATGTGGCAGTGATTTATGGGCGCCGAAACTCTCCACGCTGCAGCTTCAAGTTCAGGAGGTGGGTCCAGGTGTGTGTCAGCACACACACATAACACAGCAGATGTTTACACACACATACACAAACCTACACACACCCACACACATGCACCTTCATCCCTGCGTCCCTGATCATCCTCCGCCTATGTAATAAATCCACACACACACTCACACACTTCACATACCCCTTCCTCTGTAAGTCCAGCCCCGCCCCCTCAGCTGTCCGTCTCTCGTTTGAACTGGTTGTGAAGTGCAGTGTTTCGGCGGCGCTTTGCTCTGCGCGCTGCCTAATTGGTCCCAATGGCGTTTGAGTCGAGGAACAGTAACCCCCGTCAGGCTCTGGCGCTCAACACAACATCACATTCAGGGGCAGTTGCAGCCTTATGACACTCGGACGCAGCTCTGTGTGTGTGTGAGTGTGTATGTGTGTCTGTGTGTGGCTGATGTAAAGGATTTATTAAAGGCTCTCACAGGGGATTGTTTGTTGTCTTTTTTGGGACACTTTTCTGGCTGCAGTCGTCTTCTTCCTACCTCCTGTTTTAAGCATCTGAACGGAAACTTTTTGAAGATTCATACTCACCATTTTCACTGTTGTAGACTCTTTGCTTCTGCAGACGTGACTGAAGTATCTGTACGAGTTTCAGTCTGTCATCAAATAACTCCAAACAGGAGCTTCAAGTGTGTTAAAATTGACAGTCCAAATACACTGCCTGGCCACAAAAAAGTCACCAAAAAGAAAAAAGTTTTAATAATGCATTGGACAGTTCTTAACGCAATTTTAGTTGTTTCTACAATCTCCTTAGATGTTTTCTCTGCTTGATGCCAATGGTTTGACCCTTCTTAAACAGACTAACATCTTTCCCTTGACCACAGAATGTTTCTCTGTCCATGATTGTTTAAGAAATGAGAAGTTATTTATTGCATCAGCAGAGGTTGAGTAACTTGTTTCCAGCTCAAAGATTATTGCCCATAGAGTAATTATACAACAGGAGGCTTGTACTTATTTGCTTACTTAAATCCAGGTGGCGACTTCTTTTCTTTTTTGGCCAGGCAGTGTATAGAACAGAATGCACATTGACCGTCAGGGCAGAGCTGTATGTAAGTTAATCATCATGTTTGGGTGAGTTTCTCTTCCTGTCAGCCAAGACAATGTGCTACTTCCTGGTTGGCTGACAGGCAGAAACCTGCAGACTAACGGTCTGATGATGGAGTCAGTTTGACCTGTCCATATGAGGTACATGTGTCACCGTTGCTGGGCTTGAATTCATCCTCTGTTGAGATTGGTTTGATGCTCTGCTCTGGATGATAAACTCAGTTCAGTTCATCCAGAAATACTCTCACGCTGACTTCTACCCACCAGCAGGAAGCTCAGGCGCCTCCTGCACAAACACACATTCACCTTTTTGGCTTGCACGCAGTGCGAGGGATGTGGGTAATTTTTGCGCTCCCGCTCCGGGCTTAACAGCCTCCTGCACTGAGGCGGCGAGGCTTTGTTGTCCGTTCCAGTAAACTCTTTAGATGTCATTTCAACCTCCCTGTCTGCTTGTTAGTTCACTCCCTTTTTGAAGCTTTGCATTTGTTTTAGCGCTGCCTACTGTGCCTAGATAACAGAGGAGTTTACAGCAGCTGCTGCTGCCCCAGAATATCACTCTCTGTTTGCAGCGCTCTGCTCCGTTTCTCCTCCTCTTCTTTCCTCTGCTGTGGTCTCATGTCATACTCTGTCCTCTTGTGCCCTGACGTCTTCGTCTTTGTTCTGTTTTTACACATCTGCTCGTTCCTCTTCACTCTCCTCTCCTTACACATTTTGCTCCTCCCCAGCCATCGCCGGCGCTCCAGACCTGCAGTTTTATAATCAACTTAGCTGTGCTGATGATTAGATCAGGTGCGAGCACTGCTAAGATCCTTCGCCCCTTGCTGCCGTAACTAAATTTGTTTGGTGATAACCTTTGTCTTCAGCTGCTCAATCAGGAGATTAGCATTTGGCCTTCAGTCCATAAACCTGCAGCTGAATGAGAGGTGGGCTTCCTAGGTGGAGCGCCGCCCCGTCGCCTGGTTGGTTCAGTGCTAAGTGAATCAAAGGCTGAAGAGAGACGCGAGAGAGGAGGAACTCAATCAAAAAGCTCTTTTGTCCGCTGGAGGAGCCTTTGATTCAGTGACACTCTGCAAAGCGTCTCATACAGACCTTTACAAAAAGTCATTAATAAACCAGGAAGAGTTCAGTTCACCGGTGGAGCCACAAAACAAAACCTCAGACCCTAAAACTGAACTGTGAGTGTCAGTCCATAAATAAGTTCAGCCCAGAAAGTTGATTTCAACTAAAAACCACCTCTATTTAAAGTTTCAGGTCTTTGTCTCAAACTGGACATTCGTTAACTTCAGACTTTAAAAACAGGATGAGGGGCGCAGATGGCCTAGTGGATATGGCCGCGCACCATGAGGTTCGCCCTCGAGCGGGTGGCCCGAGTTCGATTCCCACCTGTGGCCTGTTTCCCGCATGTCATTCCCCACTCTCTACCCCCTTTCATGCTCTATCCACTGTCCTGCTATCCAATTAAAGGCAGAAAAGCCCAAAAAAAACAAAAAAAAACAGGATGAACTGATGGATGAAATATTGATATGGAAGCCACCCGTTGCCTCTTTTCATTTAAAGTGATGGATGTGAAACTCAAACAGTCAAAATTTCCCTGTTTTTACAAAATCATGAACCACAGCATTAGTTTGTTTCCACAACTTTTACCAAACTGGTCCTCTTCAGAATAAAAGAGAAATCAGAGAAGACCAAATCCAGATAACGAACAGAATCGGAAGTCCAGAGGGAAAGTCATATTTTTGGAATATATGAGGATGTAAAGTGACAGAAAGAGGAAAAAAATGAGGAAAAAAATTGTGACGAATCAAAGTTGTTTAGACATGTCATCATAAATAGAGGAAAATCCACAATTAAAAATTGTAAGTCACATCTGTGGGATCAAACATTGTAGGAATTTCGATGAAGAAATTATTTTTAAAAAGGATATAGGGTGTTATCATGAGAAGAGGAGAAATTTTAAGCTGTTCATCCTTTCCTTAAATGTTTTATCCAAAGATAAGATAATAAGATATTCCTTTATCATTCCAGCTAAAAGGAAAATATAGCAGCAAACAAGCAAGAATGTACACAGACAACATAACAATAAGAATAAACAAAGATATATAAATATGATAAGTGTAACCCAGAAAAAAATATGCACTGAAAAAATTTAGCTTCAAGAAGTATAAAAATATATAAAATTAGAAGTTGACTGTCTTGATTTGTTTAATCACTTACCTACACTTTTTGTTCCGTGATAATTCATCAAGACTTCAACATTTTTTCCATTATTATCAAAACATCAGCTCCCTCTGAAAGACTTTCATAAAACAACAACTGCTCATCAGCCCTCTGTTTCCTACATTACTGCTCGTTTAAAAACATGGATCATATGTTTCCAGGCTGATCACAAACTGTGGGTCAAGAGAAAACCAATCAAATTCACAATCTTATTTCAGTAATTTTGATTCAACTGTTGAACAGGGTTTGGTCTCAGAGAGGAGATATCAGTGAATGAAGTCCAGTGTAGGCAGCTCCAGAGTCTGACAGAGAGCAAACAGCAAACACTGAAAGAGAGATATGAAGAGAAGCTGCTGCTGAGCACACACACACACACACACACACACACACACACACACACACACACACACACACCAAACCACACCCACCCACACACAACGCACATACACACTAGTGTGAGAATCATGAGTTTGACACCAGCAGCCCTGACCCTGTCAGACGTGGACAGGTTCCAAATGAGCCTGGACTTGGAAAGGTGTCAAGTGCTTTTAAGCTCTGTGGACATTTCTGAACTTCAGTGGCCCCAGTGAGCTTTTCAGTAGTGCGTGTGTGTGTGTGTGTGTGTGTGTGTGTGTGTGTGTGTGTGTGTGTGTGTGTGTGTGTGTGTGTGTGTGTGTGTGTGTGTGTGTGTGTGTGTGTGTGTGTGTGCAGCCGCTCCAACACAGCGTTTTGACCCTATCAAGCTGAGGGAGGAGTGTGTGCCCGCTCGATGGACATCATGTCCACCCGCGTGTGTGATTGTGGTGCTTTCAGTGAGTCCATAAAGGCTGTGGAGTGTATGTGTGTGTGTGATGGGTTAGGCTGGATACAAAGGTGTGTGTGTTTGTGTTTGATTGGTGTTGATTGAAAGTAGGTCAGGGTGCTCCCGCTGTCTTTTCCTCTTTCTCTCTGTCTGTCTGTCTCTCCTTGTCTCTTCATCTCTCCTTTTCTCTGCCGTTTTTTTTCTTCGTTCTCTTCCTTCCATCTGTTTTTTTGATTGTTTTATCTCATTTTTCTTCTTGTTTGTTACTTTTAAAGTTTTATTGTTTGATTTAGTCTGATAACAGAGGGCAGCTTGCCTTCCCTCCTAAAAAGTGAAGCCAGGAAGCTGCACATTTGCACACATGCACGTGCTGCCGAACACTTCAATTGTGCAAATATTTCAGTCAAACTTTTTTTGTAGTATCTTTTTTATTTCCTCACTGTTGTAAATCAAAACAGCTCACTTTCATACACACACATGAACACACACATGCGGTGAGGCCATGGCCTGACACAGATACGTTTTAGCGCATGTTCTGCCGTGAATAATGGAGGAGCTGTGTGAAATATTGATGAGTCAGTTTTAATAAATTAACCCTTACATGAATTAGTCATGAATTACACTCCTCACCAATTACTGTGCTGCGATGTTCTTATTGGATTTGTAGTTGCAGGAATCTATATGTAGAATGATAACACGCCCCATATGGCTGTGTGACGGCTGAAACGCAGGAACTATGCAGCGTGCACGCTCAGGAGGTTTACAGTGTGAGTGTGGGGGAGGTGAGAATATGCCATGTGTGAGCTGTGTGTGTGTCGTGTGTGTGTCGTGTGTTTGCATTTAATAGTTTTAATGTGTGTCTTCAGACAGGGGAAATGAATGTGTTAGCAGTTTAACAAATGGTGCTAATGGAAGGAGAGCGGGGCGGAGACGAGACAGGAGGAGAGGACTGAAAATATCCTCACAACTGATCCGAGCACAAACACGACAACTGTTTGAGTTGATTCAGACTCAGAGCTCTTAAAGGTACACTCTGCAATGTTTCTGCTTCAAATGTTTGAGCTCTGGACTTAGCTGGAAACATGTCTGCTTTGTTAATAACATTATGTTGTGCTGCTGCATTAAAATCTGAATGAAAACAACTAAAACTTGGCAAGAACATTGGCTTCAGACACAGACATGAAGTAATCTCAGTAGAAATAGTCCTTCTTTGTGTCATTTCTGAAAGTTTTTGAGCTATCAGACATCAAAGTTTGATGTTCTGAGCTGTCAAGTCTGTAATCAGAATTTTCTGATGTGATATGGATTCAGATGAGGCTCTTAAATAATCAGTATACATTATCTCCCCAACTTGATCTCTACTTATCACATCTCCTTCATAGGACAGAACCACAAATAAAAAGAGATTTTTGCTTAAAGTTGTAATTATACAAGACAAAAAGTTACAAAGTTAAAGAATAATAATTCTTTATCACAAACAAATTAGTTAAGTAAGTTTTGATGCCACAAAACTAAAGTAGTGAAGTTAATTTTTTATATTGTTTTACAAAATAATAATGGCAGTTTTTTAAAGCAACAAGATTAAAGTCATAATATTAAAACATTTAAGGCCCACGGCGATGAGAGCAAAGTTGTAAGGGGATTGAGATTAAATAGATATTGTAATAAAGATGGCCTCAACTGTTGGGTTATACTTTCCACATGAAAGTGACGCACAGAAAAAAGATGCACGAGCTCCACATGAGAGAACACTTATGGCTTTTGGCGTCTGTTCCCAAACTGCAGGGGGTGGTGTTTGATAAACACACGTCTACCAGAGCACCAAACTAGAGTTGAAGAAGTTTGCATTGGTTTACGCTGTCCACGACATCATTTTTTCGCTAATTCCTCTTCTCTGCCAAGTGTGACAACAAGGATTTTTTTTATCACACAGTGATCACTGTGTGATGAGTCAAATAAAAGCCTGTGTTTTTTGCACTTTAGACACTCAACGCTTCTGTTTGTTCACTGTGTTGTCCACGCGTCCCCGTCCAGCAGTTACAAATATTTAGGGTGCGTGACGCAGAACCTTTGTGTGTGAAAAGGACTGTGCAAGGGGGCGAGGCTGCTGAAATGATGTCATTTGTCCACAAAGGCCTTGCGGGCCTCATGGATGTGTCAAGCATAAACCAGGCTTCAGGGTCACTATTTCTAGAGAGCGCTGAGCCTGAAGCAGATTATAATACTCACCTCAGGCTGTGAATTCACGCCCAAAGTAGTTTCGGTTCATTTCTTCATTTCGCTTCAACCTTTATTTTCCCAGAAATATTCCCATTGAGATGCAAATTCTCTTTTTACACAAGAGTCCTCACCAAGACAGCAGCACAAAAAGTTTCACACACACACACACACACACACACACACAGAAAAATGGACAATAAGAAGTAAACATTAAATCCCTCAGCAAATTAGCAGCATTCAGAAATAAAATGTCCAAAATAATCCAAAATTATCCAGACTAAGTGATCCTGTTTTAGTTTAGGTCAGAATGAAGTAGCAGAAACACTGGCAGCACATTCAAAACAGCCTGAAGAATCCACCAACATGTGACTTCCAGATAAATGTCAGCGAGGTTGAATGAACAGAAAGCTACAAGTGGAGGTAAAGAAACTCTGAGGGTTTGTGGCTCACCGTGTGTGCGTGTGCAGGTCGACACATGGTGACTTCATGTAAGTGAAACAGAGTTCAGAGGAGGTGATGGGGCTGGTTTGTTCAAACGGTGTGGACACAGAGTAGAGGTTTGCTCCTGTCAACACATGCAGAATGAGAGAGAGAGAGAGAGTGTAGTAGTAGTAACACGTCCCATCCCCTCCCTCTCTTCCTTTGAATCCCACTTCCCCTCCCTCTGCGAGATTATCGTTCCCATAGTAACACAGCAGATTGGCTTGGAAGTCACTGTGGTAGTGGGTGCCATGGCAACACACATATGCTTCAACATGTGTAGGATGCTCACACATACACATGCATAGACACACGTAAATGCACGCAACAAAGGCCTGCATGGTGGAGAATAAAGGGGGCACGCGGCGTCAAGTCATTTTGTAAATGGCTTATGATTTATGCAGCAGATTCTGTTGTGCACATTGTGTCAGGGCTCTGCAGGATGGAGGGATGGAGGGATGAAGGGATGGACACATGGAGCCGCAGGATTCTGATCATCACAGCCCAATGGACATATCAATATTTAATACAGGAAATACAATAAAGAAGCCGGCGTCAGAGTAATTGCTGGATTATTATGTAATACCCTCTGCTCTCCACTCTGATAGATAGATAGATAGATAGATAGATAGATAGATAGATAGATAGATAGATAGATAGATAGATAGGAAGGAGGGGAGAAGAAGTAACACCTGTAGGATGAGTAAGCAGAGAAGGTAGGAAAGAAGGGGAGGAAGAGAAATAGGAGAGGGTCTATTCTTGACTTCAGGAGATCAGTTTCTGGAGTTTAGGGTCAAATGTTGTCCCGTTCTGCCCTGATGGAGGAGCTCTACAGTTCAGGGTCTGCTGGAACTTGTTCCCAAATCAGCGTATTATGAGAATAAATTAGTATTGCGAGATTAAAGTCATAGTATACGAGAAAGTTGCAACATTACCAGATTAAAGGTGGGGTCTGCAGGAACTTTGGTTACCATTTGTAAATACAACATCCAAACTGGGCTCCTTCTCTGTGGCTCAGTGCCAATGACAGCGCATGCCCACTGCCTCTGACTGTAGCTAATAGCTACGCTTTCACCAGCCCAGCAAGCACCTGCAGCATCTTGTTTCTACGTGGGGGAGACTAAAGAGCCATATATCTGACTTCCTGCGGGTAAATGAGGAATCCCGCAAATATTGTGCAAGTATTGTGCTCATCACAGACCAATCCACATCAAGCCATGCTCATGACGTAGTAGATTTGTGACCTGACACTAGATAGAAAGTTCAAATAGTCGCTACAGAGATATCTCACTGGTCCGTTTTGCTCAAAACAAAGGCTTTAAGAGACGTTCTCTGTTCTTCTTTTATAGAAGAATTTAAATCTATTTCTGATAAAACTGCAGATATCGCTGCGTCTACAGAGACCGCCTCGTACGCCGCCATTGTTTTCAAACATTCAGATGCCTCCCGCTGACGTCACGTCTGCAGCTCTTGCAGCTCCCGCCTCTCTTCTCTGATTGGTTTGACAACATCTCTGCCAGGTGAAATTGATTATGATTGGATCTTAGTAAGATGGATCTGTAGGATTTCAGAAAATGTATCAAGCAGGTCCATCTGCTCTGCAAGGTTACAGGACGGTTACAATTCCTCTTGATTCCATAAATTAAGATACAGTCACAGTAACACGTGCATGTGTGCATGTGTGTGTGTGTGTGTGTGTGTGTGTGTGTGTACACCTATGTGTGTGTGTGTGTGTGTGTGTGTGTACCTGTGTGGGTGTGTAATGCTGCTGCAGTGAGGCTCAGCTCCATCCCTCTCTCCTCAGACTGTGTCTCATACTGTACATGTGGCCTGGTCAGATATTCACAGAACCTATCTACACGTTGGCACCAAGCCAATTCCCCCTACACACACACACACACACACACACACACACACTCCTGTATTTATATATTCATCTACATATAGATAGTGTGGACAGTTTTGCGGCAGAGTGTTTCCATGGAAACAGTGAGGGAAGGAGTGAGCGAGAGAGAGAGTAAAGGGTGAGGGAATGAAAGAGTTAAGACATGCTGTGTGTGTGTGTGTGTGTGTGTGTGTGTGTGTGTGTGTGTGTGTGTGTGTGTGTGTGTGTGTGTTTGTGTGGGATGACAGTGAAGTGATTTGAGTTCACCTGACAAACATTCCTGCTCTCATATATACACACTTACACACTCCCACACACATTCACCCTAATCACTGCCAGAGAATACAGTGTAACGCGTTTGCGCATGTGTGTGTGTGTGTGTGTGTGTGCGTGCGCGTGTGTGTTGTGCTGTTGTTCAGTTGAAGGGAGGTGAAATGATTTCACCTGACAGAAACAATGCTGCCTCGACTTGCTTTCTCTCTCTCTTCCTCACAAACACACAGACCAAAGCAGGCACACACACAAACACTCTCCAACACACACCCACACCCACACACACTCAATGCTGAGCTGTTTGTGGTGTGTTATATATTTATTTTTGTTACGTTTAGACTCTAGCTGCTCATATTTGTTATTATTTCAGTGAGACAAACGAGGCTCGATGAGAGAATTCATCAACTGTTATTTTATTGGGTTTTTTTTTGTCTGTTTCTTTTGTTGTTGTTGTTATTTGGATCCCTTGTTCCAAGAGGGATGCCAGGGGACTATATGTCAGCAACTTTTTCGGTCAGGACCACTCTGATTATGAGAGTTAATCATTTACATGCACAAAGTTAGATTTGGAGATGTGGTGCTGTTCTTTTGTCCGAGCTGGCTCGCCAGTTATGTTAAACCTATGAACAAAGCAACACAGATCCAAGCTCGTGAGTCACTTGTGACTTGTTTTTTCAGGTGACTGATGCCTTAAAAGCCTGTTTCTCACTCCTGAATGTTTCCTCTATAGGTACCTGATGAATGTGACGTTTGAGGGGCGTAATCTGTCGTTCAGTGAGGATGGATACCAAATGCATCCGAAGCTGGTCATCATTCTGCTCAACAAGGAGAGGCAGTGGGACCGGGTGAGACACACACTCTATCAAGGACTTAATTTATGTCAAACTAGAGGGTCCAGGAATGTGTGGTTCCTGTTAAAACATTCTCCAGAGCAAAATAGTTTCTGTAGCCTATTGTTTGTTGTAGCACAGGACTGTAGAGGTAGATAATGCGAAACAGCAACAGACCTGAAGAGGGCAGCCAGGCAATGATGAAGGCCTTGCAGCAAATATCATCTCCCCTGTGTGGACTACACTTCAGTCTGAGGGCTTCAAACAGTTGACCACCCTGGTCCAAAAGTTTCTCAACATTAAATGTAAAAAAAGAAAAAAGGGAATCAGAAAAGATCAGAGAGAGACATCATGAAATATGTGATTCCATTCTGGCTGGGAGGAGGGAGGGGTGTAATTTGCTTTAATTTGTTTTGGGGGGTTTTTTGTATTGTTTTTGTATTGATGGCCATCTCTTTAGGTTAAACAGCACTGCTTCATCATGCTGCTGTTGCATGTTCGTGTCATGCCTGCTCTCAAAGCCATTTAATTACTGTAAAACTGCATCAGTTTGTTTCAGCATCAGTTTGTGGGGGAGACAATAACTATCAACAAAAGTGACTTGAAAAGAGCTGGGGATGATGACTATCGACAGTTTACTTAAGCCTTATATAAAATGCATCTGTGGCGTAGGCTTATTTAGCAGCAGCATGGTCCTTTTCTTGCCTCACAGAGGTCAGCTGTGGCTCTTTGCAACTCTCTGTCACATACAGATGGTGTGTTCAGGAGCTTTGAAATGTTCTATACAACAGAAAATAACTGGGGTTACAATGTCTTAAATAAAACAAAACACAGAACATGCGTAAAATGAACCATAGAAAGATAAAGAAATAAAAATTTGTAATAGATGATTGGGGAAACTGATGTAAGTGTATGTTATTATTCTTCATCCAGATGGAGTTTTCTTAAGTGTTCTTTAAAGAATACCTCACTCACAACTATAACCACACAGTCATTATAAGCAGCTGTTGTGTTGGAGGACCTGTGTGCTTTGCTGTGAGTAGAATAATAAACTTATTAACCTTTCTTAGCCCATCATTTATCATTTATATCTGTGGTCATTACTTTGTATTATGAGAGGATGGTGTCACCATTTTTACCTCTTCACGTTGATAAGTTTACATGCTTCTAGAGTTAATAACATCCTTTTGTGTGGAGGAATTAATAAAATGCTTCCAAGTGTGTGTTTTTTGTAGGTCAGGCAGAAACACTCCTGAGTTTTAAACTTTAAAATTAACTCTGAGGATGTAGTCGCCTTCAGGTTCCTGTGTCTGGTCTGATGCTTCAGACTCCTGATTCTTTGCTATCACTCCTTCTTTCTTTTTCCTCTCTAATCTATATTCTGTCCTCTGATCAGAGAACAAGGTGAATCTCTTTCTCCTGTCTCCCCTCCTCCCCCTCTCTCTCTCCCTCGCTCATGTTTAATTCTTAGCCTGACTTCCAGCCGAACCACTTTTCCTGGATCCTAATGACTTCAAACTCCTACAACCATGCTTCCCTCTGCACCTTTGAAGTTGGTGTAAAGACCTCGTAGTGTCCAGTCCACTTTACTCCCCCATGGCTGACGCTCACCCCCTCTCTCCCCCCCCCCCCCCTGGTTTTCTCACTCTCTCCCGCTCACTCTTTTATGTTTCTGGAGCCTGCAGAGATACATGGCCTCAGCTTGTCCACTCCAGGCGTTCCTGGCAAGTTTGCATTCCCTGAAGAGTCTAAAGTGTGTGTGAGTGTGTGTGAACATTTGCATATTTTACAAGTGTGCAAACCTGACTCCACACACTCATGCTTCAGCTCCCCGCCCTGCCTCTCCTCTAGAGCTGCGTGTCCAATTATCTGATGATCCGTATCCATGTCCTCTCCCTGACAGAGGACAGGGTTCAGGTTTGGTTTCACTGGTGGGGGAAGCTGACTGACTGAGGACGCTTGTTGGGTGGAGAGCCCTCCAGACGTACAGCTGGACTGTCCTCTGTAGAAGAGCCTGCATTTAGCATCTGAATGAGCTCCATCTCCAGTTTCTACCCCTGACACAGACTCATACTTGACTCTTTCCCCCGACCATGGCTCACCTTCTGTCTCTGCAAGTTCAGCTTCTTCATGCACACCTGTTTTTTTTTTTCAATGACTGCTTCCTCTTCAGTTTCATTTCCTTCCCGAGTTTTGATCTGGAATCTGCTCTTTCCCTCCTTCCAGTCTTGTCATTTTTGTTCTTCTTTCATAGATGAAAAAAAGAGAAAAAAAAACATCCCTAGCATTTTCCAGTATTTAAACACCAAACTGTTCACCTTGTGTGGTTCATAGCTTTCCTGCTGCTCTGTGATAGACGGAAAAAACTTTAAGGAAAGTTCATCCTCTGTAGAAGAGGTCAGCTATACCACCAAGTTTCACTCACTCCAACCCAAACGAGAATGCAAGTGTTCACTTTATCCAGAATACCTCTTTGATTTCTGCACAATACAACTTATGTATGTTCCCACTCCTGCAGCTCTCTGATCAGCTGTTCAAGTCTGTATCGTACCTATCTCTGATATATTGTGAGTTTAGGTATTTCTACATCTCAGTTTGAGATAATTTGGGGCACCTAAAGTCCTGTTGGTACCAGGTCTCACTCGTAAAGGTTTCTTTGAAATTGTCAGAGTCTTTTAGTTTGTGGTTTGGTTTCACGCCTGTTGCTCTAAAACAGCTGATTAGTACTCTGCAGGCAAAGGGACGTGCATTCATGTAACGTGCAAAAACAAAGAGTTTTTCTGACGGCAAAGTGAAGACATAATTAAATTATTTTGCAGGATTTCAAATGTAAGTGTGTGCTCATGACGTGTCTGTGTTCAGGTTCCTGTCTTCACTGACTCCTCTGGTCGTCTCTGTGTCTGCAGGTGGGTAAATGGGAGAACGGCTCCCTGTCCATGAAGTATCACGTGTGGCCTCGCTATGAACTGTACGGTGGGGCGGCGACCCGAGAGGACGACCACCTGTCCATCGTGACGCTGGAGGAGGCTCCTTTCGTCATTGTGGAAGACGTGGATCCTCTGAGTGGGACCTGCATGAGGAACACGGTGCCCTGCAGGAAACAGATCAAAACCCTGTGAGACCCAAAGCTCAGATTCACAAATAAGTGTGAGAGCCTGAGGTGAGGTGTGTGAGGGGTGAAAGTCAGGTGAACAGGTAGAGAGAGAAGCCAGTGACTGGAGCAGAGAGGGAAAAGGAAACCTGGCGGCCGCTGACTGTGTTTTTTATTTTGTGAATGATGTTAATTTCCCTCGGCAGCTGTGGAGAGCCGGGGGTCGAATCACTCCACACTTTGCCCGTGTGAAAGCGACAGCGCCAGATAGCAAATCACGATTAGCGTTAATTCTTCCTGCCAGAGCTCACAGGAGCGCACGACTGATGGAGTAACTCTGTGTTCATGTGTCCACACAGGAACCAAACCAAGGAGTCAGGGATCTACATAAAACGCTGCTGTAAAGGTTTCTGCATAGACATCCTGAAGAAGATCGCCAAGACCGTCAAGTTCACCTACGACCTTTACCTTGTCACCAACGGCAAGCATGGCAAGAAGATCAACGGGACGTGGAACGGCATGGTGGGAGAGGTGAGGAGATCTGGGCACCCATGTGCTGGACTTTTCAGACTGTAAAGTTGTCTGTTGCAATTGAAAACAGCCCAGAAATCATTACCTACTGATACTTCTGCCCTTTGAAAGGTGGGTGAGACATTTGGGCCTTCAAAGCTAAATTTTTGGTAGAGGCAGGTCTGGAAATCTACAAATAGTAGGGGGCCACAAAAGCCAACTGAAAACAATATTTACATGAAGGGCAAAAACTTTTCATCATGGGGGCAAAAAATCTGAACGAAACAAAATAAAGATTTATTACATTTGAATCGGATGAAGTATTGTAAAAATGCCAGTGTTTCATTAATTGTAAAAAGGAAGTTAAAATAGTTCAACACTGAAATATTTGTGATAGGACAAAAATATTTAATGGAGAAAAAGATTGATTCAGATGTTTCTGATTTTCACAAATTTTTGACCTCTCTGTCAAAAGAAAATGGGGCCATGAACTAACATATCTCTGGCTATTTTTTCCCCTGGTTCAGTTTTCATTCTCATTTGTATTATGGAATTTTTTTATTTCTGTTTTCTCTTTTTTTGTGTGTCACCCTGGCACATAAGGTGACATCCAAGTTATAATTTGTGTTGTATATTACTTCCCTGTTGAAGGAAATTTGAAAGGTTTGTCAGCATATGTTGTGAAAAATATCTACACAGCAACACTATAGGGCTCTAAAGGTCAAAAGGAGTAGTTTTGCATTTCATGGAGCATGTACGCTTAAGGAAATTAATAAGTATTTCTCGAAATGCAAAGCATGCACCTGCAGAAGTGTATATTTGCTGGTTTTGATGTTATGTTGAGCCTGTAAAGGTTCGGGGTGTAGGTTGAGCTCATTCAGAGGTAGCTCAGCTTCAGTCACACCCCCGGACCTCTGCTCCTGTCATTCCTTGCTTCCTCTTCTATAGTTTCTTCTCTTTCTGCACTTTCAAACATAATGACAGCTGCAGTGACTCAGGAGGTGAGGGGATGTAAAGATCAGAGCATGAACAGACACTCGTCATATGTTCACACCTGTGTGTTATCTCCACCTTTCATAGGAGCAGCCTGAAGGCTGCGTTTCTCCTCTGAAGTGTGTTTTCATACCCTGAGTTATGAGCTTTCCTTTCTGGGTCACCCTCCCTCCCTCCCTCCCTCCCTCCATTTCACAGACGTACATCCACAGGCCTCAGACTCCTGTCAGATGGGTTGAGCTCTTCACCCACGGGTGCACAGATTCAGTTAGCTGCAGCACTTCACGATGGGCTCTAAACCTTCCCTAATCGACATTGTTCCAGAGGTGAGGCCGTGGTAAGGTCGATGTCACTTCTCATACCTCAGCCCAGGAGAGCGCGTTCTGACTTTCGAGGTCTGTTAATGAAAGGAATCGATCTCGGCCCAGAGGTCACAGGTTGAACGCACGCTCCGTCCCTCACCCAAGTTTGAACAACCTTCAGGAGTCACCCTCAGGTTTACGTGTCTCCTTCCTCCTCCTGGCTGTAAAACTTTCTCTGTCTAATTTACGTGAAAACTGACCCATTTAATCTCTTACATAAAGCCATTTAAGTTGTCCCGCCAGTCTGGTGTGTCTTCAGCGGGCACTGAGCTGTGAGAGGCTCACCTGTAATAAACTACATCAGCCTGACTGAGAGTGCCATAATGTGCTGCCTCCTCTCACCCCCACAGATGGACCGTCATTAGGAGAGAGGGAGAGTGTCTGTGTGTGTGTGTGTGTGTGTGTGTGTGTGTGTGTGTGGGGGGGGGGGGGGGGGGGGGGGGGGGGGGGGGACTTATCACTGCTCCTCTCCTCACACTCACACACACATATACGAACAGGCGAGGGACAGTTAGTCTGCATGAGAGATCACAGATATAAGAGGACGTGTGAATTTAAACACACGGACACGAGGAGGACGGATCCAGCCGTCGGTGCAGACCTCAGGGCTCACAGAGCGAAGCTGAGACACCGTCATAAACCTCAGACTGAAACTCTCCAGGGTATATTTCAGAAAGGGTTACAACCTCAAATTCTGCCCCCATGTCTTAGAGCTGTGCTCCTGTTAGAAAATCAGAAAAACCTCATGAATGAGCTGAGGAAACGAGGTAGAAAGTGTTTTTATTTACAGAACGATCTGATGCTTCTTTAGGTTTTTCCTATTCATCCTCATCTGTGCTGATGTCTGACAGGGGATCACAGTAAAATAGACATTTCTCTTAAGGTCTTTTCTTTAAAACCATTTTAGGACCAAAGTTATGAAGAAAAATCCTTTGTAGTAAAAGCTGGGATGTTTTGAAGACAAATTCATAAATTTACTCAAAAAGAAAAATAGAATTTTACAGGTTTTAATCTCTTTTTATGCGAAAAAGTTCAAAGAAGTAAAACAGTTCTGAAATTTGAAAAGATAAAAGTTGATGTGACCAGAAAAAAGGCCTAAATTTGATAATTTTAAAAGAAAAAACTGTTTTTTGAGAGATTGAGACACACCATTATTAGAAGAATGTTCTCTTCAAACAAAGTCATAATTTTTACAAGACAAAAAGCCAAATTGTTATTAGTCGAAATCATTTGGCTGCTGTTAGGGGAAACGTATATTTCAAGTGGAAAATGCTGCAATTTTTAAAGGTTTAGTTATGTAACTAGAAAAAGGCATGATGAGATGACAAAAAATGTCACTTTTTTACAAGTTTGGGTCTTAGTGGTTTGAGTAAAAGCTGAGATGTTATGAGGAAAAAAAAATCATTGTAATGAAAAGGGAAATCACAATTTCATGAGGGAAAGTTTAAATTTTACTGTTTAAGAAATTATTTACAAAAAAAAGTGTTTTGTTACATGGAAAATGTACTTCTACTCAGATACAGGTGGTTGACTTTTAGAAATAGAATATTATCTAACTCTTTGTTTCAGGAAAATATTTAATTTTACGAGTTAGAGTAACTGTGTTGTGAGAAGTCTGAATGTTTCATGAAAAGTGTAGTTTTACAAGATCAGAGATTTCAAAAGAGATGAGAAAAAAGGTTGTTTCACTTTAGGATAAAAAATGTTTTGAATTTATGAAATTTCATTTAGCTACAAGACAGACATTTATTATTTTATGAGTAAAATGTCGGAATTTGTAAGATTGACAAAAAAAAAGAAAAGTATTGCTGCTTTACAAGAATATAGTATTTATCAGAAAAAGTTGTGATGTTTTAAGACAATCATCAACTTTAATCTTAGACCACTTTTATTTAGTAAATTTCCATGACCCTAATTGGTCTCACTGATAATATGTAGGCAGAGGCTGAATGCTTGTGTAGGTTTAGATATCAGTCCTGTGCTCCAGCAGCAAAGCTGAAAGTCTTAATGAAGGGTAAAGTTCACCAGGATGTGATTCGATGTGAACACCAGCTTCACTGGTGTAACTGCTGGTAAAATGTTTCATTCTGTAATCCATACATTATTTTCTTTAAGCGTTTAATCTGAGGTCCTGCAGAGCTGACTTGTCTGTCAGAGTTTTATTGGTGAAATCTGGATCGAGTCCAGACTGTTTCCGTGTGTTAACACTGAGGACACACTCTCCTCCCGTAAATCTGCCGAATCTGCTGTAAGTATCTGACAAACCAAACAGTGTCCTTCTCCTGCTGGAACTAAGCCAAATCTACTTTATATCTCACGCTGTTAATGGACCGAAATCTGGACCGATGCTCACACACACACACACACACACACACACACACACACACACACACACACACACTGTGGGACGTGCTTGGAAACCCTCCTGAACACTCATCAACATCGCTCAGGGCCTTTAGATGATTTTCCTCAGCTTGGAGAAATGTTAGATCGAAAAGGAGGAGCAGTGATCCCCGTGCGGCGGCCTACAGTCAGTCCTAACTGGATTCTGTTGGTCAGTGTCACATTTCATGGGCTGCATTGACTGGAGCCAGCCCTGATGGCCCTAATCTAAAATATTAGAGCCAATCCATTTGATTACATAAGTTTGGCCTCGCTCGCAGTCACATACAGACACACACAGATAGCAGCAGCTGAGACGCACACACGAGCCCAGATCCTTGCTCACTCATTCTCAATAACACCCACACGGGTCACTTTCATAACACGCAGAGAACAAGTCGTAGGAGGGAGATGGAGAGAGCAAACGAGGAGAGAGGAAGTGAGTACACTGCTGGATGGACTCACTCTCTCTCTCCCTCTCTTTCTCTCTTTCTCTCTCTCTCTCCTCCCTGGAGACATTTCACACATTTGGGCTTACACACACACACACACACACACACACACACATAGACATGCACACATGAACAACACTTTGGAAACTGCAGAAAGTGTGCAGAGTAGATGTTTTATACTTGGCCTGCCTGTAAAGGTCCACTTCACAGGTGGAGAACAAAGGTCTCTAGTTTTCTGTCTTTCTCCCTTTATGACTCACACACACACACACACACACCGACACACACACACATACACACACACACACACACACACACACACAAACACACACACACACACACACACACACTGTAGCGCAGCAGAGCTTTGACTCACAGTCATCACACATGCCTTATTAACTTAGTGAGACAGTCTCGTCCCACTTTGTCCCGCTGCTGTAGGGCTCTATGAATCTGGGGCTAAATATATTACCTGTGCTGAGGAAGAGGAGGGAGCAGGGAGGAAGAGGAGGGAGCAGGTAGAGAAAGGAGAGGCATTGGGGCGGCTATTTCCAGCAGCCATGACCCACTGTGGTAACCCACTTTCTGTCTTCCTCCCCTGACGAGAATCACATGAATCCTCTCTGAGTGCTCCGTCCCGTTTCTCTGGCTTTGCCTCCAGTTCACAACATTCACATGACATCCGTTTTATTTGGCTCTAAAGTCCTGACTTGAATCTAAAACGCTGTTTTAACCCATAAGGTGAAGCTGAAAATCTTGGATGTGTAAGTGCAGTTCACTCTAACTCCTCACTTTCTTTTCAGGTGGTGACAAAGAACGCCCACATGGCTGTCGGCTCCCTCACCATCAATGAGGAGAGGTCAGAGGTCATAGATTTCTCTGTCCCCTTCATCGAAACGGGCATCAGCGTCATGGTTTCTCGCAGCAACGGCACCGTCTCACCTTCAGCCTTTTTAGGTAAGAGCTGCACATGAATGTTACTCATATGTCATAAAATATCTGTGTGGAGATGCTTTTCAACCAGAAGTCCTGAGCCGGAGGTTCTGTGAAGGTTATACAAATCAGACCAGTGATGTGAGAGTCACTGCGGTACACCTCCAGACCAGTAGAGGCCAGTAAGAAACAGACAGATTTTAACAGTTACGACATAGATGGAGCTGTGTTTGAGCTTTAAAAGGAGACTGTTTCATAATGACAACAGAAACTTTCAAAATGACCCTGATCAAAAGTTTACATACTCTGGTGATTTTTGCCTGATAACATGCACGCAAGTCAACATAAATGGGTCACTCCTTAAATTGTAACTCCGAGAGATGACAGAGACACTTTTTTACACGATCTGGCTCAAATAAGAATAATGTTTAGGAGTCATTAAACCAGGGCCATCGTGGCTGAAGGTCATCTGATTGTGGACAAAGGGAGGTCAGGTATGTTCAGCGTTGCAAGCCCTCCTCCCAAAGCCCCAGGGCAGGAGTTGGAAGAGATTAATTCCCCTGGAACCAAATTTAGGGTCTGGCTCCTACTGTCAAAATTCAGCAACTTCACCCTCTCTTTACCGAGGCAAATCCTTTATTTCTTCATTTGACGCATATTTTCTCTTGTAATCTGCAAATACTCAGAACCCTTTCTGTGTCGAGGATGTTGTATTTAGACATCTGATTCTCTGACATGTGTCTCATGCGAGTGTGTTTGCAGAAGTGTCCTGTCAGGTGAAGGGTGTTTCAAATGTTTGTGAGGTCCCTCAGGTTGATTTCTCTCTCTTCAAAGCTGAACTTAGATTGAAATAGAGGATGAATAAAGTGATTAAAGCAGCTTTTCAGTGTTTGTATGAAGCTTCAGACTCCCCTGCATGATAATGTGGCTAACTGTTTATTTATTCCCTCCCTGTCTCTTTGCCCTCTTACATTTCCCACTCCTACTCAATCCCTCTGACTCTTCTTCCTCTTCTCAATCTGCCGCTCCTCATTTGCATATCTCTCTATCTCTCTCTCTCTCTCTGTCTCTCTCTCTCTCCTGCCCTCTCTCGTCTTCTTTTCGTTCTCTGTTGTCTTTTTCACATCTTCCCTTCTTTCAAACATCCTCACCCCTTTTACTCTCTTTCTCCCCCTAATCTGTGCGCCCTCCCTCACTCTCCTTCACTTCTCTCTCTCCCTCTTTCTTCTGTCTTTATTCCTCTCTCGCCCTCAGAGCCCTTCAGCGCTGATGTGTGGGTGATGATGTTCGTGATGCTGTTGCTGGTGTCAGCAATGGCGGTGTTTATATTCGAGTACTTCAGCCCTGTGGGCTACAACCGCTGTCTGGCTGACGGCAGAGGTGAGAGGCCTGAACCACACACATGAACACACACACACACAAACACACACACACACACACACACACACACACACACACACACACACACACACACACACAGGCATGGGACCTGTAGGGGTTCACAGAGGGACGCACTCGAGGACGTTTTATGCAAATGAGGCCTGCGTTCTCTCTTCCTGCTGCATGTTGCCTCCTCTCTCAGGCATGTTGAGGTCAAATCTATCAGAGAAATATTTTCAGCAAAACGTGAAAAACATGAATAAAAGCCTCACTCCTCTGCAGCGCATGGACTAAAAATCTGCTTTGTGGAAACGCAACCCCACCCAGAAACTGCAAAACTTTGTGAACACAACACTGCAAAAAACCTGAACATAATGTATATAATTATGTCAAGACTATCTAAAAACTGCTTAAAAGAGCAAGAAACCATAAAAATGAAAAATTTACATGTTAGTCTTAATACAGAAATGTAATGGCTGTACGCCTCAAAAATGTATATTCAAAATACGCGAGAATGAGTATTGAACATAGAAAGTGACGTGAACCGCTGCTGTCTTGATCATAATGTTCTATTTTTTTTACCCTTGTACGGGATTTCTGAAAACACAGTAGCAGAAGGAGAAAGTGCTCTGAGACATGTTGAAAACGCAGTATAAGAGCGTCCACCCAGATTTTATATGCAAAAAGAACGACCAGTCTGTCCTATCTGGCTTCAAATCTAGTGGCAGTCGAAACTTAAAATGCAAATCTTAGTTGTTCGATAGAAAAGATAATGTGGAAGTGAGAAAGAGAAGAGATGATGTGAACAAAAAGCAACAAGTTGATGCGCTTCATGGTTTTAGTCAAAGTTGTCGTTGCAGTGGTTGATGCTTTGACTCAAACTTCAACCTTTTGCTGTATGTCTTCCTCCTCTCTCAACTCTATATTTTCTCTCTCATTTTTTTCAGTTGTCCTATCAATAAAGGCAAAAATGTACAAAAACATCTTGAGAAAAGCATTAGAACTGAGCTGAACAAGCTCTTCTCTCTGTAGTTTTTGCAGAGAAGAACTGGAGGTGAATTTGTGCATCCAGATAAAGTCCACATATTCACCAGTTTCCAAACTCAAAGAGGATGAAAACATGAAACACTTTGATCTTTCCTGGTGAAGTCTGTGAATTCAAAGCGTGCATGCTGGTGGGCGACTCAGCCCTCCAAGAGAAATTGTTTGATGAGTAATGCTCCAACCGGTAATTTGCTCCAAACAAGCGGCGCAGGTAGAGCCGTGCAGGTTAATGTTTTTCTCTCAGAGACGATTATCTCAGACAAATTGTCTCTCCGTGTGCGCAGAGGCACAAACAGCGCACAGACCAGCTCCATGACTTCTTCCTCCTCCTCCACAGCGGCCACTTAGACCAAATATTTGCATCCTAATGTCTCTGAATCACATCTCTGATCGCAAGAAGCTGGTTTGTAGAGTCCAATCTCCTCAACCAAGAAGAACCAAACCTTGTCTTCCCACATCTCAGTCTGTGATGGTCTCTTCATAGCTCTTCCTTTCCTTTCCTTTCTTCCTTCATATCCTCCTCCCTCCTCATCTCCTCTGCTCGCAGCGCTGTGGGAGTTTGGTGTCATGGAGAGAGCAGATCGAAGTTTGGACTCAAAGGAATGAAAACGATGTATCAATGGCGAGATGTGTAAACTCTGCCCGATGCATTTGACCAACTTTCTTGCTAACTTCACAAAGGGAAACACTTGGCATGCTAAACGCTGCCTGTGCACGAACAAAAGCTGCATAAAACATTACACACCCACGCTGCACATACACATACACACATACTCCATGAACATTGTGAACCAACTGCTAATCGCTGAATAATGCCTGGAAATATCTGGTCTACCTCCAAGTTATGGATGGATTCAACAGCTCAGATATTCAAAAAAATCATCAGTTTCCAGGTGACAAATGAAACATTTTGGAAACTCAACAAAGAGCATCTTTGAAAATGTTGTTTAAAGCTCCTTGGATGAGGTTTTCAGGGTGATCTGAATTTGACCCAGACCTTGGCTTCCTTCAAGTCTTCATTCATCCCTTCTTGAGCCCTGAGTTTGTGTGTGTGTGTGTCTTTTCCCCTCAGAGCCTCACGGTCCGTCCTTCACCATCGGTAAAGCCATCTGGCTGCTTTGGGGTCTGGTCTTCAACAACTCCGTCCCCGTCCAGAACCCCAAAGGAACCACCAGTAAGATCATGGTGTCCGTGTGGGCCTTCTTCGCTGTCATCTTCCTGGCCTCCTACACTGCCAACCTGGCTGCCTTCATGATCCAGGAGGAGTATGTGGATCAGGTGACTGGTCTGTCCGACAAAAAGGTGAGCAGGGAACTTCCCCATCCTCCTCTCCTCATGTTTGTTTATAAAACAGACGTTCAAACGCCTCTCTCTCTCTCTGGGTTTGTAGTTCCAGAGTCCAAACGACTTTTCTCCTCCATTTCGCTTTGGCACTGTGCCAAACGGGAGCACGGAGAGGAACATCAGGAACAACTATCCAGAGATGCACGGCTACATGACCAAGTTCCATCAGAGGAACGTCAACGAGGCGCTGCAGAGTCTCAAAGCGGGGTGAGAAACTGCTTACTGTTGATATTATCATACTAAGGATTGGTCCTGATACTTAGACTTGTTCCTCGACCATACTTAAACTCTTTGCTCTGGCGTTTGTCTAGGTATGGACTTTCTGATCTAGTTTCAAGCTTTATTTTTAAAAAACCAACACAACTTAGCATTTTCAGCCTTTTGGATCTCAGGTGCAAGTTTGACCTTGTTTCTCATTTATTAACTATAATTGGTCAACATGTTACATTACTCCCCATTTGGACTGGCTGAAGAACAGTGCATGCTGAAAGCTGGATAAAATATGAAAGGAGAGATAAACTCTTCCTGTGCTAATGAAGCCAAAAAACATCAAATTTTGGAAAAGAAAAACTGAAGAATAACACTTTCCTCCTCTTCCTGCTCTCATTCCTGCAAACACATTGTTTCTGAATAACTCTATTAATACTTTTACTCCCCCTCTCCAGTCTCGTGTGCCTCCTCGCCGCTCTGTGTGCCAGCTCCAGCCTTTGGCAAACCGAGTGGAAGTCTATTCCACTTCTCAGCAGCTTAGTGCTATTTAGCAGGTTAATTGGAATGTTGTAGCTATGATGTCTGACTCTGCACCGCTAATAAAATGTAACCTCGCTCTCTCTCTCTCTCTCTCTCTCTCTCCCTCTCTCTCTCCCTCTCTCTCTCATTAGCAAACTGGACGCCTTCATTTATGATGCCGCCGTTCTGAACTACAGGGCGGGCAGGGACGAAGGTTGCAAGCTGGTGACTATCGGGAGCGGTTACATCTTCGCCACCACCGGGTACGGCATCGCCATCCAGAAGGAGTCGCTCTGGAAGAGACACGTGGACCTCGCAATTCTGCAGCTGTTTGGAGATGGTGAGCAAGAAGAAAGCCTTTCTCTCATTGGCTGCTCAGTTTTATCCAACTACTCATTCGCAAAGTTAAAAACAAACATATCTGATGGCCAAACTTGAGAAAATAAGATCCGAGGTAAAATCAACAAAATACACGTGAGGAGCTGATTTCAGGTGTTTGATTTGACCTGTAAATGTGCTCTGAGCAAACCTGGTCAAAGAAAACCAGACACAGAGGTTCCTTTTGTTCCTCATGCATGTTACAGTTAAATACAAACATTTTAACACCTTCTGATGACTCAGACAATATTTTAATTATTCCTCCCTATCTGCTCAGAGTGAGGGGGTAGAGTCAGAGTACAAAGTGTCCCTACATAACAGATGTCCAGTAAATCCTTCATCATACAAATAAACAACAGAGAAAGTAGGAAAGGAGTGTGAGGGGATTGGGAACGGGTCCCTCATCTTTATGTTCTCCAGCCGTTATGAAGGACCATCCCAGAGGCGTTCTGCGACACTTCATTCCTGTCAGCTCAAGCCGTGGCGTTAATGAGCCTCAGAACAAGCGCGGGATGAAATGAAAAGTGTTCAGAATGTCCGTTGTGAAGCCGTGCTGTGCGTGTTTTATGGCTGAAAAGCCAAATAGTCCTCGCCATAAACAAGTCAGCGAGTCTCAGGCCGCGGCTGCTCGCTCACTTTATCGACTTTAACTCTCACATTTCACTGTGTCCTGATCTGATATACGGCTGAATTCACACTCAGAAGTTTGTGTGTGTGTGTGTTGTAAAGAGTGTATTTGGGCTTGTTCCAGCGTATTGTGAGGGTCCTGAACCAAGGGCCCTCCGGGGGCCCGCTGTAGTGTGTCCCAGTTAGGGATGCCAGCATCGCTCCTGGTATATTTCAACTTTGTGTGTGTGCAAGTGCCAAAGTCTGTGTGTGCGCGCGAGTGTGTGTGTATGTGTGCATGTGGGTCAGGACTGTGTGTGTATGCAAGAAAAGTGTGTGTGATGAGGAGAGAAGTGTAGAGAATCTAACTATTTATGACACCAGTTTATTTTTGTCAGCCTGCATATGGGTCAGGAAGCGTTTTCCTGTTTTCAGGTTTTATCGTCTCCATGTTTACATGTGACGCAGGGGTTAATATGTGTGTGCTTTCACCAATGTGAGGCACACACACACACACCATCCAGTTGGCCCTGTCTCACCCACTCAGTAGTCCAATGTCACCTCGCCCCGCCTCACCGTCCTGTCCCCTCCTGGTGGCCTAGAAAGAGCTCACATGGACGGCTCGGTGGCCGCGGTGTGAAGGCTGGAGGGGAGTCTGATGCAGTTCCTAGGCAGAAAATAAATCATTGCAATCAGAAAAAGGGAGAAATGTAGTTCTGTGCAACAAATTTCAGATGAGAAGTTCTGAATTCATGTTGAGGGCATGATGAGTCTAACAGCCTGAACCAATCACAGACAACATTATTGAAATGTAAAGCGATATCACAGTGATATCACTCCCACTGCTTTATTCTAAGACTTAAGTTAAATTTCCTTAACACATCCAGAGTGTGACTAATACTGGAGATGCTTTGAGCTTTTCTCTACAGATGCAAAACAAGAGCAAACTGCAGCGAACTGTAGATCTTTATCTTTGTTTTTGTGTTGAATGTCGTGAGCCCAACGGTTTGAGAATCGAATGGCAAACACTGAAATATGAAAAGAGTAAAATGACTCCTGCACTGCTCATACAAAATAAACTGCTTAAACAAATACAAGAAACTGAATGAACACATTTTTCTCTCCTCATTGGCAGATTTTGATAGTGAGGTAAGACATTTTTCTGGATCTGTCAGCTAAATGTGGCTCATATAGAGTCTAAAAAGACAGTTTTATTAAAAGTGAGACATAAACACTTGTAAGATTTCAAGTTTTGAGCAAATCATGAAACTTCGTTTTGTTTTTAGTAGCTTAGAGCCACTTTAAAGCCTAGCGTGTACTGGGTAGCCTCGTATTTCCAGAATCAACGAATGTAACAGCCAAATTTATCTTCTCTTCTCTTCCTTGTAATAGTTTTGCACAATAAGCACTCGCTTATGGTGGACAAATTTGGCTGGGATTTGATAAAAACTTCTCATTTTGCTGCTTGAAAAAATCAAAATCAACACTTGACTGTATATTGTATTGTCATAATTATTTGAGTCAAATTTTTGAGATGATAGAGTCAAAATCATGGGATAAAAGGTCAAACATTTGAGATAATAAAATCAAAATTATGAGAAAAAAGTCAAAATTTTGAGCTAAGTCTAAATACTGAGATCAGAATTTAAAAAACTGATGTAAAGTCAAAACTAAAAGGAAAAAGAGTCTATTATATATAAAAAGTTGAAATTTTGAATCTCAATCTCCTGAATTTGAGTTTTATCTTAAAAAATTCTACTCAGTATGGGCCAAAAAATATCAGCAAAGCCAATTTTTCATTTTTATATATATTTATGGGCTTTGATGCATTATTTATGTTTTTGTTATAGAACATTTTCACCTCAAACAGAAAAAGGGTGTTTTAAATGTTTGGTTATGAAGCTTCTTTGTCATCTTTGAGTATCTTTGGCTATTTTTGCAGGATCTCTATGAGGCCAGAGGTAGGGGAGCCCTCTCTATGGGCTTTTAAGAACACGGTCACCCTAATTTACCTGCAACAATTATTCAGAATATCTGAAAAGTTGCTGTGAAAAAGTAGCAAACAGTGAGACTGGAAATCTGACTGGCACAAAAATCACACTGACTCCAAGTGTTTTGGAGGAGAATGGCAGATGTTGCAGAGTTACGTTATGCAAAAAGCTCTTGACAGTTTTGCTCCTACTTTCCACTGGAAGTTGTATGCAGAACTTTCAAAATGCTGTAAAAATGAAATTTTCATACGACACATAAACCTTTTTTTAGCATTTTCAAGACGTCAAATGAATAAATCTGCGGGAAACTGTTTTTAACATGATGCTGAGATGTTTTCGAGCCACAGAAGAGTCACGTTCAGTCAGACGGTTCCCTGTGACTTTCACCTGCTTTAATTTCATTTGAAGATTTTTTCTGCATGCATGTGTGTATTTGTGTGTGTGTGTGTGTGTGTGTTTGTGTGTGTGTGTGTGTGTGTGTGTGTGTGTGTGTGTGTGGGTGCTGCCTCTCCGAGTTTGTATGCTGCCAAATGTCTCATCGATGCTCAGAGGCCGACCGGAGCTCCAGTGCAACAAGAGTGGCGCTGACGTGCGGCGACAGTGGCTGAATGTATGATTAATTAAGCAGCGACGGTCGACTCTGATAGAGAGAAGCTCGTGATAAAACAGAAGGTGACCCACAAAGAGACCAGGAGCTCAGGGACCAGCACACACACAAGAACACACACAGACACACAAATGCACACACATGCAAAAACAAGCTTCTGCAGGTTAAAGCTGTTTGATACGTTGTTGCAAACACACAGTTGATCATTTCTGTGAAGAACTGAGTCCAAAAAGAGCGCAGGAAACAACATGTGACCGGTGATATCTCTCTTTCTCTCCACAGAGAAGTATTTTGCAAAATTCATGTCTCTATTTCACTTCTAACTCCCCTGATCCCCCCCATCCTCCCTCCTCTCTTCATCGTTGCATCATCCCCTCCATCCCTCGTGTCTTCCAATACCCGTCCTGTTATTACATCACATCCTCCTCTCGCCTTTATATTTCACTTTCCTTCCCACTTTTTCACACTCTGTTTTTATTCCTATTCCCCTGAAATGATAAAAACACTTCTTCTCATGTCATCATTGTGCCCCGCGCTCCCTCTCCTCTCTTTCTTCTGTCCATCTGTTTGTCTCTGCTCTCTCTCTGCTTCTGCTCTCGTTGCTCCATTAACTCTTCTTCTTCACCTCCTTGTGTGATCTTCTACCCCCTCCATGCTTCATCCTCCTCCTGTTCCTCTCCTCCCTCCTGTGTTGTCACATTTCTCCACGTCCAGGTGAAATGGAGGAGCTGGAGTCACTGTGGCTGACGGGGATCTGCCACCATGAGAAGAACGAGGTGATGTCCAGCCAGCTGGACGTGGACAACATGGCTGGCGTCTTCTACATGCTCGGTGCTGCAATGGCTTTGTCGCTAATCACCTTCATCTGCGAGCACTGGTTCTACTGGCAGCTGCGGTTCTGCTTCATGGGCGTCTGCTCGGGTCAGCCCGGCTTCGTCTTCTCCATCAGCAGGGTAAGACAAGAACCACAAGAACCAGAATCACGAGACACACAGCTGCTGATAGAGCACAAACACATACACAGGCCTGTTTCCTGAGACACATTAAACCAGGGTGACCATATGTCTTCATGCTCTCAGAAATTTCGTCTTTTATGGTGGTAAAATTATGTCTAGGGGACTTCATCAAATCTCAAATATCTGAGTTTTACTGACCTCACTCTATAGACTATTAATGTTCTAAACAGGACTTTGAACCAGAATTTTTTCCCAACTGGTTTGTCCCAAACAGAAAAAGTATTTTAACACAGCTTTGGTTTTGGGAGTGAATTTATTTCTAACTCATCAGCTTAGAAGATATATTGAGATCACAGGTTTAACCAATCAGAGGCACAGCTCAGCTATAGTTGTGATTAAGGAGGTTCAAAGTCCACCTCTTGAGTCAGCATTTTCAACCAAGCGGCAACAGCGGTCAGAAAAAATGAGACAACACGGAAGTGCTAAAAAGCTGCTGTTCCTCCAGTGACCGCTTGAGGCTGGCTCCAGAAGCACCGGAAGTCCTGTACAAGAAGACGGGGGAAAAGGCCATTTTCAGAGCCGAAATCAGCGTATTTAAAGCCTGGTACAAACTCTGTCTCCCGTCTGGATCGCTAATTTCGCATACGGCAAACACTGTGAGGGGGGTGAATTTTTTTCTAACTCGGCCGTTTGGAAGATATTAGGATCGAGAGCTTACCCAATCAAAGCCACAGCTCAGATCACGTGATTGACGGGCGCCCAATAGCTGTGAGTTTGGGCACTCGTCACTCGTCCCATTTCCAATATGGCCGCGCCCGCCGTTTAGCCTCAAAACGGAGCTGCAGTAACAGAGGGGTGACGTCACGGAGACTACGTCCATGTTTTATACAGTCTATGTTTCCAACATGGCCCCTGCCAATGACTGACTTCATTACTCTGTAATTTCAAATTAGGCAACTGGCAAAGGTGAAGCCTTTCCATGCACAACAGCACTCTGAAGCAGTAATCCCTGCCTTCATCACATCCTGACTGGATTATGCACACTGCACTTCATTTTGGAGTCAGACAGTCCGCCCTTGCTCATCTACAGTTGCCCCCCTGGCTGCTTGTGCACTTCAGGGTCCATTTTGAGATTCTTTTATTGGTTTTTAAATCTTTAAATGGTCTGGCCCCGTCTTACCTCTTTGAGCTCTTTCAGCCCCGCGCTCCTGCTGGGTGCCTCAGGTCAGCTGATCTACTGCTCCTGGAGGTACCAAGGTCAAAGCAGATACACAGAGGGGACAGAGCTTTTTCTATCACTGCTCCCAATGTTTGGAACAAGCTCCCATTCTACCATCTACTGTCTGCTTTTAAAATTCTTCTTAAAACACATTTTTATTCCTTAACTTTTATCACTGCATGACACTCTGCTCAGTTCTAGTGTTTTATGGTTTGTTTTTGGTGGAGACCACATCTATATATTAAACAGTTTGTACTAAAAATATCAACTTCCAGTCAGATGTTGAGTAAATCTGGTTGGTATTAAAAAAAAGAGAAATAGGAAGAGAAATATCTCACTGCACTCTAAAACAAATTGTTGACTAAATTCTAAGTATTTCCATGAGAATCTGAAATAGAAGCAGGGAGATTTTGGGTCTCTTGGTTGAGTTTATATCTGATGTTTGAGAGACTGTTTGGACCTTTTGTTGGTCTCTCAGGAAGCATCCATCATGAGCAGACCTCTCTCTGAAAGTCAGCTCATACAGGAGCGTTGCTTAGTGCTTAGTTCGTCCTGACGTCCGGTGGGTAAATATTTACAAAATCTTGAGCCAAAATCAATATTCCACTCAACAAAAATCAGCCATGGACCCGGTGAGGGTAGATTACCGGATCTCTGGGGACCAAAGTCACCCCGGGCTGTTTGATTTGCATTCCAATTGTTTTGACATGGCTTGGGTGTAATTCAGCGAGTGTCTCTGAAGGTGAACCGCCGCGGGCTGAACCACGTGGCTAATTTACAGCAGGGAGCTGCACACCGATGCTCCCTGCCTCCACGGTTTGATATGCTGCTGCAGTGGTGCCTCAGAAACACAGCCACACTCTCCCCTTTGTGCTCCAACACATTGCTCCTGTACCCAGCTCTGATTATTTGTGTTAATGTAACCCGACTGCTCGTTTATTGGGTTTGTATGTGTTGAAGGAGCGTAAAAATGTCAGCTGACGTTTGGTTTCCGAAGAGGAGCTGTGAGCTGCTGCTCCGCGTTATCACATCATTACATTTTGAAGAGGAACGATTGCTGAAAGCAATCACGCTCCGTGTAACGTTAGGCGAATGTGCTCATTTACAGAAAATCACCTCCGTCTCTGCTTCAATGTGACAACAAATGAACGCTGTGTCCACAAATGATTCAGATGTTAAAATATTCAGGGGGAATATTAGCTGTGAGCACTCATTTGCATATGTAGAAAGAAGCTGTTGCATTTCAGAGCAGCAACAGTGAAAACTACAGTTTATTATCTCCTCTCTGTCCTCGGCCGCTGCTCTTAGTCTCTCTCTCTCTCTCTCTCTCTCTCTCTCTCTCTCTCTCTCTCTTTCTTAGGGCTCGGCCGCGTTTTAGCCTTTTCTTCTCCACACTCCACCACTCAGATTGATTCTGCTTTTTTAATCTCACAGTATAATCCAATAAACTTTATTGTTATTGCTGCAATTAACATTTAAGCTTGGCGGTGTAAAAAATGAGACATCTGTCATGCTCCAGTGGGGTCACGTGGCGTCAGTCACGGCTTCACGCTCGGTTTGGTGTCCCCCTCGCTGTGAGCAACGCTCCCCTGGCTACCTGCTCCACCGTGTCCCACCTGCAACACTGAAACAAATTAATTATATCGATTTAAAAAGCCTCTAATGACTTCAGAACAGTGAATGGTTTCGAGGTTTAATCACTCCTCTGTTTCCATCGTTTGCATTCAGTCACTGAACCACACAGGCAGAGTGAAATCATAAGCTGCTGTACGTACAGTTCGGAGTATTCCTCCATCAGCAGCAGCTGGCTATTTGTTGGTTCCCCACCTCTCGGTGCCGGTGTAATCACTTATAGATTTTGCTGTGAGCCTCTGGTGGATTGAAATTCCGACAAACCAGCAGGCTTCAGGCTTGCTATTCACACGCGCTGCCCGAATCATCAGCTCCTGTAGGCCGAGGCCAGCAGCAATCTGCCAACTGTTACATTATGTGGGCATGTGGAGTCCACAAAATGTGCTGCTTGATATGAATCACTTTGTTAACATCCACAATTTGATGCACTACACTATCAACTCCCCGCTCAGCTTAAAACACTCATCCTGACGTCACCTCTACACCTGCGCAGGTGAAACCTGATGCGGCCGGCTCGTCCTCAGAATGAAGTGAAGCGTCCGGAAAAATACAGACAGTCTGATGTAATGGGTGTCACAGGAGGGAAGATGTGACAGATTTGGCAGCAGGTGGGGTGTAATCAGGACAATAAAGGGAGAATTACTGTTGTAGAAACGGAGATGGAGTGATGACAAATTATATAAACAGACAGACGGAAAAGAGAAACACAGATGAGACAGAGGAGAAGCTGTAAACAGTGCAAAACTTTATGCAGGTGGGTGTTTACATTTAAGATCTAGATCTCCCAAATACTGTTGAGTCACTTTGTATTTATGCTCCTCTCCAGCGTCAGGCTCTACACGCTCGGCTGTTAACAGACTGTGAAATTGAAAGAAGTAATAACATTATCTATAAACCCAGAATGAGGGATGAGGAGCTTCTTCTGCAGCACTGCAGGCAATTAACCAGCAGAAACATGTGGCTGTGAGAGGAGGAGTGAGGGTCAACGAGTGTTATGAAAGGATAAAAGGAGGATGGGGAGTCACGGCTTAATAAGAGAGGATATTGGACAGCGAGTTGACCTCTGACCTCCGCAGAGTCAAACAGGACGCAGGGCGCCTGATCTCAGCGTCCCTAACAGCGTCTTTTTATTTCCACACTCATCAACAAACAGCAGAAAAACTGAATCAAATCATTGTTTGCGATTGATCCTATCCTCTACTGTCGCCATCCGTCACGCCTGCTTTGCTCTCCGCCCTACATCCATTTTTATCTGTGTATTGTATCGTACATCACAGAATGCAAATGGAGCCGTTTATCTTTCTGTCAGCGCGGCACTGGGCTGCCGTCTCCTTGGCTTGGCCTTTATCTCGGTCGGGGATTGTAAGGTGGCTGTGGGCGCTGAGAGGTAGAGGAGTTGAGGTGTTTAATAACTGCCGGAGGATATTGTTCAGCTGAATTCTAATCACATTGATTAAAGGTATTGACCAGCAGGACCCCGGGGCTTTTATTAGCCCCTTTGCCTTTATCAATCATCCCGCTGCACTATCCTCTGAATCTTCACACGCTCTCACTTCTCTTCACACTAGCTAATCTACGACACACTACTTTCTATAAATAGAAGCCTCACTGACTTCTCTTTAACCCGATATTTATGATTCTCAAACAGAGATGACTGAGGACGTCATTGAGTGTGTCTGAACCTAAACAGACTTACAGACTAAAAGACCTGTAAACTGAACGCATCAAATCCATGACATGGGCCTTCAGTACCGCTGGCTCTGAGACCTGGTTTATATCTTATAGTGAAACCTACAGATCTGTTTATGTCCCGTTCACTGAGTCATCCCCTCCTGAAGCCTGCTGACTTTTCTTGCTCCATTGAATCCCTAGAACAGCGCCCCCTCTGTCTGTTTTAAAAACTCATTGTGTTAGGATTTACAGCCTGAATGTGCATGTACTTAAAAAAGAAACCAATATACTGGTAGTAAAAAAAGGAAATGTACTTTGTTATTAGTCTCTATTCTGTACCTCTGGTTCCCCTGTTGGGAGCACTGCTTTACAAGATTTACAACTCAAAAAATCTCAATTTTTTCCTCTATGGTGTCTCAGCCTCCGGTCTTGGCTGCTGTCTCTTTAAGAATCCTTACTCCACAAACCCCCTTCCTTCCAATTGGCCAGCATCCCATAGGGGCGGAGCTTTAAGTAAATGTTGGCATTTCAGGCCCAATAAGAATATCTTTATGTGATGACTTCATCATTACATCGAGTCTGGCGAAGATGTGGTGCTGTTTTTAGACCTAAGTGTTTTGATTGGTTCACAGACAGATTCAAGGATTTCTACAACTTTTGAATATATAGAGGTTTGAAAACCTGCACATGCTTGGTCTGAGCATTCAGCATTGGTACTTCATATCCATGTTTAACATATGAGAAAGCACAATACCCCCTCTGTAAAGACACGTACACACTACAGGGTAATGGGGCTGTTTTTTGTTCCCATCTCCTCCTTACGATAAAAATCTTTCTCTAAATCTCTAAAGGTTTAAAGAATCCTGTAATGTGTGCCAGCCTTAAATTTGCCATAGCAACATCATGACCTTTCATAGCCAAAATGTGATGAATGTGAACCCATGGGGCGATACAGCTGCTGATAGAATCCTTGTAAAGGCTGCCAGTTCATCACATTTTAGTTTATTTTTTGTCTTTAATGTGTGCATCCTTTGTGTCCCCCTCACAGGGTATCTACAGCTGCATCCACGGGGTTCAAATCGAGGAGAAGAGCAGCTCTGCCCTCAACTCTCCATCAGCCACCATGAACAACACCCACTCCAATATCATGCGCCTCCTTCGCACCGCCAAAAACATGGCGTCCCTGTCGGGGGTGAACGGCTCACCACACAGCGCTCTGGACTTCATCCGCCGTGAGTCTTCTGTGTACGACATCTCCGAGCACCGGCGCAGCTTGGCGGGCCACTCAGACTGTAAACCTCCCTACATGCCTGAGGACAACATGTTCAGTGACTACATCAGCGAGGTGGAGAGGACGTTTGGTAACCTCCACCTGAAGGACAGTAACCTGTACCAGGACCACTACCTCCACCACCATGGCTCCACTCTGGGGCTCAGCGGACCTCCGGCCAACAGGCCTCAAAGTCTGGGTAGTGCGAGCTCCCTGGAGGGCGGGATGTTTGACTGTGACAGCCTGGGCGGAGGAGTGGCGCCCATCTTCACCACCCAGCCCTGTGCTGCTCTGACCCACAGGAACATGAGCAAGTTTGACCTCTTGTCCGGACAGACTCCTCCATCCGGACAGAGCTTTAAGGGCGGGCTGCCAGACCTGTATGGGAAGTTCTCCTTCAAAGGAGGCGCCTCGAGCTCCACGTACATCCCCGGACACAACTATTGTGGGGGACGAGGGGATGACGATGGTAATATACGCTCAGATGTTTCTGACATTTCCACACACACGGTGACATACGGAAACCTAGAGGGTAACGCCAAGAAGCGCAAACAGTACCGCGATAGCTTGAAGAAGAGGCCGGCCTCTGCCAAGTCCAGACGGGAGCTGGACGAGATCGAGCTGGGCTACCGGAGGAAACCGTACCACATCAGCCACCACCACTACCACGGACACCGCTCATCCTCGCCTCCGCTGCTGGCTGCTGAACGCAAGAGAGGCGGAGGTAGTGGAGGAGGAGGAGGAGGAGGGAACAACGAAGGGAACTTCCTCTTCAGAGAGAAGGAGAGCGTTAGGGATTTTTATTTGGACCAGTTCCGTCCCAAAGAGGGCGTCCCTCAGTGGGAACACGTGGACCTCACAGAAGGACCTATAAACAGGGACGGAGGAGTGGGGGCATGCACCTCACTTGTCCCTGTGGATGATTTTCTTAAGAGCAAACCCAAAAAGCAGGACTCAAAGGGCGGCGGAGGGTCCGGGCTGGCAGGAGGAGACTGGGAGTGCAGGAACTGTCGGGCCAGCGGGGGTAAACAGATGTCCATTCATGGAGGGAGCGGGTATGGCAGTGGGATGAGCTGTGGGACCTCAGGAGGCGGGAGCAGCCGACCCAGCTCTGCGACCTGCATGCGCTGCGAGGGCTGCAAAAAGACAGCAGGAAACCTCTACGACATCAGTGAGGACAACAACCACCTCTTGGAACAGATGGGGGGAGGAGGTGGGGGAGGAGGGGGAGGGATGGGAGCAGGACCTCAGTCTCAACCTCAGGGCCAGCAGAGGAGGAAGAGCGGGGGATTCGGAAAACCGCTTAGGCGACAGCACTCATACGATACGTTTGTGGACCTCCAGAAGGAGGAGTCAGGCGGTATGGGGAGTCTGATCGGGATCAGTGGAGGGATGGGAGGCGGTGGGATGGGAGGGATGTTACCTCCCCCTCGGAGTGTTAGCCTAAAAGAGAAGGAGCGCTACATGGAGGGCAGCAGCCCCTTCGCACACATATTTGAACGTCATGGCGGCTCAGAGCGGGACAGAGACAGGGACCCTTTGTTTTACGGAGGCGAGAGCCGTAAAGGACCTGGCTCACCGTTTGGCCTGTTCAGAGGTGGAGATGGACTCCACCGCCGCTCCATTGGAGAGAGAGACATGAGGGACAGGTCTCTGATGGAGGGAGGAGGCGGAGCGGGTTTCTCTTTATCTAAATCGCTTTACCCCGACAGGGTGAACCAAAACCCCTTTATACCCACCTTTGGCGATGACCAGTGTCTGATGCACGGCGCCAAACAATACTACATGAAAAAGCAACAGCAGCAGCAACAAGTTGCCAAAAACAGCCGAAGTGACTTCAGGAGCCAGATGAGCACGGCGTCGTATGTTCCAGCGTCCGCCACATCCGGGGTGATGTCCAACGTGACCCCACGGTTCTCGAAAGAGCTCAGCCTGGGGGGATTGAACCACCACGGCTCCATGCTAGGCGTTGGCCCCCCTCGCCCCTTCAACGGAAGCAATGGCCATGTGTATGAGAAACTCTCCAGCATCGAGTCAGACGTGTGAGAGACAACGGGGGAGGAGGAGCGGATGGCGGCACGGCGAAGGATTGGAGTCATGTAGTGAAAGCAGATCAGGGATGATTTTACAGACAATGTCCACGCACTGCGACCCGAGCCCATATTGGGACGGCAGAGTTTACAGGAAGAAAGACTGAGAGGTGTGATGAGACGAAGGATATAATCTTGATTTTTGCAAGAAATGTGTGAAACTTCAGGACTTGGTGAGGAGGAGAGGGATTTAACCCTCTCAGAATTGGCCAAAGCAACTTTTACGTTCAAACAGTCAATTATTCACCAACTTGTCTTTTATTTCGTCGCCCACAGAGCCAGAAGAGCTTGACTGCAAAGAAGAGACATCTCCACTTAGTTTGACATTGGACATGAGGGCCTGGCGTGTTGTGACGGCTGTCTGAGAGCGCCTGCTGGGCGCTTACGAGGAAAGACTGTGTGAGTGGAGAGAGGAGCGAACTGCCCATCTGCCCCGGTGTCACCTCGGAGTGGAGCGGCGACACAGGACATGACGAGTGCCTCTCTCTGTCTCTCTCTCTCTCTCTCGGCCTGGCCTGTCCATCTCTTCAGTTTCCCTCTCGACCCGCTCCTCCTCCTCATCCCTACGTCAAAAGAGCTGATCTTGTTTGCTGTGAGAAGTCTAATCATGAATGATAATAAGATATTCTTATAGAAACACAGGGTATAGAACATCATGATACTGATAACGTTGTGAATAACAAAGATGTTAGTTCTGATTATGATATCTCTAAGTTCCTCTTGTTTTATGTTCTGTTGCGATAATATTTCACGGCTGTTTTAGTACCTGTAGTCGACTCTTGCCTGCCCCTAGTGGCAGTAGCAGGAAGTTTTTAGTCCACGCAGAGAGACTGAGTCTTTAACTCTTGTTTTATGGTTTTCTGTAGAATATTTGACTCCATGCTCAGTCGTTTCTTTGCTCTTTTGGAAAAGGAGGATCTGGAGGACGCGTTTGGGGCCGACAGATCCTCATTTCTTCTTTAAGATGTTGCAAATTAAGTGCACACACACACACTTACACACACACTTACACACACACTTTGAAACACAGCTTTCTGTTGGCCTGAACTTGTGTTACTGTGAACAACACGCGAAGACGCTAAGAGGAAGGACGTGCCTTAATGGTCTCCAGTGGATGTGTCCTCCCAACTCGGCAGTACCAGGACGGACCAGCATGCTTTGAGGCTGCTCTCTTCAACCAAATCTGCAGTGAAATTCACAGCGGTCGAGCCACTGCTGCTCCCACGGCGCTGTTGGAGATGTTTTTTATCTCCACAGAGTAGTTTCGTATGTTTCATTGGGCTGTGATCACATTCAGGAGGTCCCACCGTCACGGATTGAGCGACGCGTCTCATTTCACGACACGGCAGCCTTTACTCACTTCTTTTATTCAGGTTACATGAGACGTCACCGGGCGACCGCTTCTCTCAGCCTCGCGACGGAGCTTCAGGAAGAACGTGTTTGATCAAAACGCTTCAGATCATGTAGGAGAAGTGACGCTGCCCCGTGGCAAAGATGCTGATAGAAGCTTGTCTCAAAGTCCTCTGATACAAAGACTGTGGCGTCAGGAGGTTGGCCATCTTGTAATTGCTCTCCGGCTCTTTCCTTGGACTGATGTAGATAGTCTGTTAGCTGGAGACGCCTAATTTATTGCACAGGACATTTTACTCAGTGTAGGTTCAGGCACTCAGTAGACATGCCTTATCGTCCCATCACCCCTGCCTCACCCTCGCATCCCGCCTCCAACCGTCTAATGGTGACTCATCATTTTACTGTACAGAATAAAAAGCTTCTATTAGTTATTTCTAAGGTTTGATCGTCGATTAGCTGCCGGAGTCAGAAGTTCAAGGGCTGCAGGAGATTGTGACGGAGTGCTGACTGAGATTGGAGCTGCTGGAGTGTGTGAGAGCGATCTCTGCCGTCGCACACCTTTATCGTAGACCCCCATCTGAATGCACAGGTGTAAAAGGTTGGTGTGTGTGTGTGTGTGTGTGTGTTTGGAAGGGAAGCAGATCATGATTGAATGATAAAAGCTGTTTTTTCCCTCCAAACTTGCTGATAATGCGTCATAAATTCAAAGTTCCCTCCTCTCTGAGATAGCACCGTAGACGCGACTGATCAAGTTAGCCTTAAATCAAACCATCCCCCACCACCGCCACCGCCGAGTGACTCTTCTAATAAACCAATCGGGATCTCTGGAATTTTTATACGCACACATTTTGAAAGTTCAGGTCAACCTTTATCAGCAGGACGGGGCTTAGACGGAGAACGGGAAATGACGAGGAAATAAGAAGGAGCCGAAGACAGACTTTGGAGCGAGCATCAATCAGTGTCAGCATTTGTATGTTCAATCTTTTCCTTGTAAATAATCTATTTAAAACTCTTTTCACTTTTACAGTAAACAGACAGACAGGATGTAACTTTCAATATGTTTTACAGCAATTTAAGAAATAAACAAAACACAATAAAAACACATAAAAACAAAAAACACATGAAGAAAAATATGCAAAATATAGTTAAGACACAGATATTACTAATAATAAGTGATATAATTGAACCTCTTTTTCTTTGGATCTCATGTTTACTTGATTATGATAGTTTACCAATCAGTATACTGATTATGTTAAGAATTATGCTTTTTCATATTTTCACTAAAGTGTTGGAAATCGAGGATCTTTTTACCGTAGGTGTAGACGTTTGGTGATAAAACGGGGAAAGTTTAGTTTTAGGAGTCTTTGCTAAGTTTCCCTTGAATTGTGTTAGACTTTTATCTTTTTAAGGTAAGCTCTTCTTCATGCTTTTTGAAATGAATTCAATTATCTACACATTTATGTAATACAATAATACATGTATTCATAGATGATATTGCATATAGAGGCAGTATATTGTGATCCTTCATTTTTAAGCAGCAGTCCTTGATGAAACTACCAGATGTTTGTGTTTTTCGTTTTCGCCTGCTTTTTTGACCCGGGCTCTGATTGTGATTGCACACAGAATTTAGAGCCATCATCGACCTGGCCTATCCTGTTCCCTCTCTATGTTTGGAATAGATATCACTGTGGTAAAGGAAGACACACACACACACACACACGCAAACACACACACAAACACACAGATACACACACTGGATGTTTCCCAGTGTTGACATTTTGTTGATACCTGAACTCTGGTGTAGTTTTGTCTCACTGAGGATCAATCTGAAATGCATTTGTGCAACCCCTTATTATTACCACTAAAGGTGCAGTGTGTGTGTTCTGTCATGCCTCATCATGTGTCAAGTCACGCTTCAGGCAATCAACTCTTTTTTACCTCAGATAGAATCGACCGTGTTATCTGACAGCTGTAAAAGCATTGTCTCCTGATTTACTTTGAGGGACTGTGCGCACTGTAATTTGTTATGTAAATATGCAATTTGAAGTTATTTTCGGCGTTGGTCTGTGTGGTTCTGAGCCCAATAAGTCTTTGTGCTCTCTCCTGCGGTCCTCGGAGGAGAAATTTATCCCTCTTCTGTTTTTCTCCTCAGCTGCTTTCACGTCTGGAGAGTTGATTGAAAAGTGAAAAATGTTTCTTTGCGCTCATAAACTCTGTCCGGCTTGCAGATATTTCATACGAGCCGCTTTGTTTTCCTCCTTGTTTGTAATAAAGAGCACAGCCAGTCTTGCACCGCTCTGACTGTACACAGATTTTGAATGTGCACACATCACTTCCTGTTGTTTTTCCTGCACCGGGCGGTCGGCTGAGGTGAGCTGCTGGTTGGGAATCAAAGGTGCGCCCGTCACTGTGCTAACATGCTACCACCAGGCCTTTAGCACTTCCAGCTGCTCTACTCTGCAGCCGGCCTGCCGCGCCGTGCCGTGCTGCAGAGGCTTTATTTCTCTCACGGCCAAATTCAAGCACGCCACAACGCATTTGTTCAAACGCTGCACATAGAGCAAAACACTGTGTCATATTAACAACAGGAAGAGGAGAAAAGGAAACACCTGAAGGTGAAGGATGTAAATATCACCTCATGCCCACTTCAAACAGTTCACTTTCTGGAGGTTTGAAGTGTTTATTTTGCGTCAGTGCTCCTGCTCCTGCTATCAATAAGCGTGTCTTTGCGCAGAGAGGATCATACTGTGACTTTAAACTGATTGGTTTTTATTTAGCTGCTTCTCTTCCTCCAGCTGACCCTGACTCACTGCTGAAAACTCGTTTACTGATACTTTAAAGATCTCTTTGTGCGTGCGTGTGATTGATACGTGTATCGATATTGCTTTGTATTGACGAGTAGAGGATTTTCTATTGGATAGTGTACAGTTTTCTCTGTTTGTTACTCCATCTGCATTGTTCCACTCGAGAATGGATCATTCTCCCTGAAAGAAACACGATAAGGGGTTGCAACTAAATGTATTTCCTTACTGAAACTACATGACAACTAAATTAACTGTGGGTGACTAAAAGCATCATGTGAATATAAAGTATAACGGTGGACAGAATACCACTCTTGGCCATTCTTTTTTCTTTTGTGGCCCTTTTATTTGAAACAATCCCACAATTTTTACACCATACAGACAAAAACCACACAAAAACTAATAAATGTACAGGTTGTGTAAATACTGAATATTGGGGAAAACTTTTACCTGCTTTTTTTCTATGGAAACAATCAAGGTAATCTCAATAACTGAATTAACCATGTCATGACAAAATTGCAAAAAAAACATCATTAAGGTACTTCTAATAAGGATAATACTGATATCTATGATTATAAGAGCTCAATAAGACTATTCTTTCTCTTTGTACATGATGAACAAATGAAGTGTTGAGTATTAATAATAAAAATCTATAAGTTTCACGCACATGCTGCTGGTCCTGACGCATTCTTGTCTCTACATCTGAGTGTTCTACTGTCACACACACAAACACATCTGCATCCTGTTTACTTTTCATTCAATTCTGAATTTCTCTTTCCTCCGTCTCCTACACAGCTTCCTGAAAGTTTTGATCTCTATTGTGAAGCCTAAACTTTTGCATTTTGGATAAATTCATGTTGGTAATCGGAGCTGCAAAGGAAGGAAAATTCACTCAAGGTGGAGTTTACATGTACTTTGCTGGTGATATTTTTCTCCCCATCTCCTCAGAAACCATCACTTCTGCTGTTTTTACGCGGCTTACAAACTGCCTCAATGACACTGAACTAATAAATCTGGACTCAGTCACGTCCTCCTCCATAACCCCATCATTCTTGACCCCTCCTTCTTCAAATCATCCTCCCCCACCTCAGATCACCCTCAACACCTGACCTCGTCTCAGAACAGGTCTTAACCTCCTCACCCCTTCACCTAGACTAAGCAGCCCACTTTTGGGGACAGATCTTTGAACATCCCAGCCTCAACTCCCTGAACTCCAAACTCACTTCACTCCTTTAAAAACATCAACTCTAAACTGATAATTCAAATAAAAGCCTTCAACACATGATATCCACTCCCTCTTTTACCTGTTTTGCAAACATGTCATGTGAGGTCATTGAGTGTTTAGAAAAGTGCTATGGGGTTTTTTTTAATGACGAGTTGCACATCAGTCACCCCTCTCCCTCCTGCATCTTAAGTTTCAAACCAAGTGCAATCATGTCCTTATCGTCCTGCTATTCTGTGCAGTTTTCTCTTGTTCTGTTTCTGATTGTGGAGATGAGCTGTCAGCATCTCAGAGTTGTGCTGTGGTGTATTCAAAGTCACATTTCTTGGTGTTTCTGCCTCAGACAGCATGAGGCCACAGCTCCTTAGACAGAGCAGATAAGCTTACTGCAAGGCCACATAAATTAACAGCGTACCACATAAATGTCACCTTTAATAAGAAAAAGGCCTCTGAGAGCTGAACATAAGAAAACTAAAGTATGTCACGAGAATTTCTGCACGTGATAAAAGTGAGGCCTCAGACTAATGATAAAGTCATCTTGAGTGACATCTTCAGATACAATCACCAGCTCTCAGCAGATGGTAAAAATTTCTCTCTAAACATACAGGACTGTTAGCAAAGGGGAGTATTTGCATGGAGAGGAGCTTACTTGGCCTCTAATTAATAGACAAAAGCTTGTTTCAATGCATGCAAACACCAGAGCTGAGTGACATTTTTTCTTGTGCTGCAAAGTTTGGGGCACATTTAAGCCTTTACATATGTTGAATGAATGAGACAAATCTATGTGTTATTTGCTCAATGCTGCAAAATTGTGCAATTGTGTATCAGGTCTTGACCTGCGCCCCTCCTGAAGTCTGTTTCTCTTTCAACATGTTTCTGGTCCACTAGAGGAATGAAGGAGAGATTTCTTGGAGAAGGGGGAAATGAGAGGTCTCCCTGAGAAACCAGGGCCATATGGTGACTGTGTGGTGGATTGGTTGGGTCTGGGTCTGTCCCCTCGACAACCCACACTGCTGCTGGCGCTTCACACAGCCTCAGCTGATGGTATCCAGCACCCTCAGGGTTCTCCCAGGCTGCTCTCTCTGGCTGCTTTCTCCTCTTCTCCTGAACTCCATCTCTGTGCAGCAGGACGGCAGACTCTTCTAAACCCTGTCAGAACAACACTCCTGAGCTGGACCTGCTCTGTCAAAGTTTTAGATGCTTTTGTGGTTATTTTCTAATCTGTATTCATGTAGGAGAGACTGAGGGTGTCCTCCATACTACAGGACAGTAATATGAGGTCAGAGAGCTTCACAGATTGGAAAAACTGAATGATTAAAGAGAATGGAGAGAATGCATCCCATCAGAGTGACATTGAGAAGGGCGTTTATCTTCCTCCTGCAGCGAGTTGAAGTGTTGTGATATGGTGCTTGAACTGTGCATTTTCCAAATGTATTTAAATGAATGAATAAGAGTCAGGGCCTCCGTTTAGAGAAGGTTACAGGAAAAACACGCGGGAGTAAATCAAAGAGAGACAGAGCCATTTGAGGATTACTCCTGCAGTTTGTTTTAGCATTTTCTCAAATCACCACATCAACACAACTGTGCATGACTGTGGACATGACGCCGCCATCCAAAACACAGCCCCTGAGTGAAGGCATGTGCAGAAGCTTCAGGACCTTAAACTCACACCTGAGGGAGCTCTGATGGTTTATAGGTGTGTTGAACATATGGCAAGCGATTTTAGCATTTAAAAGCTAGAAAGATATCTGCAAATACATGCTGCCTATCCACAACCATCATTTCAGATATCTACAACGTCATTTGGATATCTGAAATATGTCACTTTTTGTCATTCATTTGCATGGGGTTTCTCATTCAAGATATATCTACAATGTCATTTCAGATATCCAAAATGTGAATTATAGATACCTGCATATGAATTGTAGATATCTTTAATTCCAGTTCGAGATATCTCTAAATACATTTTTACTAGGTAGAATTAGAATTACAGATATCTTCACTTCACCTCAATTCTTGATAACCACATTTCATTTTTCCTGATATCTGTAAATAGAAATTTGACTAGTCAAAATGTATTTAGAGATAACTTGAATGTGAATCTAAAATTCAGATATCTGTAATTCACGTTTTTTACATATTCGAAATGATGCAGTGGTTATCTTGAATCAGTAACCCCATACACATGACAGGCAAGTCATAGATATCTGACTGGCAGTTGTGGATTGGCAGAATATATTTTCAGATATCAGAAATGTTCTTTTTAACTAGGCAAAACTGGATTACAGATATCTTGAATTAAGATTCCGACTATCCAAATAGTCAGAAATATGTTATTGATATCTACAATGTTATTTTCGGAAAGTCAGACTTGGTTTTTAAATGTTAAAATGGCTCACCATGTGAACGTGTATTTGTGACTCTTAAAGATGACAACAGCACAGTGTGGAGGATACTTTGGCTTCTCTTTGTGCAAATAAGAGTGGTGGAAGTGTGTCGTCCATGTTTACACACAATTACTGCTTTAAACACAAGCTTCAATCAAGATGGAGACCAGATATTCTTATAGAAAACCCAGCTGAGCTGTGAAGACTGTAAATTTGACATTTTGACAAGCAAATCTTTGCCTGAGTGACTTAAAGATGCTTTAAGATTTTAAAGCCTGGTGCAAAATAACCACTATCTATCTACAGCGGGCTGATGAGGCTGTTGATCAATACCAATGACTCTTTCTCTGGATGTGTGCTGAGTAAACTGGCTCCTTAAACTGTCTCCGAGCATAAGTCGGTGTTATCTGGCTCCATGAAGCAGCATCTCCTCCTCAAGTGAGCTTGTTACATCCTCACTCTTGTGAGATAGCTCTCTGTTTTTCCAAATGAAGAAGATAAGTGCAGATGTAAAAGGGAGTGCAGGCAGTGTCGGAGCTCTGCAGTACACTTTTCAATATTCATGCAATTCCCTAGATGCCAGTTTTGAGTTTTTGGAGTTAAAACTTTCTCTTTTAGAAACGTTAGCTGCCGTGAAAGACTTTGAATGATGTGAAATCTTTCACACATTACGCCCTGCAGCCTCTGTGCTCTGTGTTTGATGCCAAATGGAGATATTTCAAAACTTATTTTCACTATCTTCACTTCACTATCTCCAGTTTTCACGGCAACCAATTAAATATTTGTCCAGCTGATTCACTCAAAATAATTAAAAAAAAATCTAGAATCAGTAAAATGAATTTAAGGATGTTATGACCCAATCCAAAGTGCAGAAGTTAGCATTTTTATAGGATCCATGAAAATGTTTTTCCTCCAAAAGCGCTCGAAGACAGCTTCAGGGGCTAGCGAGGTCTTAAGGTTAATCTTTGACTGTACATTAGTTTCTTAGTTTTGATGCATTTTGCAAAGAATTAAGAATACAGAGCTGCTGATAGCACTAGATCTTTAGTTTGTGCTTTTGTAGACATTTTTGCCGGTGTCAAACAAGCAGAGATAGAAACCTCAACTAACACACTGGAACTTCTCTGTGTAGTTTGATTTGATGAGGCATGTGGAACCAAGCTGCTGACTCTGATATTGAGACTAACCACAGTAATATAAGATATAATTGCAAAAAAATGCTAGTATCATTTTATCATAAGGTAACAGGGTTTGGACCAATAAGAATCAAGTATTTGGCTCACAGAGCATTTCAGCTGCCTCAGTCTGTTGGCCAGTCTGAGTGACTCTCTCCCTCCACAGTTTGGTCCACACCTGCAGACAACAGTCCCCTTGTCCCCCTCCAACCCAGCTCAGCTGACACCCAGCTCCTCATCCATCATCCCCAGAGCAGCCCGCCCTCCCATCGCTCCCAGATCACATTCGTTTTCCAGTCACAGCAGCAAGCACGCCACTTACATTATTGATGGTGAGAGTGAGCTTTGAGGATAAGGTGAGGTAGAGTTTGAGTTTCACGTCATGTGTGACTGCTTTAGAGTTTGCTGAGTTGATTTTGTGTTATGTCTCAGGGAGAAACTTGATGTGTGCACGTGAAGGCCAAAACCTTCGCCAGCTTCGTCTCTGCAGGGGAGGATCTCGCGCCACGGCTTCTCTCTCACGCACTTTGTTTTCCCTCCTCCTTTACTTTCACTCTCTTCGTCTACCCAGCCCCAGCTTGAGTTATTAGGATGAGGAGAGGCGATGGAGGTGGAGGTGGGGGTGGAGGGGGGCATCGGGTAATAAAAAGGAAGAGGGGGCCTGTGAGTTATGGATGAGAGTTCAGTGGATTATAGAGAAGGAGAGGGGGGGGCAGGATGGAGCTGGATGGAGGGGTAAAGAGGACAGATGACAGTAGTGGAGCTGCTAAACTACCTCCATAAGTCCAATAAAGCAAGCCTCCATTTCAGCCACACATTTCACTTCATCCTTGAAACTCCTGACCTCAGAGGACTCTCTTGTTTGCTGAATGTTTCTCGTTTTATTCCTTTTTTATTCCTGTTTTTTATCAAGAACCTACGCTTCAACAATTAGTAGTTACCAAGCAACAGGAAGCATGATCTTTAAAGCAGAGAGGAGACGAGAGGATGACAGAAATGTGAATTTAAGCTTATCTTTCAGTAAATGTCTGACAAAGATGACACATAATGGACAGTGTTTGATTTGAGCTTGGCTGCTCATCTGTGCTGAAAGAGGAGGATATATGAATGAAACACTCACAAGCAAATTTTCCCCGCGGTTTAACTTACTTGGACAGATACATAGTTGAGAATCAGCTTTAATTCAGAGAAAAACAGTACAGTGATCTGCAGCAAGGAGGAAGACAGGAGAGGTGATCAATGCACACACACAGAGGCTAGAAAATAAAGCTTATTGAGTGAACTCAGGAGGTAGTTATTCCACTTTATGATCACATACAGAAAGAGGAGCTCAAGTGTTTCCTCAGAGACAAAAAAAACCTGCGTCAAAAATCTGGAGCAGGTCTTGTCATATGTACAAGACAGCTAACCAATGAAAGCTTCTTCTGTTAGCCGTCAGTCTCTATTCAGCTTATACAGAGGAAACCAAATGAGAGAGCAGCTATGGAAAGACACCATGTTTTCATTTTATTTTAACAGTTAAATATCATCACAGGTCTAAAGGATACATTTCAAGTATCAGTATTTAAAGCACCAGGAACTTTTTTTTCCAGGAACTTCTCTGTGGGAAGCCAGAAGTACTGAAAAGATCATGAAGCATCAGTGATGAGTGGAGAGGCAATAGAAGTAACTTGACTACTCCTCCACACCAGTAGAGGGCAGTGGGAAAAAGATGAAGGCAGCAAAGACGCCTTGGCTTGTGCCAGGTGAAGAAATAAGGTGAGTTTTTGTTTCCCCGTACACAAAACCTACAATCTGTTCTCCTGCACACAGAGTATGATCCACGCACCTGGATTTGCAAACTCAGTGCACTGACTGGTGATTTTCAGTCTTACCTTGAACCTCACACCTGGGGGCCTGAGAGGGGTTTTTTTTTTTTCTGTTTCCACACTGTAACCTGAGATAGCAGTCAAGACTTCACCTTACTTTTCAGATGATTTGTGCTTCCCTTAGACTCATTTGATCTGCTCATTGTGTTTCATCATGGCCCCTGGCTCTGTGACAATCACAATTTTCATATTTTGTGGCAAAAACTGTCTCTTATGAAGTTCTGTACAATTTACACACTTCTACACACTTCTCATTCATGACACTGCGGTACTTTTTTGACAAAATACATCCCTGTGTCCTTCAGATTTCTTCTTTCCCCTGTATTTTCAACTGCTGATAAATGCAGTGATGAAACGATAATGATTAGTCAGCGTTTTTAAGTTTCTATGACTTACAGCCTGGTGCTCAGCAGAACTGCATTATAACAGCATTTACAGCTTCTCCTCAAGGTTGATGTCTGAAGAAATGGCAGCGTGTGGAAACAAAGTTAGATACAGAATGGAGCGGGAGAATTTGGCACGAGCTGAGTGTTGGCAGCGTTTCTTTTCTGACCTCTAAATGTTCAGTTTTTCAGCTGGCGTTCCCCCAATGTGTCACATTATTACAGGAGCAGTTCTAATTCCTCGAAGAATTTTAGTTTGATTTGCTTTTTGATGAAGATCATAAAATCAGGACTCCCATTAGGATGCAATCAGAGGGATGAATAGCGTGGGAAATATTCTTATTTACCTTCCTTCCCTAGGTTACATGATAACAGCAATCTGAAAGCAAGCACCTTTGGCTCCTCTGGTCATTGCTTTATACACTTTCTTCTTATCCAAATAAAGGCGTATCATTGTCCACATATGCGGGTAAAATGGGGCCTGATGGCAGTTAAAACCTTTCTAAAGAAAGCCTCTAGTGGCCACTTAGGGAACTGCAGCTCTGCTTTTTTGAAGTCTGTCCTGGCTGCTGCAGAATGAGACACTTTTTAACAGCATGAATAAAGCCTGCAGGTTCACAGCGACTTCCTCATACTGAGCTCCGTTCAGCACACATTGTGAGCGCTCTGCAGCAGAGAGTGACTCAGAGTTAACAAAGCACCCGAGCACAGACAGAACGACAGGTGTTCTGACATGAGGATGAATAATCAAGATGAAGGTGAGACTGGCTGCATCACGAATCAAGATTTTGTACAGTGAGGAGAGAACTGGACTCGGAAAGATGAGAGGAGAGGAGGCAGATGGAGTGAGAGGACATCAAAAAGTGAGAGATGGCCGCTATGGTGGAAGAGACAGAAGGTGAAAAGGAAGTGCTGAGCACGAAGGGTTAAAGAGGAGAGGGGAGAGAGATGGTTGCCTCGGAAACAGCAGCCAGCGTTTTCTCTTTTTGCGCATACACACACAGATGCACACATGTTCTCCCTCCTCCTCTTCTTCTTCCTCCTTCTTCATCTCTTGTGTGGCTCAGAGTTAAAGTTTGCAGTGCATTAAAGAATCCTTTTCTTCAGAGGATGATGTGTTTGTGTGATTCTGCAGCACAGGATGTTCTCTTCCACTGTTTCATTTTATCACATTTTAGTAACCGTCAAACTTTTACAACATATCGCCAAATAAACCAATTTTTTTTTGCACCACATTGTACGAAACTTTACTGTTTAGTCAGGTCCCCATAAGGGTGAGCAGGAGCCTGATTCTAATTTACACATTCATTATACACGATCTCACTCAGTCATTTATTTTATTCCTTTATTTTACAGTTTCTTCCAGAGTTCGGCCTTTATGAAACAGACTCGAGACCCTGCTCTCACTGCTGTTTGTGTTCAGGCATTCGTGCACGTCCCATGTGTGTGACAGAGACATTGATCACTAGAGAGATGAAACGGGGGTAATAAAGCACAAAGGTTCGCCACGAGTCACAAGGACAGAAGGAGGAAGATGATGGCACCATCAAATTTAATGTTCTGCAAGAGAAGGTGGGTGAAAGTGGGAGAAAGTGGGAGACATGATGAGAGAGGACACAGATAACTACAGAGGAGAAAGAGGGGATGAATTGTAAGGTGCAGTGTGCTTCTTAATTTGTAATCTTTAAAATATGATATATTCAGGCGTAAAAGTGAGAGTCCTTGAAGCTTGAGTTTGGATTTAGTCAGGGAAGTTTTCTTGGTTCTATTGGTGTTAAGTTAAAAAACAGTCTGTATGGAGAGCAAAAGCAGGAAGAACACAATGGTTGGTAATCTGGTGCAGTTTTCTTTTCCTCCTGAGGACAGACCTGACATAGCTTGGCCTTTGACTAATCTGCATCATGATGTGATTTCATCAAACTGAAGAGACATTTATCAAAGAAAGTCAGCTTGTGTTTCACCTTCATACATCTGAAGGAGGACAGAGAGAACTCTCTATGGGACTTACTGTTTACAGTAAAGCTGAGACTCGCCACAGACACATGAATTGAGGCTACTTCCATGTATGTTCTGTGCAGTTTCAGAATAGTGAGGACATTTTTTGAAGTTCCCATCACTCCCAGAGGTTATGAAACAATCAGGTGGTTCAGAGATCATTGAGTCCTGCCCTCATGTTACTGAATTATGACCAAAATGTTCCTTCAGCTTCTCTTCTCTGATCCAGCTCTGGCATCTTTTCATCAACCTCCTCATTTATTATCTTCATCATTTCACACTCTTTCCGTTTTGATGTTCAAGATACCGATGCTTTGCCAGCCTCTCCTCCTCTTCCTTTTCTCCCCCCTCCCTCCCTCCATCCCTCCCGGTATCCGTAGTGATTGGAGGCAGGGTTCCGCGGTTGCTATGCAACGAGGAGAGTGTGGCAGCCGGCCTCAGTGTGAAAGAGGAAGAGAAGAAGAGGGAGGGAGGGAGGGAGGGATGTGAGAGTTAGGAGGGATGCAAGGAGAGGTTGCCCCCTGCTGGCCAAATTTACAAACTGTAGATTTTATCTGCTGGTCAGTTGTGTTGGCTTGTTTCATGCACAAATATATCAAATTGATTTATGTAAAAAAATATGTTTCAAGCAGAATATATCAGGTTAGACTAGATAAACTTCGTTGTCCTGACAGCTCAGCGCAGCTTCAAGCTCCACTTCATCATTGTTTATGTTATCAGATAATATCATATCATTGTCTAAAGATTAGATTAAATATAACACAGGGATGGTGATCCATCACTTGTACCAGCCCACAACAAAGTCTGCAGGCTCTAAATAGAAAAGGTGAAGTAGTTTGACTTGTCTAAGGTCACATTTAAAGTTTGGAGCTGTTGCGTGTGTGTTTCACCCCGGCTGCATCATGCTCTTTGATCTGAGAGAGATTTTCTGAGAGGCTGAAAGAGACGCACACCTCGTACCATCAGAGTTCATCCCATCTCTCTGCCTCCTCACCATTATGTTTGTATTATCAAAGCTGCTTCTTCTCCGCTCCTTCAATGCTTAACATCCACAGGACACTAATTGTGATATTGTGGGATAGTGAGGATGACAAAAGGATCAAAGAGAGAGAAATTATACCAAAGACTGACTTTAAGAACACACACTTCAAAGAGACTGATGGACCAGGGTGTCAAACACAGGAACACGATGAGCGCACAGGGCCGTGTCCACAGTTTTCTGACCGGAGTGGCCGCAGCTGAGCAGTTCAGCTGAAGTCCTCTTGGCTTTATTCTTTAAAGACTCTAAAGAGCTTTTAGAAGCAGGACATCATCAACAGGATGCATTCTGATTATTGTTTGTGACTCATATTGACATTGTTTCTTAATTTGATGGTGAACCTATTGCAGCCATCTCTGTGGGGAAGCTTGGAAGAGGGGCCACAAGGAAAAGTGACCTGCAGCTGAAGAAAATAGATGCAAAAACAGAAATGATGCAAAAGTCTAAATGAGTGTGAATTGAAAAAATCAATTCAAAAATCAGATGAAATCGGACAGGCTGGCTTCTTGGAGCACATTTTCCCATTTGCTGTGTAGCCAAACATTCCAGTAATGCTTATTTGACAAAATTCAATGAAATTTTATTTGGCAGATATTTGTATTCTTAAGCTTTTTTGTTTGTTTGTTTGTTTTGGAGGGAGGTGGGCTGCTGCAAATCATCTACCATCAATCCATCCTGCAACTTTACCAAAAAACTGCAGGCACACCCCTGTTTCCTCTTTCTACAACTCTTAACAGAAATACAGAAATTAATTTGATATTATACCATCAGACAGTGGATTTATTGCAAGTTTCAATGAGATTATTTTTCCCTACATGCCTGACTTCTTAAATAGATACACAAATCATTTTCAACAATTATTAACAAAACAAAAGGGACATTTTCTTCACAAAGTTGCAAAGCGAACTTAAAATTAGTTGATTTTTTAACAAATCCTGCCTCTGACAAGATGAATAACCAATCACAGTTTATAATTGTGGGGATTCAGGGGCCCTGCCACCCCCTGGCCACCCCTCTTGACAAGCTGTGTCTGCTGCAGCCCAGCCTGAGAGTCTGAGAGCACAGCTGCATGTTTGTTGTATGACTCTGACTCCGTGTGGTCAGTCAGGAAACTACAAATCAAAGCTGCTTTGTCAACCATTGTTGCTCTTTAGATTAAATTCTACAGAATGTTGATGATGCACAGGGTAGCATTTATGATTTTACAAACTTTTATAATAAGACGCCTCATCATTTTCTCATTTTCTCTTAAGCTGACCAATTATAGTCTAAGAGCAGCACAGAAGCACTGAATCCATTTTCTTCCATGTATTTTTTTCCCCATCGATCGACAAAGTGTGACCTGTGGAATATTCATTGTTGAAGGAAAGTATTCATTCATACCACTGGTTCTGCAGTGCTACTATGAGCCCTAATAAAGAAGTCGTTGACGGTGCTTAAATCCACAGGAAAAAGCAAAAATAACTCCCTAACTAGCCTCATGCAGTCACACAAAAATGACTCTAAAGTGAGGATTGTATACAGAGAGCAGAAAGCAAGCTGTGAGGGCACTTATCCGCTGTTCCCCTCCATGCTCTCAGGTCTCAGGAAGGAAAGTCCAGCTGAGTTTTACCTGTATTTACCTGCTCGAGTGCAGAAATGGCAGGCCAGAACGAGACACATTCGGCTTGATTGATTGAAATTATTCACTTTCAAAATGTCCTCCTAAGGTTCCTGCATTTTAAAAAGGGTTTCATTTCAATTCATTTGTGAGTGTTGATGGTGTCAAGACCATATCATATCACTTCCAAACTCACATTTTGTGTGTAATTTATTTACTGGTATTGCATTGTGAAGACACTCAGATTCTCATAGAGCCGCATCTTTACTCCTAATTCTCGGGGTCAAATGAGGCTATTCAGTGAGGGGACTGTTTGTCCTCATTTTTTTTAACTACGACATTGTAGACTTCATTTTGTATGTTTGCAAATGATGCAGGTCTGTGAAAAGCATTACATGTTGGAGACGCAGAGGACATTTCTGCAGGTGTGTGTGTGTGTGTGTGTGTGTGTGTTTGTGTGTGTCAGAAACATTTAGAAAGCATTAACACTGGTCGTCTCTCTTTAAAACTGCGTGCTTTGAGCCTCCTCGCTGGAGAAGATTTTGTGACCTTGCTCCGTGATGGAGAGAGTGTGTGTGCATCCCAGCAGGCGCTCCTGTTGATTGGACGGGCCCGGCTGGCTCGCCCTTTATCTCGCCTCTCAGCTTTATTCTCGGCCTTCTGGTCGCAACACAAACACAGACACAAAACTGCTTTGCAAATGATTCACGGCCGAAGATTTGTATCAGGGGGTGAAAAAGGAGAGAGTCTGCATTAAATCTCACATGTGAAAAAAAAGAAGCCAGTGTAGATCCGTCGCCTGAAAATTATCCACAGTTAAGACTCTGTGATGCAGTTGCTATGGCAACTATGATAGAAATAGACGTGTATCTGCAAGGGAATGAAATGTATTGAACTGTTGTTTAGAAACTGAGGGAGATTTTACACTTGTGATTGACAGCTTTACAGAGATTTGTGTGTTTGTGAGATTCACACTTTTTCCCTTCACTTGTGTGTCTGTCTGTGTGTGTGCGTGTGTTTTTTCTTCATTGCAGTGCATTAAAAGTGCAGCAGCATAGATGGGGTTACAGGGCATGTCATTATTATGGTGGGGAGTGTTGGTGGGTCTGTGCTGCACTCTGTGGCCCCTGTGTGAGAGCAGATAAGCCCCGGCAGAGACAACACAAAGCGTTTAATGGGAATGGGATTCTGATTGTAGCACCTCTATTGTTGTGTGAGCCATGATGATGCTGTGAGTGTCGTGTCAAACATTACCCATTGGTCAGATGAGATGATTCAAATGGCTTTTCTTTGTGAGGAAACATGATGAAGGATCTGTGTTATTGACTGATCCATCTCCAGACTCCTCTAATGCATCTCACTCAAAGTAAGAACAAAGGAGCCACTATGAAATGCTCAGTGAAGACATGCAAAAGCTGCATTTGCATTGTTACCACAATCTGGTATTTCATGGTAGAAATGGGTGAAATCCAGTGATATGGCAAAAGCTGTAGAGAGAGGGTGGGGAGTTGGAGGGATGTGATGGAGAGAGATGAGGGAGGGGGTGCAGGAAAATGTGTGTGTATGCATTTTCAAGGCGGTCTTTCTGTTGCAAGAAAAAAAAACAGTAGTCTAAGAGGAAAACGAACAGGGTCGAGCTGATGAAGGTATGCAAATGTGATTCATCGGCGGAAACTGACGCTTGAGACCTTCATGTGACGGCGGAGGCTTCAGGGATGTGTTTGATTTTAGTTGGAGAAAGGTGGAATCACCTCAGCGGTGTGTGAAAGAGGCGAGAGAGAGAGAGAGGGAGAGAGAGAGAGGGAGAGAGGGAACAAGAGGGGAGGGGGCGGGGGTGTATGGACCTCACTGCTACGGGACCTACAGGCACCCCGATTGTGCTCTGCTCTCATCATTTTTGGAGGTGAGGACAAAAGAAAAAAGGGGGGGATCGGAAGAAAGGCCCGGGATCTGAGAGTCGTGACGGGCCCCCCGACTTCGCCGCCGCTGGTCGGGGTTGTCTGGACGGAAAAGGGTGAAGGAAAAGCGGCGGAGCGGTCCACTCGAGACTGGGGTTTCCTGCCACAGCAGCGGGATTGTCACAAACAGCCTCCCAGCCTGTGGAGGGGCCTTGTAGTGCTTCGTTTTCAGGTATGCATTGAGAGATGTTAGCTAGCCTGTGTATGTGTGTGAGTGTGTGTGAGTGACATGCTTCTCTGTGGGGACGCTAGCTCTGTGTGCTTTCAGGGACATGTCAGCCTGCGGTTTATTCCTCTGATGCAGTCCTCTCATCAGCTCTCTAACGCAAACTAACCCGTCTCCCCTCAGTGAATGTGTGAGGGGGAAACATCTGCACCTAATCACCTCTTTGTAGCTGCTCGGCTGCCTTTAGCTGCTCTCACTCACGTCTCTATAACGCTCCTAATAAACGCAAATTAGCTCTGCAGCTAAGATGCTAAGTTTGTAGCTTCGTTAGCTCTCTATATTGTGTTAGTTTGGTCCTGTAATGTACAGTATGTAAGGTAACGGTGCTAACGCTAACCCTACAGAGCTAAAACAGGCTGCTCCACAAAGCTAAATGTAATGCGTATAATGTTACCCTGCTACTAGCTGATGTAGCTACTAGAGCTATGCTACAAAAACCCAGAGTGTTGATGACTGAGACGATAAAACCTGAGGAGGTGTTTGATAATTATCTGCATTATCACTGCGTATGCTGAAATCAAGAGCTCTGATTGATCAAAGTGCTGACACACTGCACACACTGCTGTATTAATGCTGATCTCCTGATATCTGGAGCTCTGACCCTTAATTGTAACACCTGATCACAGGTTACAAGGTGTGACATGTTTGTTTTGGGACTCTGTGGAGGCCCAAAGTGGACTCTATTTACCAGTGAATACAACTTGATATCAGTTTTTCCCGAGATACTATGAAAAATGTTAGATGGAAGAAGAAAGGAATGCTCCACAGCAACTGATTTCAAAGTTATTTGAACATAAATTTTATCATACTCTTACTAACCAGTCAGTAATCAGTCAAAATTGAGTACAGCCAAACACCGACCGAATGTGAGATCACAAAGTCTGCAGGTGAATAAGGTCAGATTGGACAGCAGAGTGGGACTAACACTAGCAGAGCTAGCACTGTAAGCCTTTCTTGCACGCGCTGGTTCTTCATGACTCTGTTTGAGAAGTTATAACTCAGTTTAAACAGACACAGCCTTCATACAATTTATCTCCTTGCTACTATGTGATACATGTCATGTTTGACTGTTAAAATCCAGGTAGTAGAGCTTCAGAGCACAATAGCAGCATCCATTAACAGGAGCTACTGTCTTGCATTAGTGGCTGCACTGAAGGACAAAAGGCACCACCACCAACCATTTTATCACACCTGTGACATGTGCACCAGGTGTGATGTGAGGATGATATTGTTCAATCATTAAACTGACCAGCTGTGCCAATCCTTCATCCGCTTTTTGGTTTAGTAAAAAGCACCAATCAAACATCGTAGTTGTTGTAATTATTCTGATCCTGACCAAGCCATTTTCTTTCCTCTTGATCACAAAAATTATTGTCACCTGGAAAAAAAATCCAAAGAGAACCATTGCTATCTCAAGATAAGAGGTCTTGAATTTAAGATCTGGAAATTGCGGGAAAAAAAGAATGCATTTATGTCAGCCTAGGTTTTGCTAAATTCTGCTCTCCTACTTCCTGTGTGAATAAAAATAATGTGACAATACAAATGATATTGATTAATAAGACTGGCAGACATCTGAATACAAAATAAAGCCTTATGATTAATCTAATTGCAATAGCAACCTGAATATAGCGATATTACCTCGGTATTGGCTGCAATTTGTGAGTTAAATAACTGCGCACATCATGTTTCTATTATCATGATCACATGGTAGGATTATTCAAGATTCAGGTAGCCTACAGCAACATTGATCAGAAAGAAATTAAAGTCTCTACATCACATGGCAGTAGCACCAGTTTATATTTAAGGCAGCATATAGAAAAGTATGATAAATGCATTTGAGCAAAGACAAAGAGAGAGCTAAATGTGGTAAAAGCTACTAAAAACATTCATAGCATAGTGCAATTACTGGGTCTCAGGGGTCTTTGCTATCCTGTACTATATCAACATAATACTAATATTGATCATTTTTAAAAAAAAACCCTGTAGCAGTAATATTTAGAGAGTATTGCAAGATACAATAATTTTGATATGATATGAGATGATGCCAGAAACATGGTCCAGGATACAATAATTGTCCATTGATTGTCAGACAATCATATCACAAAATGTGCATTACAGTATCTAATTAATTAAAGGATGCAAAATGTTCCTAAAGGTTAGGAAACATCACCATGAAGAGTCACTAAATAAAAGTAAGTTAAATCAAAGCCAAATATGTTCTTTCAAAATGAATTTGAAGATATTTGGTGCACGATTTATTAAGAGGATACATTGCAGAGCTAATATAAACAATGAGGGCTTGTTTTAAGCTGCACTCATTCGACTAAAGTCCCCAAACATGTGTCAGGACCATTAACAGTTTTACTGTGCGCCTCGGGCAGACAATAGAGCCTCGTGTCACACAGGGCAATTATGGCTGCTGACCTCATAAAGGTGGCGTCATCTCTTCAATTATCCCCCATAATAATTAAACCCCATAAAAAGTAAAGTTAATGGTCTTCAGTCTCATTGTAAAGCAGCGTGATATGTACTGCTTCTGTTTGGCTGAGTGTTGTTTGTTTACATGTGATGCACTGGTGTTTGTGACCTTGTCCATGCTGCTTTGTTGCCCAAACTGCACGCCGCTGCTGCTGCTAACACACTTTCCTGTCCAATAGCTGTGTGTGTTATCAGTCCAAGGAGACAGCTTAGTCATATATTAAAGCTCCTGCGAGAGGGAAAGTCATACATCTAGTACATATTTAAATAGGAAGCATGTGCAACAAGGACAACATGATGGTGTTATTATTGGTGTGTTGAATCTTTTCCAGTGAAAACTGCACAAATATGTGGAATAACATAAGTCAAGAAATACATTTCATATGTCCTGTTTCTTACAGCTATAAATTTTGTACTGAAAATCATTAGCGTTAAAATTTATTGAACTGTAGCTTATATATAACATGTTCACTGTGCATTTTTTTAGTTATTGCATTTGCAAACTAACTTTTTGGTTTGTCCTTTGTTTCTGCAGAATCGTGCAGGCGTCTGGTCAGCAGCTCCAAGAAAAGGAACGTATCTGCATGGAAATACTGAAGAGAAACAGAAAACAGGAGCTTGAATTGACTGAACTTGAAGTGGAATAAATGGATTACCCTCCTTTTGGAAAGTTGTTGCCATGGAAGTAGGTAGAATCAAATGATGGTTGACAGAAGAAAACAAAGGTAAGACGGCAGCACGGTGAAGACACGGGGAGCTCCAAGAAGAGGAGAGAACAATTACTGAACGGGGACCAAAGACTTCTGCAGTCCTAATGAATGCAAGCAAGAACAGGAAACTCAAAACAGTATTTGAAGAGGAATGACCAAGAGAAAGAACGACCCAAGAAGTATTACACTTTGCATACAAGAGCTGACGAGAATATCAATGGAGTGTTTGCCTCTGGGACTGTTTAGCAAAGGTCTGTGTTCAGACCTGCTGCAGTTTTTGTCTCACACAGGTGTGAGTCAGGTCCTGGCAAACAATCGGATGAGCTGAAGGATCGTTGTGACCAAACACAGCCTCAATGCTTTTATTGAGATCTCCTTTTTTTGCACAAGATGCTATCGGATCATTTCTTAATTTAATCCTGACACAGCTCTATTAGCTTGACCTTACAGCAGAGCTGACGGTGTACATGGAGAGACGGTTGAGGTTGAACTTTTTACTCAGTGATGTTACAGTCGTGTGTGATATCATCACCTGCTCTGTGCCAAAACAGCTTCATTGAAAGGACTCAACAGTAGAAACCTGCTTCTTCACTCCTTTCTTTTTGGAAATCCCATTTTTTAAGCAAGCCTTTTTTTAAGCAGTGATAACTGTGCTGTCATCACAGTGAAGATTATTACCATTTGGCTTTTTCATATTCTGATAAGATCATCAGCTGCTAAACCTCCCTGCTCACTTTGTGCTCTAAAAGAAGTAATTATATCATCTGTGATATATAATCTCCAGCTTGAAGTCTTTTTTGGATTTCGAAAGCATTACCCTGCTTCACTGCCAGGCCATAGACTCTCTTTCTGACATTTATTACTTCTTACTGCCATAAGCCTTCCAGTTTTTGATCAGAAGCATTCCCTCGTGCAGACACTGACACATATTTTCACTTTTAACCCAAACTTGGAGAAACAATGCAGAATTTTTCAAACAGCGCAGCTCCACCCTCTCTCCCTCCAGGGTTCAGTGGGAGGGGTGCAGGGGGACCTCTGTATCCCCCTCAGCCTGCAGAACCTCAGATCTCTCCCAGGATGACAGATGATTACGCAGGGATGCAGCAGCAGAGCCTGCACAGAGGCCATCACCACCCGGCCCAGGCCAGTCACATGCTTGCGTACAGTGCCCGGAACAGAGCCGCCGTGGAGCCGGCCCCCACACAGGGGAACATCCACAGCGGCAACACTAGTAACCCATACAGAAAGGACGTCATGGACTACTATTTCTCAATGGGGGGCAAGGACCGGCACAGAAGAGGGGGCATGGGCTACGGAGCAGGATTTGGATACCCGACTATGGATGGACATATACCTCACCAGTACCGACATGCTGGGTCTGCCTCTGCACCATCATCTGGTATGATGTCATATCCAGTGGACTACGGCTCCAGTGCTGGTTCTGGTGGAGGAGCTGCTGCCGCTGGAGCTTTTTCTCCATCACATCAGTACAACATGAGCCAGAACCCCGCCATGCAGACTGTGCAGGGTAACCCGATGCAGCACCGCCAGCACGGCCAAACTTTCCCTGCAGTCCACCACGGACAACAGCAGAGGAGCTACCCCCACTCTGGGCACAGAATGACCCCCCAGTACCCACACTACTCCCCACAGGGAGGAGCATCCACAGGGTCATCAGGAATGTACAGCCCCCCTCCACAAAGGTATCTCGACGGGGCAGCCGGCGCTGGGTTCGATCCCAAAGTCAACAGTTCCCCCAGCGTCAACTCCAGTTCAAACTCAGCCTCCAGTTCAGTTGCTGCTAACAATGTAGGGCAGATAGAGAATATTCAACAGGGTTACCACGCCTCCACTTACCCCGGATATCCCCCACAGACACACTCGCTTCACAAGCAGGCCACACTACAGCACCGCAATTCACAGCACAACTTAGGAGTCAGCTATGAAAACTCACTGAAGATGCAGCACCAGGGCCCGTCTCCAGGATCTGTTTATGCCAAACTCCACCAGGCCTCCAATCCCACTTTACCTCAAGCAGCATCTCAAGAAATATCTAAATCCCCAATGCACCCCAGCGCCCAACAAATCAACCAAAACTTCAGCCCCATCTCTAACCCCTCTCCTGTTGCCTCGGCAGTGCATTCCCCAAGTTGTAGCTCGTCTCCCTCTCCTCTGATGGGGGTCTCAGAGGCACACGGAAACCCCTCGGGTCACGGTCCTTCACACCCTCAGGTGTCGAATCCCCGTAGCAGCCATGGTCAGGGCAGGTTACTGCAGACCATGCCTCAATTAAGTCCTACGCCTAATTCAAACAGCAGCATCAGCAGCTGTGGTAGCAGTGGCAGTCATAAGGCTCACAGCATGAGTGCAGTTGGAGGGGGTGGTCTGCCTCAGACAGGTCGCAGCAAAATGGGTCTGGGGGCGAGTATTGGGCCCCGAGAGGAGAGCTCTGTGTACTCAGCGTCTCCTCTGGATAAGATGCAGGACTCAGGCCTTAACAGTCTTAATGCCTTGAGCTCACAAGTAGCCAACTTACCAAACACAGTGCAGCACATGCTCCTCACCGACACCGTGCTCTCACAGAAGAGGGGGAAAGATGGAGTACAGATGCAGCAGATGGCACACGGCGCGCCACCGTCGCAGCCGAGGAGTCGAAATGCGAGCGCAGCGTCGAGTACCAGCACAGTAAAGGATGGATGTGCTGCAGGCCTGGATACTGGTGCTGATGAGGACTCTTCAGTGGTGTCAGCCGGAGCTTCTTCAGGCAACAAAGTGGAGCGAGAGGAGCAGTTTTCTGAAGGGGAGCATGGTAGGATGAGGCAGATGAGTGGAGCGAGCAGTGGATCAGAGCCCACTGGGTATCAGACTCAAACAGGACAAGCACCCATCGTCAAAAACATCACAGCTGATTCATCATCAAAAGAACCAAAAGCTTCTGAAACAAAACAAAATGAAGTTCCATCCTTATCATCGCCATCAGATCCAGCTCCTCCAGCCTCCTCCTCCAGTATTCTTCCTCAACAGCCAAACTGCGTCTCGGAGTCTGGATCAACATATAACGACCACAGAGGAGGTCACAAGAAGGCACCAGAGATCAAAAATGAAAGTGAAGAAGGGAAAACAGAGAAAGGCTGCAGTCAAACGCAACAAGATGGAGATGAAGTAAACACCCAGAATGGTCAGGCCAAAGAAACACGTCTGCACTCTGCCTCCAGATTACACATTAATGAAAATGAAGAGAAGCTTACACCAGAGGATCCGCAAAGCGTGAGCGGGGTTGGTGTGATTGTTTCGGCTCGCTCTGATGGAAGTCTCTCTGACAAAAACAAACGTCCCCAAGACAACTGTGTAGAAGAGAAACAGCCACATTTGTACTTCAGAGAGTCGAGCAGCCACAACGGAGAAGAAGGTATGGATCTCACTGTGTACTCCTCTCTTCACCAGAAATCTAATTTTGGACGGACTCAGAATCCTCCCCAGTCTGGGCCGCACAAATATGGCCACCCAGAATCAACATATGGCTCAGATTTGTCAATGAGGAACAGAGGAAGGCCTGGACTAGAGTCAAATTCCAGATACTTGGGGTACCAACAATCACAAACTGGTTATGGCTCTGTGCAGCAGAAAGAAGCCGGCTCTGCAGCCGAGGCTCTGGTGAAGAGAGGGCAGGGAGCAGGAGCTAAAGGTCAGGAGGAGAACTCCCAGATGCAGCAGTTCCCGAGCCTTCTACAAGAAGTCCTCCAAGGTTACAACTTAGACCGACGCTACAGCAGACCTGAGCAGGCGTTTCCTGCACATATGCAAGTCCAGCAGCAGTTTCAGAGCAGACACCCGTACAGCATAACGGATGCTTTGAGGATGCAGGGTGGAGTTGGTGAGGTTTCAGCTCAAATGAGTAGCTCTGGAAAGCAGCCCCATCCAAACCAGAGGCATAGAAATGAACCAGATTTCACTCCTGATCCTCAGTCAGCTGTGAAATCAGAAGGGACGAATAGTAAGATAATGCTGAACGCTGAAAAATCTGACGTGAGTGCGTCTGTAGAGTCTCAGCTGCCTCCGACAAAACATATTAACTTAGCTGACTATTCTCTGCCGCAGAGGAAAGCTCCATCTTCATCGTCCTCCGCTGTGCAGGAACTCCTCCTACAGGAGACAGAACCGTTGTCAGGAAGCTCTAGTCAAACTGAGGTGCAAAAATCATCAGGGTCCATATTAGCCCCATCAGAACGGCGCTCTGTTATATGTGATGTGTCGCCAAACCGACGCAGCACGCCAGAGAGGGACAGAGACGGTGACAGAGAGAAGAGTCAGAGTGTGATACAACAGCCGTTTTCCTCTCCATCAACAGCCAATGATTTGAGTAAAAAGGAGATCACCGGGGAGAAACAAGCAGTGAAAATGGAAACGGCTTCAAAAGAGGCAAGCACAGAGTCAAGTACAAACACACAAACTGACCATCAAGGCAGCATTGGGGCTAATGAGGCAGATACCGAATATCATCCTAAGTCTGCGCACTCATCTAGTGTAATCAACACTGACCCCTACAGGCGAGGAGGTGCTGATGTTACACCCCATCCTCTAAACACAAATCCTTTATCCTCGCCTCAGAGACATCAGGCTTATCTTCATGGTGTTGATTTATCTACAGGTAGCAGCAGCAGTTTTCCTGGATACCGCTACGGAGACACAAGAGAAGGGAATCTGATGCCGCGCAGTAGCCCTCATTTCCCTTCTCACCATCCGTATCACAGTTTATCCCCTCAGACACAGTCTCCAAACAAGCTTCAGATGTATCCTCACCCCCGCGGGCCCCTGCATCACCCCCATGACATGAGCGACTGGGTGAAAGCAATGAACAGGCCATCGAAGGAGATGATGCTGCCTGGTTCGTCTCCAGGGCAACATAAGGTCAGCCAATCAGAGCAGAGGCAGAGGATGGTCCCTCAGACGGATATGCCTGGGGAGCTACATGCAGTAAAACCATCACTCCATCATCAGAGCGCGTACTTTGATCTGAAGATGTGGGAATCCACACATGCAGGAAGAGAGAGGATGGAAGGAGACTCGTATTACAGACCTCCCCTTACTCTTCCTCCTCCTCCTCCTGCTCCTGTAGCTTCTCACGGCCCCATCCCTCCTCCAGTGACTCACAGCCAAACTGCAGCTGAACCTGAGGCCTCCAGAGGAGCTGGAGAAGAAGTGAAACACCCTGGCCCGCCTCCTCCTTCCGCCAGCTCAGCTAAGCCTTTAGCCGACATGAACTCCACTCAGCCCAAAGTTCAACGTCAGACTAAAGCAGGAGGTTCAGGAGACACAAATCCGTTGATGTTGCGGCGGAGAGTTCGTTCTTTCATCTCCCCGATTCCTGCCAAAAGACAACTCCAGGATTCATCTCAGCCGAGGGTCGCTACAAACTCCCACCATCACTCCCCCGCGGCTCAGAGCGAGTCCAGCCATCACAACGAGGATGACTCAGCCAGCTCAGACATCCCGTGTCCACGGCTCTCCTCCCCGCTGCTCGGAGAGAGCACCTTCCCACAGCCCCTGTCTCCAACAAGCGGTACCACCAAGGTCCTGCCTCAGAGGAAAGGCCGCGGTTTGAAACTGGAGGCGATTGTGCAGAAAATCACTCCAAATATTAAAAAGCCCGCTGATGATGACTCCAATCACTTCTCGGGTTTCTCAGACATCCCCTTTAATGACTCACAGGACCAAGACTTAGCACATTTCCCCAGAGGAGCAGGAGGGGATGATGACTATATGGATGAAAGTCATTCACTAAATGATATGATTACTTTCAAAGGAGTGGACGACACCGGGCCGCTACCTCTCTCTACCTTCCCCTGTGACTCCCTTCAGACATCGCAATCCCTCAAACAACAAGACTTTGACTTTGGATTAGGATCAGCTGTGGGGTCATCTTCCGGAGATAAGGAGGACTTTGCTCTTCTTGGACCTCTGCCGCCTCCTCCTCCTCTGCCACGGCCGGTCCAGGGTTCTCCTCCCCCATCGTCATCTGCTTTGTCTGACATCCAGCATTTTACAAACACCTACCAAGAGCTAGAGACACGCAGGGGAGAGCAGTCTGCTGCTAATCTACTCCGACAGAAACTTCAGGAATCTGGAATAGGATTCGACGACTATCCTGGCAGTGATTACTACGGCGCCACGCCACCTCACCAAGGACACCTGCTGGGCCGACAGCATCAGATGTCCTCCAGTAGGTCCAGCCTGTCGCCACAAGACACAAAGCCACCAGAGAGCGTTGTGCCCAAAGGATATTTCCCGTCTGGAAAGAAGAAAGGCCGGCCTGTGGGGAGTGTGAACAAACAGAAGCGGGCCCAGAACCCAGCCCAGATGCAGGCGCCGGGCCAGGCTCAAGCCACATCTCAAAACACAACTTCTTGTGCTCCCCAAGCGCCTCTGACTCCAACTTCAGCTGCTACGACCCCTCCTCCATCTGTGCAGGCTGTAAACACACCTTTACCTGTTGTTCCTCCTCTCATAGACATAGAAAACACTCCCCCGCTTGCCCCGCCAGTTCTCACACAGGTACTAAAGGTGGATGTGGAGAGCGAGGACATGCAGCCAGAGATTGAGGTCAAACCTGTCAGACGGAGACGCAAAGGTGTGAAGGATGAAGACGACTCGCTGGAGGCCAGAGGTCGACAGAGGAGGAGAAGGAGGAGAGGAGCTACAGCTGCGGCAGCAGCATCAACATCAGTGGCTAAAGAAGACACAGAAACACTTTCAGGGACAGTAGGAGGTGTGGGTGCTTGCAGAGTTCCTGTTGATCCAAACAGAAAAGCCGTGTTCATTCCACACATACATGTGGAGAACAAAGTGCCAGAGATCGGCGCGGTGTGCACCATCGTAAACGCCGAGGAGGACAAGATGAAAGGGGAGCGGAGTGCAGTCTCAGGGAAAGCAAGCGGGAGTGGAATTGATTCTCTTCTGACCTCAGCTCTTTCCTCTCAGTTATCTCGGAGAGACAGAGAGACAGAGAAAAGAGAGACGGACGAGGTGGAAACCACTCTTCAGTCGGGGAAAGCACTCCCTTCATCCAGTTCTGTTGTTTTGGGGCCTGTGATTACAGAGACCAATCACTCCGGCCGCTTGCTCTGCTGCCTCTGTCAGAAATGGGCGAATTACAAACACCTCGGAGATCTCTATGGGCCCTTCTATCCAGCTGAATATGCAGCAAAGCTCCCCAAGAACCAACCACAGGTCAGACAATGTCTGGCAACCACTGGAACAAACAGAACAGGACCAAACTCAGACATAAGCTCAAACTCTCTGAGCTCTTTCCAGGACACACAAACACACGATGCTCAGTTTCCTAAATCCTTTTCTGAGAGTTTCTATTCCATGGGCCTCGATCCAAACCCCTCATCCTTTGCAGCTGCTTTCAGAACGGCCTCTTTTTCTGGAAGAGAGGAAACAATGATGCATATGCCTCCCTGGTCTTTCCCCACCACCAGTAAAACTCTGACCTGGGACATGAACCTGGACATCAGACCCATCCCTGAGCTGAAGAGGGAGCCGGACCTGGAGATGGAGAAGCAGCAAATTCAGAAACCGCTGCCGCCGCCGGACGAAGCTCAGCAGCGCCCTCAACACAGAAAGCTGACATCTCATCCTCGCTTTAAGAGGAGGCACAAATCTAGCGAGGACTCCCCCCGGATGGTTCCCTCCAACAGCAAAGCGTCCCTGCCCTTCCAGCCCCCTCCCCCTGCTCTAGACTCTTTGGGGCCCCTGGCGCAACTCGCTCAGCTGCCTCAGATGCCCATGGACCCGGAGGAACTGTGGGTCCACGAAGGATGTATAGTTTGGACCAGTGGAGTGTACCTTGTCAATGGGAGGCTGTACGGCCTGCAAGAGGCACTAGATGGCGCCAGAGAAATAGTGAGTGTCCCTGTTTCTCTTTGACCTTTGATTGTTTTGGAATGTTTTGGATTTATGGCATATTTCCCAGGTTTCTTTGGACAATCTTGTGTTTATTTTTCATGCCAGTGGGTTAGAGTAAATTGAAAAGGATCTTAATTAAACTTATGTGACCAAGAACAACCTTTGGTGGCCTCCGCAGGTGTTGTCTGTGTATTGGAAACACTGCTATTCCTGACCTCACTGATCTAACTTTCATCGTTTTGTCTTTCTCTGTTCAGTGCTGCTCATACTGTGAGATGGTGGGCTCCACCCTGGGCTGCTACAGTAAAGGCTGTACACTCCGCTATCACTACCTGTGCGCAATTGAAGCAGGCGAGTCTCTTCATGAGAGTGAAATATCTGACTGTTAATGCATCTATTTTTAACAGTTGAGGTTAATTTCTGATGATATTCTGTGTCTCACGTCCAGATTGCTCTCTGAATGAAGATAACTTCTCCCTGCGTTGTCCGAAGCACAAGGTAAAGAAGGAGAGGTTGGTTTTCTTTTGTTTTCAGGGAGTTTGTTTGTTATTCAGTGAAGTTTCTCCCACTCAGACCACAACTGATTTCTTTCAGTCTCTGTCCCTGTAATTTTCTCTCTTTGTTTGGCTTCTTGCTCACCTCTCCGTCTCTTTTCCTCCCTCAGTTTACCCAGAGCATCCGGCCAGCTAAGTCAGTTTACCTGGAGCAGTCAGAGAGAGGCTGAGTGGAGCACAGAGGAAGAAGAGATGCAGGAGTCTGGGAGCTGTGAGTGCAGACTTGGAGAGTTATTTTCTTTTTGTCTTGTCATTCAAGATGCTCTTGGTTCTTCAAAAAACAACAGCAGCAATATTTGAAACCCACTCTTGTGCCATCATTTGAACATATCATCCAGTATTAGGATAGTTTCACCATTTCCCGGGATGTTCAAGCTCAGTCAACTGATTAAATAGCATTACAAGTCAGCCAAAAGAGCTGTTAATAAATTATTTTAGGCCTTCATCTCCTGAATACGCTGATCTGATTGGTCAAAATCTAGTGTACAATGATTTTTATTTCTGTCACTGGAGCCAAGACCTACCCGTTTGAACATGTCATTAGAGCACACCAGCCAACATTAACACAACTTACCTCCAAGCCATGATTTTATCCAGATTCTGTGCATTGTTTTTCTGGACATTTTTAATGTGCTTTTAGAGAATTATCATGTTGAAAATCAGTCCGAACCAAGATTTTAAAATCAGCCAAGTTGTAAAATTCTTCAAGTGTGCAGCCACCTTGAGAGAAATAAACTTTGAAGCTGATTACAGTCATGGTTCATGCTTTGGATGGTCACTCCTACAATGATGATCTGCATCATATTATAGTTAATGAAAATAAATTAAAAAAAAAGAAAACAAGAAGAGGAAAAAATATTGACTGAGAAGAAAATTTTTAAAAAGTCTTTACAAAAAAGAAAGGTAACTGACTCAAACGGTTTGGTGAATTTACAAAACTAACTAAAATGAACTAACTTTAAAGAGAACCCGCTCGTCAGCTTCATCAAACTGTACTTCTGCCTTTAACCCAGCAATAAGGAAACACTACTGATTGCGGCACAGAATCATCACTTTATTACAGGCATCACTGCATATTGGGGCTGTTCAGAAGAAAGCAGCACACTGATCTGGTGGAAGTGATAGCGTTTCTCCAACAAGAAATTCACAGCAGCGGGCTGATACAAGGATAGATGATGGTTCCATCTCTGGCCATTTAGATGTAGGACAACAAGACATAACTTGATAAAGTTCTAAATTTTCAACTTTGCAAATTTGAAAAATTATATTTTAAATTTTTTAAAGAAGCTCTAATATACTGTTGTACATAAAGGCTAAAATTAATTCACTGAAACGAAAACTTATCCAAGTAGAAAACTTACCTTGGAGAATTAAAACTCAAGAAAAATGCAAAAAGATAATAACACAGATCTGCATAGTTCTTTTTGAAGCAGAAGCCAACACACGTTGCCTGATGAGCATCACCTCCATAATGTAACATCAGGTGATGATGACTTGGTGCTCTGATTGGTCCGCTATGTGGGATTATGTTTCTGTGTTTACAACCTTGAAGAGACTTCCCTGTCTGCTCCTCTTGTTGGTTATTTCATTTGTTTTATCAAAGGGAAACATGATACTTAGTTCAGAATAAACACACATTTGTCAACAGTGTTTACAGTTTCAGTGATGAAGCTAACCTCTACCTCGTGCTCTCTCTCCCTCAGGTTGGTTTGGACGTTAGGAGGCTGGACAAGGAGGACGGGCATCTGCGTCTGAGAACAAACAAAGGGAATGTAAAATTTCTCAACAGGAATCAGCATTATTTACGTCAAAGAGAAGAAACCTTTTTTTTTTCTTAAAGAAGTATTTGCTTTTTCCGTAAGTGCAGAAAAAGAACAAAAACATGGACATGCAACTCTAACGGAGTGGATCTACATTTTAAAAAATAAATTAAAAAAGCTCGAAGCAGAGTAAAAGAAGACGTCAAGGCTGACGAACGAGCCGAAGGAACTTTCCTGAAAGAACAAAAGAAACAGACTTCCTCTCTGGGCTCACTTTGATTTCCTCAGACATCCTCAAAGTGTAAAACTCTCCATATCATCGTCTGTTTTCTGTCTTTGAAGAGGAGCTCTCAGAGAAGAAAGGAGCTTTTCTCACACACTTGTAGTATTTTATCTTATATTAGGATGACCACAAGTATTATTTTAGTCCTCATTATTATGATTTTGTATCCTTGTTATTATTTACTCGTGAAAGGAAATGGATGTATCTCACTTTTAAAGCGTTATTGTTATTTTTGTTGTTGTTTTTCATTCCTGGAGAGGGAGGCGGGGCCAGAGCGACGTCTGGAATGTCAGGGTCAAAGTTTGCCACAAAGACATTATTGCCTTGGAGAACGGACATTTGTTGCCTTTCAAAAACGTCATGTGTGTGTAAGAGATGTGGCTGTGAGAGCGTTTGTGTGTGTGTATGAGAGAGAGAGAGTGAATTATCTGGGTCTTTGATTCCATTTTTGGTCCTTTTGAAAAGTGTTCTTATTTTTCATCGCTGGGGTTTTTACGGTACAGATAGTATTCGGACACAATCTTATTTTTAAAATACAAAATGTGCAAAGAGAGGGACGGCCAAGGAAGAGGAGGAAATCACTGTAATGTGTCGACAGAAGAGAAGTTAAAGACAAGACTCTGAGGAGTAAAGAAGTTCTGCGAAGGAAGCTACATTAAACTGACAAACTGAACCTTTGGAGAGTGTGTCATAGGAGTGGCTGTGATCAGCCAAACAGGAGCGAGCCTTACAGAGTACTTTTGGATGGTTGGGGAATTTGATTGGAGGAAACAAAATCCATTCAAAAGAAGTATTGCCATGAACTTTACAAAGCGAGTCGTACATGGTGTTGTCTTTATCATTTTTTATTGTTATTCTTGTAAAAAAAAAAAAAAAAACAAGCTGAGAAGAAGACAGTTAACACTATCAAACCATGCTGTATCAGAAACCTGTCAATATGTATATGAATTATGAATACACCGAAAAAATGCTTCAAGAACTCTCCGCTTCTCATTTCTTCTGTAAAAAACTCTCAGTCTGTATCCTCATGTTTACAGGCATTCTCTGTCATTCACGCAGTCCTGTGCTATTTCTTCGCCTTGTTCTCCATCCTCTTCTCTCAGTTTGAAAAGTACGCTGTGCACTCTTTGAGTTTTTCCTTCTTTCTTGAGTCAAAAATAAGTGGAATCAAGTAAAGGAGTGTTTCCGTCAGTCTGCTCATTAAAGGGACTGTGAGGACTTTCTGAATGATGTTCACGAAGTCTCGTCTGTAGATATATGCCTGATCATATTCCCTCCCTTGAAGTAAGAATTTCAGTGCCAAACCAGGTAATTTTAGACGCTAATTCTTGGCTATCTGATTGGGTTTAACTGGAGTGGGTGACAACGCTATGACAACGCCATGCAGTCTGTCAAAGTTTAGCAGGGAAAAGAGAGATTTTTATACTTCTCTGTTGGAAACAATTTCTGTATTTTATTTAGTAGTAATAGTCGAAACAAGCTGCCTGATGGAAAGGGGACAGAAGAGCAGAAGAAAGCTTAACAGGAGAGTGATAGAGCATGGGCCAAAGGCTAAAACAGGGGCTATGCCGTTTGTGATAATGTTCATTGCAATCCACATGCAGCAGTTATGCTGCAGTGATCTGCTCAAACCTGAGGAGAATCTTTCCATAAAATGAGCCAGGTTCTGCTTAGTAGATGAGCATTGTCAGGGCATAACCAGGATTCACTAATGTTACAATAAATACATCTCAGAGCACTGGGCTGTGAGTAGAGCTAAATCTATCTGGCTACTAAACTACAATACAAAGTTTGCTTGTCACATTTTAAACAGTGCTACGTAACTGTTGATACATACATTACCTTGTTGCGTTGTGTCCTGTAAAAAGTTATCTTGAACAAAGCAAAGTAATGTTAAAAAAAAGGATCTGACCTCTGTTCATCTTACAAACAAAAACACGTCACGACAGTTTGCACAAGTCAAAGGGGTCGCCACTTCTCACAGTTCCTTTAATTTTTAAATGTTTGCAAACTAGGAAACTAGTTTCTGTAATTGAGAGTCAACTGTTGATTGAGGATTTCAGCAACCCTACTGTTCAGAGTCTCCTTTTTGTTTTTTTCAACAGGTGACAGCTGGACAAGTCACCGTGAGCGCTCCCCCTGGTGGACTTGCTGCTCCCAGCTGAATTGATGCAGGATACATCTCTGTGAAGCTGTTTGTTCCATGTAGTCTGATGAATCTGACACTTCAAGGTCATGTTGGTTTGCTCTCTGAAACATTTAATGCTTGTGTTGTAATAAGGCAGAGGACGGGGGAGTCAGAGTAAACCGATGAGAGGTGTATGTTCTGGATGAAAATGAGTCTAGGAATGAAAATGAAAACAGATGGAGAAGAGATGTCTGATTTGGATTTAATCAGATGGATTAAAGAAGTGGAGTGTGTGTGAGTGTGTGTGTGGATCATTCAGACTGGCTGCTTGCAGAGGTCAGTGTGACGGCCACAGTCCATCAGAGGAGCACAGGATGTTTCTGTCTCCTGTCTCTTTAGCTGGATAAGGAACCCGAGGACGGATTTTGGAGTTGGAGCGTCTGACTAGGGTATGTGTATTTTCTTTCTTTCTTTCTTTAGGTTGAGCTTTGAGGTTTAAACATGTTACAGATCAGTCTGTTCCTATAATTATCATTTAAGTCCTGATCATTTTGTTGTTTTTCCTTATTCCTTAGACATGATTACTAATTAGTCATGTAAAGTCTCCCCCTCTTCCTTACCTTTTCTTTCATACACCTGATGGATCATCTCAGAGCTGCTTCTCCCTGGAAACTAAAGAAACACTGCTGATATTTTTAGTGACAGAGAAGAGGAGGTGTGTTTAAAGATGGTGACACACTTCAGAAGCATTTTAAACGTCAGTATTTGGATCTAAATTACTCTGATGTCTTCAAGGGCAACATTTGTTTTATTTAGTGTTTGTGTAGGTCTCAATTTAAAGCTCCTGTCAGGAGTTTAATCTTCTTATGAAACAGACTGAATGCCTCTGTGTGAACCTCTAAACCATACACTGAATTTCTGCAGCCATTCCAGCTTTTATTCACATCTCCCTCTGTAAAAATCAAATGGAGTGGTACGTCAGGATGATGTTCTCTGATCACGAGACTGGGATTTTTTAGGATATGTCTGAAGAATTGCAGAGACTCATGATACTGGTACAAGTGCACCGTTAGCTACTAGGGGTGTGAAAAAATATCGATACAGCAGTATATTGCGATATGTTGACCTCTGATATTTCAACTCAAAAATCCACTTCCAAATAAACCAGTAATGCATGTCAACTTCACAATTACCTTGGTCCCTCCCAGCAGTTTAGTAAAGCTATAGCTTTCAAGTTATACCCAGAATGCCTGTGTGAATTGAAACCTAACAGTTGGACCATGAGTGAAGAGGGAAAGCAGTGGATACAAGACCTCGTTGTTCTCAATAACAGCATAGGCCAACAAATATAATTTAGATGGACGAAATCAAAAAGTTATCTTAACTGAAATGTTTAGTTGAGATCAAACAAATGATTTATGTCAAACAACTACCTGAAGAAGCAACTTTCAAGTTTAACTCAAACTAAGACAAGGATTGACAGAAAACATCTTATTTAATCTAAATAACTTCTGGTGTTGTTAGAACAAAATAAAATTGGTTGAAATACGTTACATTTAACAGTGTATGTTTTTTTCCTGTCTCAGCCTGAGCCTTCTTCAACCCCTCGTCATGGCGTTCCTGAAGCAGATGCGTTCCCCTCGCCTCTCCCTCATCCAGACCGGTATATCCCTCCTGCTGGGCGGTGTGGCCCTCATGTCCTCCTACTGGTGCGTGGGTAAACAGAAGGTACCAAAGCCGCTCTGTTCACCCACTAAACACAGCAACTGCATCCCTGTCCCCGGTCACTCCAACTCCTCCAGCATCCAGTTCTCCTGGGAGACCGGGGACGACCGCTTCGTGTTCCCCACCTTCCACACCGGTCTGTTCATGACCTGTGAGGAGAACATCTACACGGATGCTTGGGGTGAGAGATCTGAGTGTTAGGAGTATGAGAGGTTTCTGTTTCAAGTGTCAAAGCACAGGAAATGTCTCTGAGTATCAGAAGAGTTGATAACTAACACCAGCTGTATCCAGAAAGTCTTGCACAAATCAACAAGTTGGTCCTTGATTTCTATTATCCATCTGACTTCAGACTTTGTGATTCCAGCAAATTGAGCCAGACATGTTCAGGTCTGTAGGTGTAATTTATTGCCGAACCAATCAGAGTCCCCTCTGAGCGTCAGTCAGTTACAGATCAGCTGCAGAGGGAGAAACTGCGCCGTGTTTGTGAATCCTATTAACCTTTCTCTCTCTGGTTTCTAATCCATAATTGAGTCATGCTGCTGCAGTCTAAATCTCTGCGAGCGGAAAACACACTGATGGTAATCCTCTTTGGGCCTAACACACACACACACACACACACACAAACACACAAACAAACACACACACACACACACACACTCACACACTTTATATACAGGTAGAAATAAACACCTCGGGCTTTGCTTCGTATCGTCACCTTGGATTTCCTCTTCTCCTGTGACCTGATTTTATTGTCCTTCGCTCCACTGCCACAGATCAGATACAGCAAGGCTCTCTCTCTCTAACACACACTAACACCCACACACACACACACACAATCTGATCCACACAAATCACTAATGAAATCTTCAGTGATCCTGACTGTAAACGGTATCAATAAGAGCATTTATTCATGAGTTGCACACTTTTCAAAATAAGAGTCAGACTGAAAACATGTTGGATAACTTCAGTCTGGCTGTTTTTCTCATCCTGACGTCAATTTCTCCAAATTTTGCCTCTTGTAGTGGAAATGTTTTCGTCTTTCTTTCTGTTGTCTTTTTTGCATCCTAAGTCTCGGTGTGTTAAGCTTTCAGACTCTAATTTGGAGCTAAATACGGATGGCTGATGGCTGCAGCTGTCATATAAACACACACACACACACACACACACACACACACACATACACACAAGGCTTAACAGGCTGCAGGTTGTTTTCCAGATTCCTCTCTCCTCCTCTTAAATAAGCATCACTGACAGAGGGAAAAAAAATACAAGATACAAGAACTGGTTGTCAAAGATTTAATTAATAATGGAATTATTTTTTAAATGAAATAACATCCTGATTAAGTCCTCTTTTTCATTGTGGTATGTTTTTCTAATGGCTCAATCCATCCACATTCTCAGAATAAATCTGATAATCTCCCGTCAGGTTACTTCAGGACGTGTAAACATGTTATGTTAAAGCAATCTGGTTAATAACACTGATGCTGGATTAGGAAGGATGTGTCTGCTGCCCATTAAAGAGTCCATGCGTCAGACTGATATCCTCAATATTAGGATATTAATCTGCAGAGAAGAACCACCATGATGATAACACACTTCTGTCTTCTCTGTCTTATGGTTTTAGAGGAAAAGTGTCGAGGGTTTTATACTCTGACTCCAGGATCTGAAAAAGGTAAACGTTCATTATTTCCTCTGTGCTGTTGTCGTGGATACGTTTCTTTAAACCACCTCCTGTTTGTGCTCCTCCCTCTGCAGCTATGATGTGGCTCTCTCTGTCCATGGAGCTCATGTACGTCGGCCTGCTCTTCATCAGCTGCGTCCTGCTGTCTCTGCAGCTCTGTATCCGGGCCTGGTGTCCCTCCACGCAGCGCTGGGGTCAGCTGCTCAACGCCTTTGCTGCCGTCTTCACTGTCCTCGGAGGTAAAAGTCTTTAGAGTTCAATCAGTCTCTTTTTTTAAGTAACTCTAGCGGTGAGGGTGCTCTGGTTCAAGGTCCTGCAGTTTTTGTCTTGTTGCAGGAAACAGAGTGATCATGATTGAGCAGCTGAGATTAACATATAAACCAGGTTATAACCCAGCTGCTGGTGTCACCCAACAACTGAGCACCACCTCGAGCATCTCAGGCAGAATATCAGACTATAGCTCTGTGATTCCCAACCTTATTTGGGTCCTGACCCCAATTTTACATCAAAATTTTCAGTGACCCCAGAGACATTTTCTCTCTAGAGTAGATGTCTCGGTAATATTACGCAGCTTCATTTTCCTTGCCATGACATAGTTCACCTCACCACCTTGTCCCCTGAGTGTCATAACCAGTGGTGTGCAAAGAGATTTGGAAGGGCAAGGGCAAAAGAAAAAACGTCGAATACAGCGCACATTTTGGCTCCCATTATGGCGCTTCAGCACATTTTGGCACCAAAGGGGGAGATTAAGTTTGTGTTTTGACTCTCAGGACCTCAGTTTTTCGTGTTTTAACCAGTCAAAGTGGCATATGAGTGTGGTTCGCCAACCTGGGGGCACATCAGCATTTATTTTGGCTACCAAAAAGGCAACTTTATGCGCATTTTATCTACAAAGAGGGCACTTTAGAGTGGATTTTAATTAACTACACTTCCCTCTTTCTGTGTATACCACTGGTTTAAACGTGATTTTGTGTTCTCAGAGGGAATCAAGGAGAAATCTTTTGTTGTTTGAGCTCCAAAATTTTGGATGAACCTTTCCTTTTTTTGTTTTCCCCTACTGACTGAAAGTTTTTGTTAATGCAGGTTGAAGCAAAGGGACTCAAGTAGCACTAACTATGTAGTCATGTGATCGTAGCCATCAATCAAGATGCACATGCTCAGACAGTTTTATTAACTGCATTTATTTGAACTTAATTCATATTCAGGGAAAGTGAAAGTATAGAATACAGTTTTTCAGATTGTGCGTGGTGTTTTAATTTTGTAAAGAATGAAACTTAGTTCAGTCTTTTTTTATCAATTACTAGACATTTCAGGCGACCCCACATGTGGTCTAGACCCCAAGGTTCAAAACACTGCTATAGTTTCCCCTGATATCTAAAGCTAGTTGTTAAAGGACTGAACACTCCTTGTGTCTCCTCAGGTCTGGTGGGGATGGTGGGTCACATGATGTACATGCAGGTGTTTCAGACCACAGCATCTATGGGACCAGAGGACTTCAAGCCTCACAGCTACGGCTACTCCTGGGCTTTCTAGTGAGTGTTTGAAACACCATTTTTCCTTTAAGTACAAACAGCTGGGTCTGACTGAAGCTGCACAAAACATCCCGCTCCAAGACTCACATAATTTTTATCTCTGGATTTAAGTTTGAGGTATATTTTTATACCATTAAAATCTCTTGCAGTTGTATTTAAGCTTTTTTTTTCCTGGTTCCCTTTTAAGCAAAGTTTTGAATTCAGTTGCAAAACCATCACAGATTCAGGGGCTGGATGCTGTGTGAGGGAGGTAGGTGCAGACAGATGCAGAGGCGGAAAAACACTTAATCAAAAATTGTTTTATTTCATTTTGTAAATTCAGTTTTTTTTCTTGTATCTTTTATCTTTGTTGTCATGTCTGTGTTGCTGCATCAAAATAAGGTCTATATCTGTCTTTGTGGTGGAAGAATAAAAAGCTGTGACTCTACGTAATGTTATACTTTAGATTTCTAACATGGAAGACTAAGGAGATTTGAAATCCTCCCCGTGGTGATTTTTCTTCCTCACTTGTCTGTTGCAGCGTGGCCTGGCTCGCCTTCACCGTCTGCATGTCAGCCGGCGTCTCCACCCTCAACAACTACACTAAGAAGGTCCTGATGGTGGGACCACGTCACTACTCCAGCCTGAACCCCTGCAGCTTTAACTTTGTGGGGCTCCTACCTCCATATTACACCCCTGCTAACCCAGGCAACGCCATTTCCCACCTGTCCCCGTACTACGAGCCCCCAGTGATGGCGTCTCCGCCAGCTCCTCCGAGGCTCATGCACTCAGACTCCTTCCCTCCCCCTCTCTCCCACCCTGCTCCTGCCTCACCTTACCACCACAGGCTCTCCCTGCCCTCCCCGTCACTCAGACCGTCTGTCTCCGTCCACGTGGCTTTGCCGGGACATGAGGAGGAGCGCTGTGACCAGGAGGACGTCTTCAGCCCGCTCTGAGCTCCCGTCTTACAGAATGAGCTCTGAAATGGACTTATCACCAAGGAATGGTTCATAAAGTCATCACTCAGTGCTAATAAATATGGAATGATCATTTGGTGGATGCCTGTTCATAAGAAACACTGTTTTATAGACTGGAAGTTACGGTGGCCAACAGGGGCCAAATGCTCTGCAATGGCTGAAATTACGTTTACATTTATAAAAGTGCATCATATTCAGAAATGCTTCAGTCAAACATCCAAAGCAAATGCAACAGCTGAAGCACGCTGCAATGGAAACAAACGTGCCGTAAGAAGCAAAACAACCGCACTTACATCAAATGTGCAGCAAGTTTCGGCACAAAACTTAAGTGAACAACACACACAACCAGAAATAACTGCAAGTTCGGGAGTGCTCCAGACCTGTGGGGGTGCTCTGTGCGTCTAGTTGTGAGTGTTTGTTGTCTTTGCAGCGTGTTTCAGCTGTTCCATTTGTTTGGATGTTTGCATTTGCTTTTGAATGTGCAGTGTTTCTGAATGTGATGCGGGTTTATCAAGATGTAGGTCATTTCAGCAGTTGCAAAGCGTTTGGCCCTGGTCGGCCATCGTAGAAAGTCCTACAGATACATTCTGAAGACAGAATGGTTTGGTTATGATCCGTCTTTCTTGTTGCACCTACAGATTACAGATTATGATTGAAAACAGGAGAGAGGCAGATCCTCCGGAACCACATGTTCAGATCCAGATCTCATCTCATACCTGACCCACCTTCTCCCCGCCTCACCACCTCCTATCATCAGATCCTAACCCCTGACCCCATCCCCAAGACCAGAGAGACCGGTGAGGACCTTCTCAGGGATCTTGAAACAGGCAAGAGTCCAATCTTTACAACAGTGAGTGATGGTTCTCATGGGAAACCGAGTCCTTATCCTTGAAAAACACCAACTCGGGCCACAGATGTCACTGTAATCAGTGCCATACAGGCAGTTCTCACAGAGATGTGAAGTCCTCACAGTTCATCTGATTATTGTTCCTCCCTCCTTCAATCATCCTGTAGATTTCATCACCATAGAAACAACCAGCTGACAGCCTTCTTCCCAGCTTTAGCTTAGCATCATTAGCACCAGCGTGAAGCAGCTGCAGTGAGTTTGTAAAAAGAAAGACTAACTCCAGTCAAATGGTTGAAAATCAAGTTTTAATGTTGTAAAAATCATTGTCAATGGTAATGAGGAATAACAAATATAAAACAGCATTAGACACAGAGCATTATGGGGAAAAAACATATTTACACTTCATTTCTGGGGTTAAGAGTCGAGGCAGATGCCCTCCTGTCACAAACAGCTGATATTACACAGACGGGAACTTTAAAAACATTTGTCATGTGACCTGTTAGATTTTTTTTTAATGTGGTGAGAGGTATTTAACTCAGGTTTAGTTCTTGATTTGATGATCAGCTTTTTTTTTTTAATCTGAAAACATCCAGTTTTGTCTCCTGGATTTCCAAAATCATCAACTTGTCATATTTAACTCACAGCGTTATAACTGCAGAGGCTGAATGTTAGATCACACACAGGAAGGGTTACTTCAGCTCATGTCTGAAAACTTTTAAGTGAGTTAAACTTTGTTTAATTTATGGCACATATGAAGTAAATCCAGAGCAGATAAATGAGAAAAAAACGGATGAACTCAAAATAAAATAATGTCAAAAAACAATAACTAAAAACAATAACTCGCCCCTTTTTATCCAACACTCATATCCATATGTAAATGTGCATTACAAGACAATTAAGACCACAGATTTTACTCTTCAACCTGATCGCTTGAAGCCAGAGTAACTGGAGGACTTTAACAGCATCTTAATCCAGAATATTCTAAATCCTGAGATGACCTCAAGAAACTCAGACCCAAACTCAGGGCTGAAATTCACTCAAATATGTCAATGATGGATGGAGCTGCTCACACTCACAGAGCAGCTCCATCCAACACCTTCCAGTATTTGAGAGGATGGTAGGGTCTCTAATGTGCAGCTGGATTTACCCCAGCAGCTTAAATCTGATCATTTTAAGAGGAAGAAACAGATTCAGCTGGGGGGGGGGGGTAGATTCAGCTGAAGGTTTTAGACTGTGTGGAGGGATGTCTAGAGTCCGCCTCACGCGGTCTTTTTACGTAACACAAAGTAAGTGATGGAGGAGATGAGTGTGAGGGCAAAGGAAATCCACGCCAGGATGAAGCAGTGACCGTACCAGCCAAACTTCTCGTCTTTGTGGAAGATGTCTGTGTAGATTGAGGCTGCGATCATGATGCAGAGGCCTGAGGGAGGAGGAGACGAGGAGGCAAGGAGGTTAGAAGAGGTATCAAGACGGACGAGGAGGAAGGAGGAATCAAGATGAATAAAAGGTAATAAACTCACAGGCAAGGAACTGGAAGATGCCGGAGATTGTGAACCTCTTCCCTTTCTCCAGGATGAAGAGCTGAGCCACAAACACAAAGATGCCGAGGATGGAGAATATACATGCCAGGATGGAGCTGGCCTGCACTGCCTGGAGGTAATCTGCAGGGGGCACCAGAGAGAGAAAAACTCAATTAAGGTGTCAAAGATGTCAAACTGACACACCCAGGACACTTGCTGCTTTCTGAAAGATCGACATTTTTCAGCCACGAAGAGCTTTGACTAATGATTAAGAGAACCCAAATTTATAACAGTGGAAAACAGAGAAGTTTTGGAACATATTTTTTACCTCTGTGCTGTTTCACAGTGTCACAAGTTTGAGTAATGCTACCAAAATAAGCTCTGTGAAATATAAAAGGTTAATGATCTAGTTTACGTCTTAATTTCTTGTTAAATGATGGAATATAAAGATGGAAACAAGTTTGAAGATAGATTGAAGAAAATGCTTTAATCGATTTAAATTAAGTCTTTCAAAGAAGAGCTAAGTAAAGCAGCCACAAGTCTCAAAAACTTCCCTGCACTAAAATTCAGGAATTTTCCATATTTTAAAGATGGGGTCTTTAGGGGTTTTATTTTGCATCTGTTTCCTTTCTTGTTTTAAGGAGGTGGGGCTAAGCGATAAAGAGTTGACTTCATGTACTTTCTTGCACCAAAGAGGATCTACTAATATGAATATTTCATCCTGGGTGAGCCTTAGAGCCTGAACAGAGCATTCTTGGTGAGTTTAAATCTAAAGCCTCATCAGTAATTTAAGGATTTCCACACTCTGCTTCTTTGCATTGAGGGGACTTTTGAATCTAGGGGTGTGTTCATGAGTGGTTTGGCGGTGGCACGGCCCCCGAATCTCTAACATATGCAAACTCAAACAACAAACCTATGAGTGAATTCATTGCATGGTAAAGGTGCGGCCTAACGCCTAATATCTCGTGTTATTGTTGTAGATAATTTTGCACCTCTTGCATCAACTTTTTAAGTTTACCTCTCTTATTTTGAACTCAAAGACCCACAGACAGCTTCACAATAACGTTTTGATGCTGCATAAACAAAACTGAACATATTTAGCAGAAAATCAGCTTTGAAGTGTGCACACATCCCTGTCTGTCTTACCCTCTGGGTAGTGTGAGGGCAGATCTGTGAAGTTCCACACCCCGTTAATCTGGACCCACCGGCCCCACACATCAGTTGAGATGTCATCGGTCATCCACCAGGCCTGAGGGGGGCAACAGAGACAAAATGAATTATTTTAGGTTAAGTCACAACTTTAGAGCTGCAGATGCACAAATCCCAAATACTTTTCTGCATTTAATGATCATCTCAGATTTTTGTCTTTTTGTGTCGTTAGTTTGCAGATTTGATCTGAAGTTGTATTATTTACATTGAATCAAAGGACAGTAAAATGAACCAATGCTATAACGGCATGGCAAGAATGTATGTAAACACAGACGCAGTGTGTGTTCAGCTTGTGTCCTGCAGGTATTTGAACACGGGGGGAGGGGCCGAGGGGCTGCAGGTAACTGAAACGACAACCTGAGGCAGGAATGCACATCCGCCTTATTCCTGTCGTCTGGCTCAGGTGTGCAGTGTCAGGTAGGAATGTCACGTATTCACATGTGCTGGAGGGCCACCTGTTACTTCACACCCGGTGACACAGGCTGAGGACGTTGTGTGTCAGAGAGAAATGTGAAATATGTGAGAGTGAGCAGAGACCCCCGAGAAAAGGCCTTGAGTGATGACAGACAGGAGATGCTCGTAACTCCTGATAACTGTCATTTTTACGTTCAGACAGGAGAGGAAATGGGAGATTAGGTTCACACTCAGGGTTCTTTAAGGCCAATGTGTGGGGACAAAACTGCAGAAATAAAGACATGAATGCTCTGATGGATCGGTTCAGTATCAGTCTGAATAGATGGATCTATAGAGTAGATCTATCAATAGATATCAGACAAATGTTTCAGCATTTTGAATCTGTTGACCTCTAAGCACTGATTTATTAGTTAACCAAGTCTGTTGGCCCTCTCAGCTCCAAGAACCTTAAGAACCTTGTATTTAAAATAGCAGAAAAGCTAAGTGGTAGTCATCTTTCTGTTCTTATCTTCATTTTCCTGCTTTTCTTGTGGTTTGTGGTTTCAGTTTTCCAAAGAAAAGCTGTTTTTATCCGTTTGTGCAAGGACTGAAAATGTCCTATTGTTGAGTTTTTGATGCCAAGGCAGCTAAAGTTGATATTTATTCTTGAAAAAAATAGTTTGCAACTGAGTTTCTGTCTTCATTAAATGTGCAACAAGTATGAGTTAAAAATGTTTTCATTCTGAACATGCCCGCCAGTTTCCCTCTCTTACATTGTCGATGGTGGCCACCAGGAGGAGGATGATGCCAATGATGTGAACAGCAAAGATGGCAGCGAGGAGGATCAGCATGATGACTGTGCTGTAGAGCGAGAGAGAGAGAGAGAGAGAGGCACAAGAGGAAACTTGTTACACCACTTTCCACCCTTTATTATGCAGAGAGAGGAGAACTCAGGCTCATAAAGCAGGTACACACACAAAGAGATCAAAAAAGAAACAAAGGCACACACTTCCTGTCTGCTTTTAGGGAAAAACCTGAACAAAAACAAAATTGCCGTTTATGTACTGACAGCTCATAGCTTGCACCCACACACACACTCTCTCTCTCTCTCTCTCACACACAGTAAAGCTGAAACCTGGCACACTCTCAGGGCGCGGCCTCTCAACTTCTAATTACTTTGAGTTACTCTGTGAACAAACTGCAAATAGACGCACAGATAAAGTTCCTGTCACGAATCAGAGGAACACACACAGAGGTGTTTGTCTGAGGATAGGAATCAGCTCACTCACTGAACACACACACACACTCTAAGGACACACACTCTGTGAGTGAAAAGAGAGAGAGCAAAGGAGGGGAAACTCGGCGGGTAGATGAGTTTGGGCTTGTCTGACAAAAGGCGCCACTCCTTAAAATAACTGTAGAGATTAGCAGCTTTAGTTCTGCTCACACACACACATACTCAAACACACACACCTGAAATCACTCTCAGGTATTTTTTTCAAACACAGAAGACAAACAAAATCAATCTTATTTCTCTGTCTTTTCTGCTCTATTCTTCCTTTATAAGCCTTTTATGAGGCTCCGCCCTCTTCTCAGTCAGATGTTTTATCTTTTTTTAAAGGTTTCCTCGTTGATTGATGTTCACAGGAGGCTGTTCTGGGTGTGAGCAGAGGCAGAGGAACATCTGGAATGTGCTGGTTCCCTTCACGGCAAAGGAGTGGTCAAGGGCTGGGTCCACACACACACACACGCGAACACATGCATGCCTGCCAGCTCCCTTTTATCCACACGCAACCCAAACAACATTTCCTCCCTTATTCCTACTTTTATTCTCAAGAACCAAAGGCAGGGTTGAGTTAAACTTTCTTTGATGTCCTCGTGACGCTTTAATGAAGAACTCCTGGGCTGATGGTGAAATGCATCTGCTCAGCACTTTGTTTAATATAAAACACACTTGTGACATTCTTGCTCCTCTAAAAGCTCGTCTGCAAACACAACGTGTCAGCTGATGCTGCTGGACGTGGAATAGTTTCCATTACGCTCACTGAAACACGTGTGGCTGAAGTTAAGGAGGGGAGGAAATAAAACGAGGGGAGTCCTCTGCTTTTTAAAACTTTATCTAACATTAACAGAAGTTTGTTTTGTAGGAGCGAAATACCTCAGAGGATGCCTCACCTGGTTCGTTTTAAGCAGAGCAACTTTTAAGAGAAAATTTCTCTCTCTGATCCATAACATAAGTTTTTAAATCCAATAAATAGAAAAAAAACCTGCAGGACTTTAAATCAAACAGTTCTCTTCAGGTGTTTGGAAGCAGCAGCAGAGAAAAGTGAAGGATAAAAAGTTTAAAAGAAGAAAATGTGACTTACTGTGTGATGGCTGTGCGTCTCTTCACGTCTAATTCCTCCCTCTCTTCAGGACACTAATTTCAGACTCAGAGTCTAAATGCACAAACTTTAGAAAGAACCCTTCCGCCCACTTTGACACAGCCCTCTTATTCAAGTCCACACCCAGACAAGCCTCTGGCTTACTGGATCACATATCTCCTCCTCCCCCTCTCTTCAAAACTTTTTTTTTATCATTATTTCAACAGCTTCTGTGGGCAGTCCACTCATTTTCTCTCTCTGTTTGATTCCTCTTGTCTCTGTCACTCAGCTGATGGCGGTGACTCACTCCTGTTTTTAAGAGGAACTCCCAAAACACTGAGTCTACGCTTGTTACCATGGAGACAGACCCACAGACTCACAATCACACTGTTGCTGTTGTAGATGTATAAACAAAACACTCAGGCGTGCTTACACATACACACACACACACACACACACACACACACACACACACACACACACACACAAATTGGCTCTCAGAGGCGGCAGCGCTGTAATGTAATGTTTCTTCCTGATCTTTTCCCGCTTTTGTTACAGAGCTGAAGGCAGAGAGTGCAAGTCTGAGCCTGTAAGAGAGTGAGAGAGAATGGAGGGAGGAAGGGAGGAGGATGGAGAGACGTGGAGGCAGAGAAGAGAGCAGAGGTAAGGGGGGGGGGGGTATGAGCCGATACTGAATCCAAACAATAATCAGCTCCTGGTTACTGATATTTCTTCACATTTGTGCCTTAAAAAGTTTTGTTTCTGCGCACCTGAGGGCACAGGTGTCACCAGGTTTTATAGACATAAGAGGCTTTGTCTATGCACAGGATGGAGGCACAAATATTTTGGAGTCCCTCAGATTAGATTTTGGGACTAAAAAGTTGAATATTACTCTGTTACTTTTAAGGTAAATATTACAGCAATGTTTAAGTACAAGGATAAGACATGTGCAGAGATTGTCTCTATGGGATGGATCTCACGCTGCTCTTACCTGCCAACATCAGAGTGTGAAAAAGAGGGAGAGCTTTGAGGATATCAGAAAATCCTACTTAAGCCAGAAACCCTATCCACATACGACTGAAGGTGGCTCCAACCTTACACATCAGCGATCAACACACAGCTACAACAATCTAGATTCTGATACTGTTTTTTAATAATAGTGAGATGTTGTCACACCATATTTTGATGTTAAAATCATTGTAGGTCTATCACTCAGTTTATAACACATGACTCATTTGAGCTTTATTTTTCTACTACGTGTACTTCTACTTTTTTGATGTTATTTCATATGGTATCTTCCCTCAGGAGTGGATGTATTTTATCAATTTTTTTAGGGGGGGCTTAAGAGTATTTTAGTGAGGCTTCAGACAGTTACTTTAAAGTCCCCTCATGTTTAAGCCTTCAGCCTCCTCTCTGGACCTAACACCAGCAGCCCATCAGTCTGTGCTCAAAACTATGCTTAAACCAGGCTGTACACATATTTATATCTGCTGAATGTGTGTGTGTGTGGTTTCTGCTGTTTCTGCAGACAGCCTCTTGTGGATACTCAAGGAACTGCAGCTTTCAACATTTGAGGATTGTTTCTTCAGAAATAAATGACATATGTAAGTCACAGGCTTATTGAAACTAAATCAGTGTTTTCAGTTGATGTTAGTAGATTGGGTGTAGTTTCCGTTGTGTGTCAGAGCGCTCTCATAAAGTTTGCAAAAATAAACGCATGATGAAGTTCTTCGTCATGTTCTCTAGGGGAAGACACTCAAACCTTTGAATGGTTAGTAACAGAAGAAGAAAGCTGCTCTCTCTCTTTCCTTCTCCTTGGCCTGTTCTGGTTTGAGTTCTTGGTTTCTGACTCACTCTCATTGTTTCACTTCTGCTGATCATGGACACGGTTCTGAATGTTTCCACTGAGTCAAAGCATTGGCCTGAGGAGCAGACCACATGCGTTAGATTAGAGTGAGGGAGCCTCTTGTATCTAATCTCTGACATCATAAAGACATAACAGCACATCACAACATTTGCTCATTTGTCGCAGCGCTCCATGTGGTCAGATTCCTGCGGCGACGCACTGACATGAACTTGAGCTTCAAATGTCAGAGTCTGACTGTGTCTAATACTCCAAAAGTTCCCCTTCACAGAATCAGACATACATTTCAAGACCCCTGTCCTCAGAAAACTGGAACATAAGGCAGAGACTTACATCAGGCTGACATACAGAGTCTGCATCCAAACGTTTACAAGGTGGTTTGACTTTAAAGTTCTGAGTTTACAGGAGGACAGCTAGTGAGGAGCAACCATAAATGACACCAGAAAAATTCCTTCAGAGATTTATTTTCAACAAGCAGATGACAATCTTGCTGTCATCACCAGAAAGACAGGAAGTGTGATCAAAGCTCCTTGATGGTTAGATAAAACAGTTATTTGTCATCTGAGTGACATGAAACCTTGACAACACAACATGTTTCTGCAGGACAGGGGGTGTTCCTCTTCTTCTTCCTCCTCCTCCTCCACCTTCTCGTCACAGAGCTTGAGGCTTAAATCTGATCACTGAACCTTATCGAAGAGTGACTCACTGAGCCCAGAACGAGAGAGATGGAGAGAGAGGGAGAGAGTGAGAGAGAGAGAGAGAGAGACTCAGCCTGTGATCTGTTTGGTTTGAGGACAGCCCAGGATGTTTAAATAAGGCTGAATTATTTAAAGCTATAAACTTAAAATGATGAGTGTACTTTTTAAAGTCATGCAGAACAAACAAAAACAGAGAGACAGACGGATATACTCAGGGTGGGGACAGACTCTGAGGTCACTTGTTTGCTTCTGTTGAGTGTCAAAATATGCAGATACAACAACGGCGGTCTGAGTCAGAGCTTCAGCAGGACGCCTGGTCAGTGTCACGTCAGGTGGTGTCTTCAGGTAGATAATAACAGGCTCCAGGTTAATTCACCTGCAAATACAGCGGCTGTGGATGCTGCAGAGCCAGCTTTCAGCTCGGGTCAGCACACACATACACACACACTCATACTGAGGCTGCACAGTTTGGATCTAAATGTATCGAGTAACCTGATGCAAAGAAAGATTTGAGAGTCTCTGCAGCTAATGCATAAAAACATCTGTTTCATGGGACTTTTTATGTTGATCTTGATAAGAACAAATCTCTACAATTATTCCAAAATCAAACCAAGTCAGAGATGCTCAAGGTCTGAGAAGGTCCCCATTGTGCATCTGTGCTTCCCTCCAACTCTCTCAGGGTTGTTGAATCATTCTGTTCTCCATCTGACTCTGACATTGTTGACTTGAATTTTATTTTAATTTTCCCTTTTCTGATCTCTATGCAGCATCCTTCATCAATTTTACAGGCTCTATGTTTTTAGTTGAAGTGTTTGAGCTTTCACTCTTTGACAAGAACCCATGACATTCTTTTTTTTTTTTTTTTTTGCTATTTTTGTGACTGCTTTTTACCCATTGTAGTGACTTTTCACTTCCATTTAGCCTCTTTTTCTGACCATTTTCCAAGTTTCTCCCATCTTCCTGCCAATTTACAAACTTAAACTTGTTTTTATTGTTGGTTCTTGCCATTTTCATCCTTCAGATTGTTGCTTTTGTGAAGGGAGTTTTCAACAGTTTAATTATTTGGTTGAGCAGGGTTGAGTAACACTGGTGTAGAGCATGAAACATTGACTGCAAAATATGAACACAATATTCTGACACATTTCAGACTCAAGAAATGTTGTGCTGTCTCCGATTAGAGTATTGCAGTTGGTCACATTGTGGTTTAGTCTAATTTGTGATTAATTGCCCAGCCCTAGCCAGGTCTATAAAGCAGAAAACCAGTACAGAATGTGGGCTTGCGTGACAGAAAGAGGCTACGGGTGCATAACATAACCATAACTGGCAATCGAAAGCTGAGAGAGCACAGTGTCGTCGTCATGATGAGCCTACTTAATTTTGAACTACGTGAACTATTTCAAACCCATCCCTGATTCTGCTTTGTCATCCACAGGTTTGTCATTTCCTTAGAAGCGTGTTTGTGCCGATTAACAACAGAGGTGGAGCTTGAAAAAGAGCGCCAAGCTTCCCTTTAGTTTGAATTTGAATGTCAATGTTCAAGAAGCCCCGCCCTCACACAGAACAGCTCGACGCCTTCCTTTCAAGTCCAACTGTCTGTACATCAGACGCCACACCTCGATTGTGCCCTCATCAGAAGTGTCCCGCCCAAATCCCTGTGGGAAAGAATGTTGACCTGCGAAATTATGCAACCGCAGAACGGAAAAAAACTCCAAGAGGTTTACGAAATCTTTTATCCTGCACCCAAAAATGTATCATCAACAGAAACAGCTCACTGGCAACTCCCTCTGAGCGTGTGCATGGAGCATGTGCATGTAAGGACATAAAAACAACAACACAGTGATACGATGTCAACCACAATGGCTTAGTGACACAATCTGAACCTGATATGAGCTTAGAAAAACATCACAGAGGAGCAGAGAGAGCAGAAAATGTGGGGAAACCTGCTCCTGTACTGGGCGTTTCCATCGACCCCACCTTACAGGTGAGGTAAGCCCAGGTTTGTAGGCTACAGTGTGCTGTGCTACAGTACTCCCTCCTTCCTGACCCAAAAAAACCCAAAAGACTCCAGACCAGAAGCATGCCTGTGGAGGAAATTTGACATTCTTGAGACTTGAGTTATGCAAGGTTCAAGCTTTTTCAAGAGAGGAAAAGCCGTGAGTCATACTATCATCCCTCACATTAAAGGGTTGGTGCATGTTTGACACACCAACGATCACTGCCTGGGGGCGGGGCAGGGTCAGGAGCTGAGCCGCAACACGTCCTTCAGATCCAGACACAAGTCAACAAATCACATGGCTGCAGAGCGACTGAGGAAGACCAACGAGGAAGCTTTCTCAACAAACAGCTCTTTGTCTGATCAGTACTGGAAAAACCAGAGTCATAATGGATCACTTCAACACCATCATATTGTCTGATATGTCAATATTCTGTGTGCACAAGCATTAGCAAAGATATCTACAGAGACTTTCTCAGGGCTGGCAGTTTCGAGGTGTTCCTGAGCAGACTTTACTGCTCACTGTGGTCTGATAAAGAGCTGAACACAGAGCTGTAAGAAGCTCCACGCTGACATTTCACATCGAGCAAAATGAGTTATATGGCCTTTTAAAAAGACAGTTACCAAAACTTCTCTAGCATCTTCAGCCTTCTTAATTGCCAGTTGTTTGTGTGAGGTGTAAATGTTAGATATTTATCATTCTGACGTGTTAAATTACCCTGGGAAAAAAAAGTACCAGCGTCATATAGATGGTCAAACACGGCCTCAGGAGGACAGATTGGTATTGTTAGTTGAGTAATGTAAAGATGTCTTGATGAAGGTGTTTGTGAGCGAGGATTTCAACATGACTGTGTGAACTAATCCAGCAGAGCGCTGCCTGCATGCCAGGGGAGTGAGCCTCACCACAGTCAGCTCTCAGCTCCTTTTACACAATAATAAAGCTCTCCGTCTGTGGTCGACTGTCTCGCTGCTCCGTCTTACACAATGTCGCACCCTGCCCTCAGATTTCTACACTGCTAGTATAAAAACAGAGTGGGCTGTATTTACAGGATTTACAGGAGTCATTTCAAAGAATTTGGATGTCGATGTTGTTGTGAATGAAGAGGGTCGATATCTGTGAGGAAATAAACCCTGACTAACCACTGAACTCATCCCTGATGCTTTCTGTTAATCTTCCTGTCTATCTTTAATAAGCAGGAACACATGACCTGGGCTAAAATCAAACACGTGCACATTGTACTCACCCTCTGCAAACTCATCGTCCTCAAAGGGAGTGACACATTGCCACAGGCACCAAAGAAAAAACAAAAGATGTGCATGGTTTCCTTTCCCACTGCCCTGCTCTCTCTGGTTTTCATGAGATCATCAGATCCATGTTTCCATCAGTTTCTTCCTCCTAAGTCGTTCATGTTTGGGCTTAAGAACTCCTTATTAGACTCCTTCTACCATGAGGAGAGTAATGGACTGTTCTCCAATAAAAAGAAGGAACTGAAGGATCAATTAGGAAATGTTTTGAATCAGGTTTCTGTCATAACACTCCAAAGCTCTACTACCTGGATGTAAACAGTTACAAATAACATATTGTTGTGTGGTATGGTTTGTCAGTATGTTGCTGAGAGTTTTTTAACATGTGAACTACAATTAAAGACTTCTTTAAACCAGACCAGCTAAGTTACACACACTCATCACGTTACAAGAACTGTCTCTCCATAATATATGATGTCAGACCACATCAACGTTCTTGGACTACATTTAGCCGAGTTACTGAGTCAGAAAATGAATTCCCATTTCAACAACTTGGGAGTTTCATTTTAGACCTGAGCGTTTCAGCTCTATTGGGTTGAAGGTAAAAGAAACTACTGATAATATTAAAATTGGGGTCACAGATAGAGCCCTTTACATGAATGTGTATGTGTATATGTAAGCTGAGACGGGCATGTTTATTTCTTTTTACATCACAATTTATGATTTACGATTTATTTCCATTCTTGCTTGACATAAAACTTAGACTGGCTTGTCATTTTCCTCTATGGCCCAGAGGACACAAATTGAAAAGTGGACTCATCAAATCACAGTACATTTTTCACTTTGTATTTCTTCCATCTCAGATGAGCTCGGGCCCTGAGAAGCCAGCAGCTGAGTTCCTGGCTGTTGTTGACATTTGGTTTTGGTTTTGCACAGGAGAGTTTGAACTGTCACTTGTAGATGTAGTGATGAACTGTGTTAACTGACAATGGTTTTCTGAAGTGTTACCGAGCCCACATGCTAATATCCTTTATATAATGATGTTGGTTTTTAATAAGGTGCTACCTGAGGGGTCAAAGGTCACGGGCATTCATGGTCTTTTGATTGACTGTTGGACTATTTGCTCACACAGTTGTTAACAAAGTGGTGGAGCTTGCCTCATCCTTGCTTGTGAATGACTGAGCTTTTTGGGGATGCTCCTTTTATACCTAATAATAAAACCTGCTGTTTCCACTGAACCTGTTCACCTGTGGAATGTTCCAAACAGGTGGGTTTTTTTGAGCATCCCTCCCAGTCTTGCCCCTGTCCCAGCTTTTTTGGAACATTTGGCAGTCATCAAATTAGAAAGGAGTGAAATTGTTTCTACTCTCTGTAAATAAAACACAAATCTGTAACTCACAGTATGGGATCAGTAAAGCACATCTGCTCATCTACTCAGCTGTTTTTATCAATACGTTATAATATTTCATAACACATATATGTAAAACATTTCTGTTTGTTCAAGGATAAAACATCAGCGTGAGGGGAGAGAAGCTTCAGAGGTTGATCCAAGGTGAAGCAGCATGTAAGAGGTAAATTCAGACTCAAATTTAAGCAACAAAGAATATGCTGTACATGTCACTCAGAGAGTTTGTCCCTGTCCATTTGCATGTGACCTGATGACGTGTCTGCATTGTGCCCTTGCCACCGTTTATGTTTCATAAAAACAGACAAATTCCTCAAATTTGGTCGAGCCAACCAGTTTCCATAGCTACCCGCCAGAGGTTTCATTCTTGATTCACTTCCTCACTCTGAGCACTCGTTTTCAGCCCCCCTCCCTCCCTCCCTCACTCCGTACGCCCCAAGTCTCTGTTCTACTACATTTAACTCCTCACGTGATTTCTTCTCCTACACTTTGGGAACATTTGTGCTCCTCCTGTTTCCTGCTCAGTGCCACCCCTGTGTTCAACCGCCCTCACGGGGCCCTGCTCTCTCAATGAAATCCAGACACACACACACTCACACTCACACTCACATACGCAGAAACACACACTGTACTCTTGCTCCCTCGCAGTCTAAAGAAAACAACTCCTGGCTGTAGCTAGGCAACTCCAAATATGAGTCATCCTACCACCGCACCCATCACCACCACCACCCCGCTCTCAAATACACACACACACACACACACACACACACACACAGAGTGGCTCTTTTAGAAATGTACTCATTCCAATCATTCAAACTATGTAGTTGTGGTAGCAAATACGGGGTCTGTCTAATTCCTGGACACCCTGTTCCAACCTGAGACTCCAGCAGAGGCTCTGATCAGAGACACCGTGAGAAAATCACCTCCCAGGCCTCAGTCGATGCCAACATGACCACAGTGTGATCACAGCTTGGCTGAAAGTTTCTCAGATGGCTGAATTGGCAGCAAATCCCAACAAGGCTTTGCTTTGCGGCTAAAGGATAGTCGTACAAACTTTTTTCATCTGTAGTCCCCTTTTTTGCTGTCTTTATTTAATTGAATGTCTTACTTTCATGTCCAGGCTGACTTGGATTGTGTTTCACTGAAGTTATAATTAATATATCAATAAAAATAAAATTAACTTACACACAAATATCATTATCAAATGGTACATTATTACTCTAACAGGGGGGAAGTCTCATGTCTGATGTTTTATCAGTTACACAACAGAGAAAGTATTAAAAAAAGGTCAAACGTCCTGGACACAAGACTGACATGAGTAAGTTAACTCATAAAAACAAAGGTGTGGATAGTGCGATAAACCAAATATGCCATAACTATTGTTTTATTACAGTACACTGCCGCCCTCAAGTGGACAAAAGAAGACAGAGTTTAAGTCCATGATGCTGAATTTTGGAGCGAGTCATACTTACCAAAAAAATTAGACATTAAAGGATTATTTAATTGGAAGGTAACAAAAGTTTTGATGGACATTGTGTCAAAAGTTGGCAACTGAATATAAAAAGTGTTAAACCATGCATTTTGAAGCAAATTAAATAAAATGAAAAGCTGATCTTTCAGTTTTATTTATTTTATTTTTTTTTTTACTATTATTTCTTCAGCTTTCTTGTCAACAATCTATAGAAGGCCATTTCCACCAGGTAAAATTGTAAAAAATAAAAAATGGATCTGTTGACTTTTTTTCCTATATTGAGTCAAAATGTTTTGATAAAAAATAAAATAAAATGAATAAAATAAAATTCAAAATTTATCGTTTTGTCTCAATTTTTTTCTTTTAACTCAAATTCTTTCTTATTTTATAATTTTGACTCCTTTTCTCAAATGCTGCACTTTATAATTTTGAATTTTTATCTCAAAATTTCAGCTTCTATCTCAAAATTTTGACGTAATTAAGTCCGAAAACATAACTCAACTAAAAACCCTGACAAAGCCAAGTTTTCTTTTTGTTTCTTTTTGAGCTTCCATATTAATAAGCACTTTACTCCATATTCAGTGTTGTTTACAATCTTATGCGCATGCGCTGCAGGCGTAATCAAGGCCAATTAGCGGGCAGCAGGTGTTCAGGTGGGAAGTTGATAAAAGCTCCTTTCTCTCTTCTTTCCGTCGCAGTGTTTTAATACGCAGAGAAAAACGTATTGTTACAATGTGTATGAATACTCGAGGATACTACTTCAGTTTCTTTCTTATCTCAACCATTACAACAATAACTTTACCTACAGGAAGCTGGTGCGCTCATTTCTCCCAACCTGACTCTAACTTGACTCTAAAACATGACGAGAACGTTTTAACCACCAGAGGCCACAGAAAGATGCCAAACTTCGACTCAAAGCAGGCAGAGGAGTTAAAAAGGTCCACACTTTCCTATAACTTCAAAATCAGAAACAAAGTGGAGCTAAATGAGGAAAAATCAACGTTTATTGCATCTAAACCACCAGATACGGAGTGCATCGAGGGGAAAATGAAACATGTAACCCACGGGAAGTTCACCATAACTGGGCAGCTGGAAGCAAACATACCACATTTAGGCTACCAGTCTGACTCTGCTGTTTCAGGTGAGTAAATTACATTCATCATCACTGATTGACTCTTTTCCTCGTACTTTTTTTTTTTTTTTTTTTTAGGTTTCTGCACTCCAAATTCATTCGTTTCACTCTTGGGTGATAAGAATATAGCAGAAGTGTTACACAATACAACACACAATAAGACTTGTTCCTCTCAGAACCTCAGTCTCAAAAATAGGACTGAATATAACTTTTCAATCAGTTCATATTGTAAATCTCTCCTGAATTAGTCTAAAATAAATATATTTATGTGTAATATTAAACATGAAAAGCATGGATGCATTTTTATGTGCTGTTTCAGCTGGAAACAAACGTAATTTCAATAAAGCAGCCTTCATGATCAGTCTGTCAGTACCCTTCTTTCTGCAAGAGCTTTTATCAATTTTAACGTGCAATGACTTGGCCTTCACAATAATGCAGAAATGCTGTGTTTTAGCAATTTTGATGCATTAATTCTCTGTAAAATATTTCATTTGATGTTATTCCTTTGTGCTAATCTTGTAAGTTATTAATAGATAAAAGTGCATGTAGTTCAACCCTGGGTTTATTGTTATACAAATAATATGGATCAGGATCAGATTTGTTATAGGAACTTGCTTTGGTTTGATTGTGTCAAAGTGGATCGAAATATAAAAACAGAAGTGATTCTTTAACAGAATATGAAATTTGAAATAAAAATCTGCTTATAAACTTCAGTAAGACAATTAAGTTGGAGAAACCCGTTTCAGTGCTGCTCCACAAGTTTGTTTACGCTTGAAGAAATAAACTCAGCCCACTTTGTTCCCCAAGCTGTGAGTTGTTTTTCATTTTTGTTTTTGTTCACCAGCCCAACCTATGGACAGTCGAGGAAGGATCAGAGGTCAGAATCCCAGCGGCTCAGAGGAGAGCTGGCTGAGGCTGCAGCCTGTGGTGGAGTGTGGAGACCAAGAGATGACGCTTACTGTCAGGAGGAGACGAGCTGTGCAGCTGCTGCTGGACAGAGGTGAGACGGCAGTCCACACCTCCTGAAATATATACTCAATGCTTAGGATTCATACGACTGTTATTGATGGTTGATGATGATGATTGTTTCATTCATCACATTTTGACTTAAAAATTTCTGTCCCCTTTCAGAGAATACGTCATCAGTGCCTCTGTCCCAGCTGTCCTCTGACTGTGGTTACTCTGTTCAGTCCTCATGGAGAGACCTCAGTCTCATGGCTCAGTATAACGCCTGCCATGTCACACAGGAGGTAGGAAACACATCTGTTTATATCAGACATTGCAGACTGAAGCCAGTTACCCAGTACCACCCATGGGTCTCATTTTGAGTTTTGAGAAATGTTGCTCTCTTGTTTATGCCATATTTTCCTTTGGTTGTGCCATAAATACATGAAACTTGTTTGTTGTTTAGGATGACCATTACGTCTTGCCTCTGCTCTGGAGGGGGACCCCAGTTAAGATGTCATGCCCGACCTCTCAGATGGAGCCTGAGGTCACAGGTCTGTCCTCCCTCTGCTGCTCCCCACATGGTCTGAGTGTCACAGTGAACGGACTGTCTGATGCAGAGGAGCTGAGGGTAAATGGTAAAAGATATCTGACTTTAAACTCTGTCTGCACTTCAGTGAAGCTCCACCTCTCACACTTTAACACCAATTACCACTTTTTTCTCTTAGTCAGAAGAGAGTGGACGCCTTTGGAGGTGTTAGCCGAGCAGTGTGGATACACAGTGGAGAGACGAGACACAGAGATGATCATCACTGCTCCGTTCATGACATGTGGCATCACTGTGAGGGTAATTTCATTAAATGCATTTTTCGGATTTTTTTTTTTAATTTGAAAACCTGCAGAGTTGAAAAAGTTGCTGCATTTGTTGCACCATATTTACCCTCTGTTTCAGGATGGGAAACACACACTTTCCCTTCAAAGAGGAGGAAAAGTGTTCACTCTGGACTGTCCTGTCTCCCCCTCTGAGCTCCCTCTGCCTCCTCAACCCCTAATGGACCAGAAACCAGAGTCTAAAGAGCGTCTCCAATGGGCTCCACCTTTCTACCTAGCCCCACCTTACTACCCCCACCCTACATATCACACACACCCTGATAATGATGCAGAACACACACCTACTCCCTCACCGTCGCCTCCTGACCCTGTGTTTCTCCCTCGGGCTCCTTCTCCTCCTCTACACTATCAAACGTCATACTCCACTGCCCAGATATCTCCCCCATCCTCAGAGCATGTGGAGGATTCAAGTGAAGTGCATCCACATCAGCAGGAAGACCAGGAAGCCCCCCCTGAGATGTCGACTGCTGAACGTTTTCTGTCCTCAGATGCAGGATTTCCCACCCAGGTAGAAGCTCCTCCTCTACAGCAGCCCGGCCACGCCTTCGAACAGTACTATCACTACTACCACCACCCAAAAATCCCTCTGATGGATCCTACAAGAGATCCAGGTCCAGGTCCTGAGCTCTCAAAAGACCCGCCACCTCATCGTGATTCTGCAAGCCACAGCATCCAGACATCAGAGGCTTCCACTGATCCTTTCTCTCCTCCAGTAAGTCCTGGATTCACTCAGGAAGCCTCCGAACATATTCATCCTCCTCCTGCTCATCCTCATCACTACTTCTACTACTATCCCCGTATCAAACAAGCTGAAGCCACAAGTTCCCCTTCTCTGAACCCAACACCAGACAGTCAGAACTCAGAATCAGGTACTTTTCTTTATAGTCATTTGTTGCAGATTAACCAAAGTCTGGATGAGACAAGTAACTTTGAAGATGAAAGTGCAGAATTGATCCAACTTCCACTTTTATCTGAAGAAACCAATGATGGAGAAGTAGCAGGTGTAGCTGCTAACCCAAGGAGTATACCTCCTGATCCAAGTTCAGATCCAGTTCCTGAACAACCTACTCTCACTCCTCCAGCAATCAACTATCATCCATATTATCCATACTACCTCCAACTCTACTATAACTATCTACACCTCTATCAGCTGCACTCTGGAGGTCAGAGTTTACACATCAACCAAGATCATGTCTCTGCAGCTCCATCCAAACCAGCTCCAGACCCTCTACCACAAACCACCACCTCTCCACCACAACCTCCAACCAATCAGACGCCTCATCCAGCCTCAAAAACAATGACTGACAACGGCCTCCACCCTTTCTATCATTACTACCACCTCTACTATCAGCCTGAAGAATCTGAGTACGACCAGAAACCACATCACCCTCCTCCACGCTCTGATCTCAACAGAAAGGAGCACGCACTTCCTGCAGCTGAGGATGGATTTCCCAGCATGCATCAGCCTCTGCAAAGCCTCTACTTTGATAACATCTCACCACATCATTCATGTGACTCTGATGAAGGAGAGGACGAGATGGTCGATGTGACGGAAGGTAAAAAGTGACTGTTTTTTTACTTTGAGTCACCACAGGGGGGCAGAAAATTATTCAGGTCCAAGTTCAATGTCAGTGGCAGAAGCTGCAGTTCACCAAGTGTCCACTGCTGAAAGCAAATGAAGCCCAGTCAGGCCCCAGATTGGTTTGCTTGTTTAGGACAGTGAATTTTTTCTTTGTGAACCCCTGGATGAAGCTTATTCTGTTATCTCTGCAGACTAGATGTGCTTCAGTGTATCAGTTTTCCCTCTCTGTGTTTATTTCCTGCTCTCAGATCAGCTCCAGGCCAATCCGTACTTTCCCTTCTCCTCACCCTGTGGCCTTGGCCGTGTGTCAGATATCGACTGCAGCACCTCTCCAGGCAGCTGTTTGTACTCTGTGGAGGGTGAGTCTCTGCCAAATCAGATCTTGTCAACATATGTCGGATGAAAATGAATTGACAGTCGGTTCAAACCGGGTGATGGATGTGCAGCTGAAATGCCCGCAGCTGCAGTAAACACAGAATCTGTAATCTTTGTCTTGCTTGTATAAATATCAGACATCTTCTGGGTTCTGTCTTTCAGTGCTGGAGCCCATTGACTGCTCCATAGGGGAGCAGCTGGTCTTTGTGGTGCCGGACTTTGCTCTCGACTCCCTCCCTGCTCATCCCTCAGAGGTCAGTGAAGCAGAGAGTGAATTTTGACCCCGACATCCTCACTGTGTCCCTGAGCAGATGTGGAGTAAACAAATCAGGAGAATGTGCCAAATGTGGAGAAAAGAGAACTGCTCTGATACCTTTCGGGTTTTAATGGTGTCAAATAACCTTTTGAGGCTCAGTGAAATTCATGAGATTATCTGCAGAAAACATGTTTCTAAAATCCTCAAAACTTTCTCCTTTGATCATCAGGTGTTTGATCAGACAGAGTTTTACAACGATTTCCTCTCTGTGTGAGATCACTCCACTCAGGTATGCCATGAATGGTTTTTCAAGATCAAGGAAGTCCTCCTTGGGGGATTTCTACACGTGTTTTTCTGTGACCTAGCCGACTTTTCTGTGACCTAGCTGACTTGTTTTCTTTTTCCTCGTAGGTCTTGACAGTAACAATTTTCCCAATTGTTACAATAAAAACAATAAAATACTTTGATGAAGCATTAACACTTGTGGTTTACATCAATGGAAAAAAACAAGCACACATACATCTTGGTGAAAAAGAAGGGAAACAAACCCTTCACACAACATTTATTATAAAACTGAACTTTAAAACATTTTAGTGCAAAGCTTAATGAGAGTTCACAGAGTTCAGAAATAAAGAAGCTGACTTCAAGGCAACTCTTTCTTTAGAAACAGGAAAACGTTGAGTCAGTTTAGTGACGTAATTATTTGGAAGAGGAGTGAGAAGAAATGTGAATGATGTAGAAAGGTTTGTCTCAGACCCTCATTACCGTTCACAGGAAGACAACTTATACGATCAGCCTGAGAAAACACAGTCTGCAGACTTTTAAGTCTCATTCAGGAAGGTCTATGATGAGTTAACTGGCTGGAAGAACACAAAGAGGTTTATGATATACAGAAGAATAATTGTTTTAACCACCATTTCAAATGTACACATTTATCCCAAGAAATATGTGAATGCATATCAAAGTTTGGAATTCAGATAACAATTCCAGCACAAACCGTGAATCAGTGATCTTGACAGGATTAGACTCAAACAGCAACAGGACAAAAAGCTCAAAACACCCAGCACTGAGGGTAAACTACAATATTTAACAATTTAGTCTCAAAACCAGCCTTAAATTTGATAAATTCAAGATGAAATGACCCAGAGATTTATGCAGATTCAACTTACAATGTGATTAGTTTGTGGCCACACCTAGGCTGTCAGAACACAGAGGTTTTGATATTAAAAAAATGTTTAAACACAATTTCAAATATAAACTTTTCATACTAAGAGTGCTCACAAAAAAAAATTACTTTGAAAATTGGAAAACATTTCCAGCACAAACAGTGAAGCTCTTAACAGGATTTGACTCAAGCAGCAACAGGAAAACAGCTCTATTCAACCGGCAATGAAAGAAAACTGCAGGGTTTAAACTTGCCGTTTCAAAAGGAATGTCTTGAATATGATACATTTAAGATAAAATGACCCAAACATTTATGCAGATTTATCGTACAGGTGTCACAACATTGAGATGCGTGAAAATATTGAAAAGTACCTGCTCTTTCTGACATTTGATCTTGTTGATTGTTGAAGCTATTAGATTTACTTTTCTTTCCTCAAATTACTTAAAAAAATTGGGCTCTTCTCTGAATAGTTGAATAATTAGCATATTGTACCTTTAAATGATAAAAAACGAAGAATTTGACCAATCAGTCATTGACACAGACAAGATAAACCCTGTAAACATATCTGAGCTGGTTGAGCCTGAAAATAGCAATGGTCAAGTTTAGATGAGGCAGAGGAGGACTGATGAAGGCCCCAACTCCTCCCCCTCCTCTCAATAAACGGCACGATAGTACGCCGTGACCTCCTGCTGCACCGTCTTGATCTGTTTCAGGAGGATGATGGAGCAGACCAGAGCAACAACCTGCATGAAAACAAAAGGAGGATGGGGAGTAAAGAGGTGTGAAGGGACAGAGCGGGAGTCCTCCTCATCATCATCATCACCATCACCTCCAAGATTTAACCAGCCACTGAGTGAGACAAGCCACCGCCAACCAACCAGCATGCAGAACCACAAACAGGAGCAGGAAGAGGGTAAGTTTTGATTTAAAATGGAAAAACCCAACACGGGATGTGTATCTGTGGAATGTGAAATCTTCATCAAAGTTATCTGACTTTTACTGAAAGGTTTAAGTAACATCAACCTGTGCCTCTGGGCATTGAAGTGTTATCAATGGCAATTTTGATCACTTAAAAGGTCATAAAAATATGCAATGGTTATTTTTGGTCTAAGTATGATCTGATTTAAGTAAATCCAACCTCTTTTTGTTTATTCTTTGTGAGAATACAACATCTTCACAGCAGCCCAGGAGATGGAGTGATATATATTTGTAGTAGTGTTTAAGTCTTTGATCGTAACTGAAAGTTCAACATCAAGGTTCCCACTTGCCCTGTCTAAGACGTGCTTTGTCTAGCTGTCAAGTGCGTCTTTTATAAGGAAACTGTATTCACAAACTACGCGTTAGCTCCCTAGAAATTACATCTAATTTTACATCGGTGCAATTTTAAAGCTGCACCAAGTTGTTTCCAGAAGAAATTCAAGCTCAGAAATTTCATATTTTAGCAAAAGCTGTTGCCTGTCAATCCTATATTTTTGATACACTGAAATGAGAATAAAAACTGCTATTTATTGGAGTGTGGGCTCATATAATCCATGGCCCCGTGCAAAAGTTAGTGCCCTGGTCGGGGCACCAAGTCTAGAAAGTTTGGACGCTTCCCTGCTTGTACAAACACGCACCTGGTTGCAGGAGGTTTTGTTGCTTTGCTAATTAACAAACGGATTTATGCTGAATGGAGGGTTTAGTTGGTGGAAAAGAGTCACGGTGAGCAACGGGACTCAAATCTGAAAAGGACCACAATGAATGTGTGTCTGCCACTTCCAAAGCGAACATCGTCATGACGTCATAGTTTGCGATTTTTGTTTTTACTGGCTGCTCTGTGTTTATAGTAACAGAAAAGAGGGAGGAAAATAATCAAAGTAATGAAAAGAAAAGCTCAGAGTCCTTCTTTTCCGATCGGGTCCTGAAAATTTTTTCTTGCTCTTCAGCTTTTTTAAATTTTACGGGCATTTGGGCAACGAACCCTGGTGATGTTGGATTTTTCCTTAAATGAAAGCAGAAACTGGACCATGCAGAGAGAAGAACAGATAGAAAGGTAACCTGGAATGAAGACAGACTGAAAGCGAAAGTGCCGAGCGCTCTACTCCTCCTCAGGCAGAGGGATGTTTGCCACAGTGAGAGGAGTGAAGATGACTGGCTGTGGGTCAGGGTGAGGGTAGAAGGTGAAGTCCGGCTGTGGGGGTGGAGGGTAAGCCAGCACAGGAGTGGACTGAGACAGGATGATGTACTGAGAGGTGGAGATGGAGCGCTTAAGTTTTGAACTGAGGGTGGTGCTGCAGATCAGAGCTAAAAACTTTAGGAACAACAGCAGGAAAAAAAGAGGATGACAGGAGTTTGAGAGAGCAGCAGGGGGAGGAGTTTTCAGAGAGACACAGGAGTGTACGGAGATTAGAACAAATACTTTAACTCTGTTCACAAATTAAAACCGAAAACTGACCTAAAATTCAAATCAAACACAGATTCTTATGAAACATTAGTTTTTATGAACTGGTAGAAGCTAGTGCACTGTAAAACCTTGAATAATAGCCCAGGCTTTTATTTGGCTCACAAGCTCATTTTGCATTCTCTCTAAGAAGGATAAAAGAAAGGATGCATGATTTTTAAAGCATGTATGCAAGCATGGAATCCTCCTTCACCAACAGATATGAACTAATTCTACAAAAAAAACGTATAAGTGAAAATGGTGTGATGGCTGTTTTCAGTGTTTAAGAGCAAAATTTGACCCTGATTGTAGAACTTGTGCTGCAAAAATGGAGGGAAGGAAGGAAAAAATCAAAGCAGCAGGAGCTGTAACTACAGTAGCTTGTTGTACATTTATCTGAGAGCTTCAGAAAGTTTATTAAAGATAAAACGTAAGTAAAGCCAGAGTTTCCAGCTCTAATTATCTTCCTTATCCTGGTAGTAGAGTCAGGAATCAAGCAGATAAAGTAATGTTTTTGGAAAAATGCATTGACTCTTTTTTCACCCTCAGGTATGCGGAAACATCAGATTTTTAAAGCTTAGACAAATCCATATCAGGCATTCCTGCTTCTAATATCAAATATTCACTAATTGAGGCTTAATCTAACACATCACCTGGTAACATGGGTTCAGAGCCAGGTTTCAGTTTTCTCTCATCTCAGTGAATGAGAAGGAGCTCAACTTTAACTGAGGTACAAACTGGACAGGAGAATATAAACTAAACTTCAACTTCAGTGTTCATACCAAAAGAGCGCCGGTCCCGATCAGGATCCCCATCACCAGAGGAGCTCTGCTGTAAAACGTGGAGATGATTTTCCCTGGACAGCTCTGCAGGACGACAAAAGCAGAGGCCTCTTTACTGAAGCAACAGCAACACTGACATTCAGCTACAGATACAAGTGTCTTTTTTTCTCAGTCTATAGTACCATGGCATTAACTTACAGTCATGACGATGTGTTCAAAGATGTCTTGTGGTTTGGGACATGTTTCTTTAGCAATCTCCACCAGCGGGACCCCAGTCACTCCACAGCAGTGAAGCTGGAAACATCAACAGAGATTAAAAAGACGCTAAGAATATCACAAACTTAGTATTAAATGTAAGAAAAAGTTAAAATATGAAGAAGTGAAACAGCTTGTTGTCTTAAATTTCATAGCTTTGGTGTTTGGAGTTTTTCTCACCATCATGTGGATGAATGTGAGAGTGACGCCAACCACCGGGTCTCCGTTGCTCACGTACAGAGCGTACATGCTGCTGTAGAAGTCAGCCATGTGCAGCCCAACCTCAACAGAAAAAACAGAGCTCCTTAGTGGGGGTGTTTATTTCTACATTGATATCCAGTTATGTCATTCTGCCCTGACTTTTCCACTCACCTCATCCTTCTTACAGTACGTGATGACTCCAACAGTGACCGCAGCACCAGCCAGGAGAGCCAGAAGAACAGAGAACTGAAGGAGCAGGGGAGATAAGCTGTGACTTGTAGATCACAAAGAGGTTAATCTCACCTGAGTCATAGATTTTTAACATGTATGGACTGATGTGCTTATGTAAACCATGCAGGCAGCAGGAAGTTTAACCCCTGTCATAGAGAATAACTTTGACTACTTTGTGCATGCAGAAGTCTTTGTGTGAAAATGTGTCAGAAATCAGTCTCGCACCCACAGACTAAAATACAGACATGTCACTTTGCATATGAACAGCAGTATTCCATCGCTGCTGCAGAAAAATTCAAATGTAATCACAATTATTGCTTACGTAACAGCTCACTCTGTCATTCTGAGAGTGCAGGCAGACTAAATTAAAGCCTGAGTTATGCTTCTGTATTTATCATTCAGTGAAAACAGAACAGAGACTCTGATTTAAACGGATCTTTAGAGAAGAATCCATTTCTGCTTTTTCTGTTCCTTCATGCAGACAAATTTAGATGCCAGCTGTTTCCTAATATCACCCTTCACCTTTTTCAAACTGTTTCTTTGTTTGGGAAATCTTGAGTTAATTTTGCTCTCCACCAGCTCTTACAGTTTATCTATTTTGAAACAGGGCATTCAATATTATGCAAGAGATAAAAAAAACACTTGGCAGCAGCTCCGCTTGACAGGAAAAGAAAGCGTCTCACCACTTGCAGAGCGCATCTTTTCTCGTTGCAGGCTCCGTAATCTCCAAACCCGACCACGACCAGCATCACCAAGCCGAGCACGATTAGGATGGTCACAGCTGATCAACAGAGAGATGGAAAGAGAGGGGGGCATCTTCAGATATTTTATTCTGTTATGTACACAAAGTGGTGAAACGCATCCACTGACCTGTAACGAATGTGGTCGAGCTGAGGGCGTCGATCTCAAAGATTCCTCTGGTGTCTTTGCTGAACCGCAGCCACAGACCCAGGCCCAGGAAGGCAGTTCCCACTATCTGCAGGAAACGCACAGAAGTACAGTGAAGTACACTGTCCAGTTACACATCCTCAAAACTTCTGCCCTTGCCGTCACATCCACTGTGTGCTGAAATTTTCATGTGACTTTAAGATGAACCCTCACATGTCTCTTCCCACAGATCTTGGGTCAGTACGTCCCTGTTCTTTCTTGTTCCTTAAACATTGTGCTTTTTTTGTTTGTGGTTTCTCAATCAACTACACTGTGAAGAGTTGGAAAAACATGCCGCCTCTCATCCAAGAAGCTTCATTGGTTCCACCTCCTCAGAGCCGTTTACATCCTGAGTGGGCCTTTGACTTCCACAGTCATATTGTAGCAACATGATCCAGGGTGTGGATGGCTGGAGACTTTCCTGGGAGAGAGTTGAGCACTGCATCGTATGTGGCTGAAAGGACCACAACACCTCACATGGTGGTGGGAGTTAAAAGCCCACTCAGGATGAAAACCACTCTCAGGAGGTGAACCATTCTCTGATGGGCTTTTACGGCCCACTCCTCAATTCCAACCCCGCCCAGCTGTTTTTCTCTACCTCAGTAACATGAATACCTGTTTCCCTCACCTGCAATGAACTGATGAAGCTTCTGAAACTTCTGTCACATAATGTCACGGGGAATAAAACAGAATCTTAAGCTGTATGAAGTTAGAAGCCCAATCTTCGAGGTCAGCTCAAACCAACAGAGTAAAACTTTGGTTATCACAGAGACAGTTCGGTGTTATAGAATCAGAAAGTATATGGCAACAACCTGCAGAAAGTTTTCATATGCCCCCACAGAGTAAACTGTGGGCTTAAAATAATTTCAAAGTTATATAAGGGTTTAGAGGAGAGAATAGACAGAGCCACCTACATATGAGAAGAAAGGGAAACTCAGCATGGCATTGCTGTGGAAGCCTCGGCTTAAATATTTCAATTTCAAACTTTATTACAGCTGTTCAGAAAGCTCAACGTATGAGTTCACAGGAAGCAAAACAACCATTTTTTTCTTCAAATGTTTTTAGCACAATTCTGAAGTTTTGCCAAGAGCAGCTGGTTGATCAGGATCCTGATTCCCTTGAGCATAGCTGCTTGACACCAATGACTTAAAATCTGTAGAGTAAAAATGTTTAAGGTTGGTCTCTGCTAAAGTTGTCTGCCTAATGTTGGCTATAAAACACATTTAAAGTGATTTCAGATGCATTTTCTGAATTTGGGGTGGGCCATTATAAGATGATTCCTGATCATGATGAATTTCAGATCAATTTCGATGATCAGCTGTGAGCATATTGAACTGATGAAACATGGCGTCCGATGTCGACCTTTTCCTGCCCTACTTTGGTTTAAAAGTTGTCAGAGAAGTAAACAAAATGACCAAATGTGGAGCTACATGTGGGGCTGTAGGCAGCAAAATAGATATTATTCACTGTCATTTTCATAATGATAGTGTTAACATTTAAAGGAGTCCTCATTATTCTCGTGGGAGTAATCTCTACTAATATCTTACTTCCCTGCAAAAATTTTACTCTGTTATTTCCTTTTTATATCAATGATATGTTCACCTTATCTCTGTTCTTTGAGTTTTCAGTACAGATGCTTTAAATCTGCACTTTAAATAATGATACAAAAAAATAGTGATCATAAGTGAGATCAGATGATATGAAAAATTATATTGTGAATTTTTGTTGCCATATTGCCCGGCCCTCATCTGAATACTGCACAACAAAACTGCGACATTGAACCCTTGTAGAGAAGCTTCCAGGTCAGGGTGGCTCTTAATTTTTCTGAAATTTTGGCTCTGAGTCAAGTTTCAAAGTTTACAGTCAAACGATAGATGAGGCCTTTTATAATGCTCTGCTTGTGCTTAAGGATTATTGACAATCAGCTTAATAGTTAACAACTCTCAGACCATCAGTACTTCTGTATCTTAGTGTTTTTGTTTTACAGACAGCAGTTAGTGTTTCATTAACCAAAAATGTGTGACGTCAATATCAGGACATTAATGGAGCAGTTGACATGACTTGGCTTTCTGGGAAAACGAAACCTACACAAGTCAGTGAGGCATTGACCGGAACACTTCCAAAGATATCATGTCATCTGACTTCTCTCCCTCTCACAATATTCAATCAGTTTCATTAAAAGCAGAGATTAAACCCTTAACCCCTCCAATTAAATCACAGTAGCATTTCGTAATTTCTGGCTCTTACCGCAAAAATGATGTTGAAAATGATGAGGATATACTTGCAGAAGAGGCCACATCCGTCCAGAGCCATGATAACCAGCGGGTATGCTCTTGTTAGTCTGAAAGGTGAATCAATGAATTTTCTCATCACTTGAAAATGCATGCAACAGATAGGACAGTCGACACATGCTGATGCTTATTTTCTACCTCTCCACCTGCGAATAATGCATTAACATCCGTCTTAGATATGAAGTCAACCCGCATAAACGACGTTTTTTACTCTTTACATTTTATTCACAGAATTGAGTAATACATCCGCCAAGTTAAAACAAACACATTTATCGATAAATCCACAACAAACCTCGTGTCAGAAGATTTTTTATCGTCACCTCTTTGGGAGAAGTTCGTGCAAAGACCGAGTAATTCCAAAATGTGGTTGCGTAGTGTTTATATGCCCCCACACTATGTCCCGCCTCTTTTTCCCATTGTGACTTGATTGGCTAGAAGATTTGACTGACACATAATTCCGCTAATGAACAGTGGAGTTGGTCCAGCTCTTGCGGGTAGTTAGCACGAAACTTTAGGAAACGAGAGGGACAACAGGAAATTATCAACGCTTTGTAAAAATAAAAAATTAATAGTCGATGATGAAAAGATTATCATGTTAAAGCCAATTTTAAAGAACTGTGAACATTAAAATGCTTCTGGAATTTGATTCATTCAAGAATGAATAGTCATATCAGCAAATAATGATAATGATATAATAATAACGTTCTTTTTAGCCTAAATAACATTTAAACACAATTGAGACCAGACATCAAGCATCTTTTAAGTAACACAGCTCCAACACTGTTCCTTTCTTGCTTGTAGTTAAACACTTACAGGGTTTTCTTTGTAAATAATGTGTTCACATGGTTATGAAAAGGTTTGGTTTTCGGAGATGTATTCACTATATTGAACCAAAAAAAGTAAATGCTAATAATAATAATAATAATAATAATAATAATAATAATAATAATAATAATAATAATAATAATAATAATAAAGCACAAGGTGGCTAGTTGTCATTGATGTGGATTTAATTGTAAATACATGTGTTTTAAGTGCATTTAGATAATACTTCACATTCAGCACATATTGGCCTGAGTAATCAGTTGTATGGGTGTGTTATTATTATTTGAACAGCACCTTCGTGCTTTATTTCCGTCTTAGCTTTTCTTTTGTGTAGTTTTTTTGTTTGTTCTCTTGTTCTAATGCCTTACATCAAAAACTGCTAAGTAATTCAGGAATTAAGAAAGTACCAATCCCCTATACAGTCTACACTCATCTCCTGGGGAGCAGAGAGCCTCGTGGTTTAGGTCACACACCAACAGGTTTGCCCTGAAGTGTGTGGCCCAGGCTCAAGTCTAGCCTATTTCCTGTCGCTCACAACTCTTCTCCCCTACCTACTCCACCCACTGTCTTCCTCAATCACACTGAAGGCATGAAAGGCCTAAGAAATTAGTTTGAAAAAAGAAAGTACTCATCTCCAGCAAAATCCTTTTTTTTTTTTTTCTTTTTAGTTGTTTGCAGCAACTGTTTCCCTAAGTTTAACACCAGGAAGACAGACCTTATTGTGAAAGAGGATGTGGTTTCCCTTGTGGGTACCGTTTTGGGAAGCAGCTTGTATCTGTGGTTGGTGTAATTTGTAGCTTTGGTTTAGTTGTGGCTGATTTCAAACTCAGCTTTTTCATTTCGAAAGTAAATGTTAAATGACAAAATGAGATCTCCTGTAACCTCTTTGTGGTTTATTTTTAAGGGACGGGTACCAGAACACAAAAAACTGAGGCCAGTCATCCTGTGTCAACAGTGTGTTAAAACTACATAAAGCAATAGAGCAAAATTAATAGTGTACGATATAAAGACTAACTGGACCCAATGAAGTATAAATCTGCAGCTATAGATGCCTCAGTGTATTTTTCATCCCTAATATCTTCTCATGAGCTGCAAAATCTGTGGCCATTCTCTATGAATAATGGCCCCTGCAGGCTCCCATAGCTTCCATCAGTGAGGCAGGCAGCTGGATGGAGTGATGTGACCTCTGCGCCGTCCATCATTGCAGGTTCAGTGGGTGGCATAGGGACAGGGAGCAGGAGAGATACAGAGGTTGATGGAGTGAGTGACTCAGTTGGTGAGGAGAAAAAGCAAACATCACACACACACATCATGGTCGGCCTGAAGTGACAGCAATCATCTGTTCTAGGGCGGGCAGGTGAAGTGAGGGATTGGCACTGATTTTATCACATAGATGTGAGTGTATGTGTGTGAGTGTGTGTGGCACAGCACAGACACTGTATTTGTTCTGATAATGTTCCCCACTTCTTTAAAAAAAAATTGACATTGGAACTATAAAACTTTCTCCTGAGCAGCTGGAGTATCTTTCTCAATCACATGTCAACCATTTCTCTGGAGAGCTGTGAATTTTTTATTTCTTCAAGATGGATGAGTACTACTCTGCGGATGCCATGTCTCGCAAAAACCACGAGGGGGCGCAAAAACATTAAGAAAGAGCACGACTGCGCTGTAAATCACTTCCCGAAAATAATCCAGGGACTGCAGAACAAAGCCTGCTATTTTTGGTTTAAAATTACATATGTAGCTTTGAAGCTCATATTCCTATTATGCTTTTTGTCTTTCTGTCCATGCTGCAATAATTCAAAAATCTACAGAATTGGAAGAATGACTCTGCCAATGAAGGGAGGGGAAAAAACAGAGAAAGGAAAGAGGAAACACCAACTCTGGCCCACCTCTTCCCTCAGAGATCAGCTCCCTTGGGCTACCCTGTGCTCCAGATTTAGGCCCACTGGGGCTCAGGGCAGGGGAAGTGTGTTCCTCAGTAGCCAAGTCTGCTCAGGAGTACAGTGGGGGTCCAAAGAGGTGGCCAGAGGTGGCATGAACCCTTATGAAATCTGATTGGCCATCATAGTTGCCGCCCCAAATCTAAAACCACGACGAGTTTTTTTTCCCAGTTTGATGCTGAACTCATGTTAATACCAACTATTTTGAATTCTATTAGTTTCCTTTATTTGATTGTTGCATATGTTTTATGTTGGTGCTCTGAAGTATGGGAAAATGTGTGAAACGTGATGGATAGGACAAGTACAGAGAAGAGGGATCAGTCCCCAAAAAATATGTGCACACTTCTGTGCAGGCACTCAGTGAAATATTGCCATTAGAGGTATTTCAGATAATTACGCACTATGCAGGAGTTTGTGCGAGCTTTTTTCAAGTGCCCTGAACTGTTAACTCCACTGTATCTCAGGTACTTAAAGAAAGATGTTGTTATGCATGCTTTTTCTGGCCTGGAAATATTTAATCAAGATCCTGGCATTAGACAATCAAAATTGTGGCGCTAGAGCATGAAATAAAGATCAAATCAGGCTTAACATACCTCACAGTGGATAGGGGCAGCTTGGCATGCGTAACCTGGCCTATAACGGAGACTTGTTTGATTGTCTCTGCATCTTTATTGTGGGGACGGTGTGTGTGTGTGTGGGGGGGGGGGGGGGGGGGGGGGGGGTTCTAGCTACTGAAGGGAACTTTCTGTGTTGATTGTGGCGCCCCCCTTAGACAAAATTATACCTTTTGCATGGTTAGCAAAGTACTGCATCCTAGCCATTCCACACAAAATCTCCCATTGATCCCAAAATTATGACACTAAGTTGAAACCAAGATATCACTGTACTTGAGATGAAAAAGTGCCAATGAAATGTAAAGATAAGCCATCACTGACTTGACAGTCACAGACAAAATTAAAAGAAAAACACAATGCAAAAAAATAGTACAATAAAAAATGAAAGTCATTGTTTTGGGTCCATAAACTGTGAGTTACAAAGGAAAAATGGAACTACACAAATGTCTGTCCACACCAGGGTACCATGCCTTGAAGATATGTTATTAAAATGTTGTTGTTTTTTTTGCCTTCCTATTGTTTTGTTTTTCAAGGTTATAAAACATCTGCACAATGTTTTTGATAGTAAATAGAAAACGGTAATGTAATGGCACTCTTTTCTTCGTGCACAGCTCTAACTCATGCCACCCCTTCAGGAGCCGGACCCAGCCGGGACACCTCGGTCAGAGAGCGTGGACACGCCCCTGCAAGACACATCCAGAGCGGAGCACGGCGAGGGAAGGGACGGTGTGATAAGACGGAGCTGGAATCAGAAGGAAGTCTGGTGGGAACAACAGCGGGGATTCAGGCACATCGAGCGGACAAAAGGAGTGAGGATAGAAGAGTGAGCGGCTCTGCAGAAGGAGAAGAAACGCACTGGTCTGAGGAACATTTTCTGTTCTTGGCAGCGGGACTGAGCCTCCTTTAGACTGAGAGCAGGCGGAATGTAATGCTAACACGCTAGCTACCGTTAGCAGGCTAATTAGCTTGTCAGGCATCCAAGAGTCGGACGTGTGATCTTTATTGAAATAGGTCACAGTTGGGCTTCAATGTACTTTTTATTTCATGGAAGAGCTGTGTGAGTGAGTTTTCTTCTTCCTGACATGGTGATAATGTTCTGTCGTGAATAGGCAACGAAAAGTCAGACAAAAAGCAGAGGAAAGCTGCCTTTATTGATGAAAATTAGCTCAGATTCAGCCGCTCGTTGACGCTGCTCTGGGAAAGAAGAATCTGTTGTACATTTGGGAAAAACCTTGAAGAGAGAAGCAGACTTTTGACTGGTGACTCTCTGCCGTCCAATGTTAATGTCGACCGACGTTGCATCTATAATGCTACCCGTTACTCGGGGAATAATGGACCGGGAGAGAGACATTGAAGCCGCCGGACCCCTCGCGAACGCGGCCGGGGGTCCAGTAGCTGTCCGGGGGATGAAACGAGGAGACCCGGAGCCGGACGCTCAAACAGCCGCTGCCCTGACTGACTTAGCCGGGGCGGAGTGCAAGAGACCGAGGATAGATGGGACCGGGGGTGTTGTTGGTGACATTGGACAGGTAGGAAAGAAGGATATGCAAACACCTCCACAGCATCTGTTTTTATTTGTTTCCATCCCAGCTTCTCCTCTGCCCTCCCCCTTTCTTCTCCACTGAAAGCTTTTGTTCCCAAGCATCAGCGAGGCATGATGGAGAGAATGTTTTAATAGGCCTATTTTCCTCATCAATAGCACAGCCATGCATCACTGCAGCAAACAGACACATTTAACACCCAGGAAGACTCCTAGATGATTTAACAGAGTGAGATGATGGTTGAATAGTGAGGCTGAGCTGCTGGAGCTGCTCAGTGAGGCAGCATGACCGAGCCAGACAAAGGTAATATGATACAGGCTCCATAGCTATGACAGGCAGCAGCAGCACAGCAGAGATCACATCTATTCATCAAGTCAAACACTGCCCCCCCCACACGTGCTCACATTCACTCTCTGTATTATTCTTTGTTCCTTTCTCTCATGAAATCACTCAGATGTCGATGGTAATGTGAAGTGAGTCATCACATCAAATCATGATACACACTGCATGTGCTATTAATCGCTCGGTGTGCGTGTGTTTGTGTGACCCCCTCTTCTTGAGTGTCGCTAGGTGTTAAAAGAGAGAGGCAGACAGGGATTGGGGGAGGGGTCACCCCCACTGAAAGACAAAGAACATAGCCTTTTGGTGTTGGCTGCAGGAGCAGGGGGCTCAGGGGGTCTCCTCCTGAACACCAGTCTTCCCTGCACTCATGACTCGACTGCTGAGACAGCAGAGCATCAGCAGCCTTCGTGCCTCTGAAGGACTAATCTGAGTATATTATTGTAAATGGAGGGAGGGGGGGTTGCTGAGGCCGCCGAGCCCTGGGGTGCTCTGCTCTCCTCGCTCTCCCTGGATCTATTACTATTTATTTCTCTCTCTCTCTCTCTCTCTGGCTGCACACTATTCTTACACCTACACACGTATGCTTTGAAGTGTCTGTAATCCAGCAGCACAGGGGAGCATTTTCAGCTGACGTGTGTGTTTGAGAGCAGGATAACAGCACTAACTGTAGTTGAAGGGCGTGCAGACTTGCTTTGAGGTCATCTGCAGGTAATTGAATCCAAAGGAACTGGTCAAACACTTAAATTGGCTGCGAGGCCGACCCGCCACAATGACAAAGAGGTCTCGTGTAAAGCCGAGCAGAGCAACAGGACGGCTGCTGATGATTGGGAGAGGTTAAAGACCCGCGAGGCAGAGATGATGTAACAAACAGCAGCGTGGTGTCGATGTACGGGGGATTCTCCATACCCATCAGATGTATCGATCTCTGGATGTGCAGGAGCTAAAAGGAAGGAGGGGCTATAGTGAATTTAGGATGGATTGAGGTGGAGGAAAGAAACACAAATGGAAATAGAATCTTTCTTGTAAAAATGAAGAAGTTGCATTAAGCTCAATAATGCAGCATGGATGAATTAACAGACACTGAATTGTGCACATCAGCCACGAACACACTCCAACACAGTTCAGGAATAAAGTTTCATCATTGTTTGTCCACATTTCATGCTTGTAAAGCATAGTATTGGTGCCACCCAAATTACGAATTGTGAGCTGAGAGTGTTTTTTATTAGACAATTGTTGACTTGTTTCCTGGATGACTTGAAATGCAGTCTTGAGAATCAGCTCATTTAGAATTAGACCAATAAGCTCTGTGTGCGGGAAGTGAGTGTAGAGATTCTTAGAGCTTTTAAAACGTCAACAGTGTTTCATCATTTTTCTTTATGAGAGAGGAAAGGTGGTGTCTGCATACAGCTACCAGATTTTGTTAATGCATGACCCATGAACACCAAGGTCTGCATCTGTCAGGTCAGCCGTTCATACGCTGAGTGCAAGCGCCTGCTGCATGTAGATGATGAAAGTGTGAGTTATCGTGCAGCCCCAGATTGGATGGACACATTATTTGTGGGAGGGAGAGGACACTCGGAGGCCTGGATGGATGGATGCAGAGAGACATAAAGGATGGAGGCAAGGAGAGAGCGGACAGAGAGGGAATCAGAGCCATTAGTTTGCATCCATCGGGGACGGCGATAAAGGGAGGGAGGGAAGTGATAGATGGTGTGATCAGCTGGGGGAAGAGATAAGCAGGAGTAGGAGCTCTGAATGGAGATGTGGAGTTGAATTACAGCCTATTAAAAGAACAGAACAAAAGAAAACAACTTGTCACGGGGTACAGTCTGTGAGCCAGTCATTTTTGGACCAGATTCATTCAATCTTTTGCTGAATTTTCACCTCCATTGTTCAGACAGATAGAAAGAGACATGACGCGTTGCATCCCTCCAAATATGAAACCCAAGACAAAACTGCAGAATTAGCGAGAAAGTCAAGTATGTGTAGCACCCTCTGTAGACATGGAGGTTCTCAGCTGTGCCTCAGTGCATCCATCGTGCTCGGTTTTGTGAGGTTTTTTTTGCACTCCGAAGGATTTTGAAGTTAAATGCCTCTCAGAGTTGTTTCTTCCCTGTTGCTTTAGTTGAGTTTGACATTTCAATGGGTTTGCATCATTTTTTAATCCCTCACCAATCCTCCCCTCCCTATGGAAATCATACATTGTTTAATTAAAGTTTAAAGGTGAAATGATCCAGGGATTAAGTATGTTAGTCAGTAAATGAAAAAACATGAATTTAAAATTTTTTTTTCCCAAAAATGCAAACTTTCCTAAAAAATGCAAACTGATTCCCTGTAATTTGCTCTATCTGTAGCAGCTGTCGGCAGAATTAGGGCTCAAGCTCATAAGTAGAACTGCTGTCTTGAAGCGTCTTTCTCAGTTCCTCTATTGCAAAACAATATCACTTTTCTTTTGCTGTCCCTTGGTTCTTTTGATCTGCCACAAAACTGGTGTCCAAGTGTCTGATAGTCTTTTGATGATTTGCTAAACACTGCAGTACCTCAAGTGTCCACTGGATAATCTAACGTATAACCATCTTATTGATGGTTTCATTACACTCCGAGGTGTGCAGCGTAGAAGTACAAAGATGTAGTGATAAGCAGGGATGAGTACATGAGTTGGATTCAGTCATTAGTATAGAGTAAAATCAAAATGAAACGTAAGATCAAAAGGCACCATGTTTTGATACTGCTGGACATGGCCATCGAGCACTTATAGCTGGGTTTTAATTTGAACATTATTTAAAAAAAAAAAAAAAAAAACACTGCATAGTTGTAGTTAACTTATCAAGTTGTGTTAATTCTAGTTAAGGGTTTGAAGAAATTTGGGAAACAACTGATTATAGTATGAACAGTTGAATGTTGTTTTTATATATTTTTTCAATATTGAATTGAAATATTTTGACATTTTATTATCAAACAAATGAGCATTTATTACCACATAAACACACACAAAAGTACTGAAAATTAGTACCTTTAAGCACTGACACTGATCTCCAAGTACTGGGCATTGGTACTGTTGGTCCAAAGGTACCCATCTGTAGTGACAATTGAGCTCTGTTTGCATCTCTGCAGACATTTTTTTTTTGTTTATTGTTGAAACAGACTTGTGTTACTGTAAATTTAAGCGCTGAGTGAATGCAGCCCCATCCTACAGCAAAGCCGTACTAAGATGTAAAATCACTGGTTGTGCAGCCAGTAAAACACTATCAGGGGGTTTGATTGTAAGTGTAATGTAGGATTGACTACTGGGCTTTGGTGCCATCCTGCTGCTAAGCCTAATTATCGAGGGTTATTGAAAATATTCAAGATTCAGTTTAAGTTTTAGTGTTTTGCACAGTTTATAGAGAGTACAATGCAAAGTAAAACAAAGACAATAAAACAATGAACCAGAAGCTATAATAAGTATAGAAGCCTGAGTGTGTGTGTGTAAAGTTACCCTCCTATACACACATGTATAGCAGAGACACACACAGTGTAATTCACCGTATTGTGATGTCTCAACGCTCCGTTCATTAGGACAGTATTCCCTCTGCTTGTGGGCTGCTGACCCTCCACATTTACTGACTGTAAATCAGGACTGTAATAACGCACCAGGGTGGTACCTCCTCTTTGTCACTGCTGCCCCCCTCCCCTACTAACTGCAGACCCCTCCCCCTCTCTCTCCTTTAGCCGTCCTCTGATGTCTCCCCCCCTCCGGCATATTTCCAGATTGCTAATTGACTCCTGCTCCACAGCTTGCCCCCTCCATCTTTTGATTATCCCTCCCTCTCTTTCGCTCCCATCACTCAGGTCTTCATAAACCTGTCTCTTCCTCCCTCCTCTCACGTCGTCCTGTCGTTTCTCATCCCTCCTCCTCCTCTATCTCTTTTTATTTTGCTCCTCTCTTTGCTAGCGGTATTGATGTTTACCCATGAGGCTGAGCTGCGGTCCGGTCAGATGCAGCGCGGCCTCACACTTTCTAACCCCCCCCTCCCTCTCTGCCGTCAGTCGGCGTGTTTGTGTGTTTGGGAGAGCCGATTTGTCCTATCGTTTGCAGTAAAGAGGCTTTGTGTCGCACTAACGAGATCAAAGCTCATTTAGGAGAGGGCATTAAGCAGACTGATCGCTTTAACGGGCCAGTGCGGAGGGAGGGGGTCAGGCCAGGGGGGGCTATGACTGGACGGATCATCAAGATGGTTTTCAGATATTTTCATGATGAAAAGTTGAGATCTCAGCTCTTCTCTGATTCAGCAGAAGAACTTGTTGAAAACATGAAGCAGTGATAAAAGCCTGAAATAAAACATGTTGATGTTTGTTTGGTTATTTGCTTTTTATCAGAGGGAATATATTCATGGGTGAAATTCCTTTGTGTAGAAAATGTTTCACCTTCCTTTAATCCACCAATGTGCTGATGATAGGGCTGATATCAGGGCCTGTGTCTGCTGTAAGCTTTTTGGCCTCTAAAATCTTCACAAACTTTTGCACATTTGCTGATAAAAAAAAATTAAAAGAAAAAAGAAAAGAAAATCTTTATTGCATTTTAGTGCCATATGGGATGTTTTGGGGCTTTTTGATAAGTATCCCCAGGTTCCTTTTTCTGTAATTTTTTGCAATGATATGGGGTGTTTTACATCTATCACTTGATGTTTTATTGCAAAGAAATGGGGATGCACCCATACCACTTTTTTTTATCAAACTAAGTACAAAAACAAGTACTCACATTTGAGTTCTCACTGATACTGGGATCTGATTGAAATACTAAATAACATCAACTCAGTTCAAATGTGTTTCTACTAGATAAAAGTGAAACATGCAAAACTTTTGAAAACAAACCTGTTGGACATGACTGAGGGGAAGAGGACGTGCACCAGGATGACTTTAGTAGTAGTGCCATCTTAGTGGCGTATCTTCTAAATACTTTGAATCTTTCACTCGTTTTACAAAAAGTTTGAAGAGTAAAATATAAAGAATTGGTCCCCTCTCCTAAATCCTTAAACCCACAGTTAACCCATTTTTAAGTCTTATATAATCTGTGAATAATTCTGTGTCATGTTCTATTTTTTCTTTTCTTAAGACATCTGAAAAATGTCGATGAACACTTTCCCAAAGTCCAAGATGACGTCTGCAAATGTTCAAAGGAAAATATGCATTTTAAAAAGAAGCATGATGCAAAGATGTTCACATTCATAAGAATCAGGTTTAATAGAGCTTTGATCTTTATTTTTTTAAAGTACTAACTGATTCGAAGGATTTGTGAAAATTTAAATACTTTACTTGACATTGAATCTTGAAGTTAAACATTTCAGCTTTAAATATGAGTATATAAGTATATTAGTAATATAGTAGTGTTAGTAATTATATAAGTTAAAGTCAATCTGAGATACTATTAATGCCAAAAATACAACATTAAGAAGTGCTTTTATAAAAATTTCTATAAAAAAAAAAACAAAAAAAAAGTAAAATGTGCACAAATAATTTAATAGCGAGGTTTCTTTATGTTTAGTTCAAATTTTTTCCTCATCAACATTTGTGGAAACATGGATAAGATGAGAAACCCTGTGGGGTAAAGAGATAAACCACCTTTACTGTAAGCTACAGAAAGAGCGTTTGGTTGTACAGTAACCTTCATTAACAGAGAGCCTCTGTACATGCGTGTGTGTGTGTGTGTGTGTGTGTGACTGTTGGAGTGTGTGTGGGTCAGGTTCTGTGTTAAACTTATCACAGGGGGTCGTATGTTCATACTCTCTCCCTCTCTCCCTCTCTCTGTTTAATCATTGCTGTTCAACTTTGAGCCCGCTCAACTCTGCTCTCTCTCTCTCTCTCTCCCTCTCTCTCTCTCTCTCTCTCTCTCTCTCTCTCTCTCTCTCTCTCTCTCTCTCTCTCTCTCTCTCTCTCTCTCTCTCTCTCTCTCTCTCTCTCTCTCTCTCTCTTTCCCTCTCTTGACTTTTGAACTGACGACGATAAGCCAGAAATTCCCTGGACTAAGTTGCTCAACTCATATTTTCCCAGCCCCCCCCTCTTTTTCTCTCTCTCTCTCCCTTTCGCTGTGTTTCTATGTTTGTGTTCGCTCAATTGAATTCACCGTGCTTTATTGGCACGAGTATGAGCGCTGGATTGCCAGAGCAGAGAGGCGTAATCAGATTGAAGGCTACATTCATAAAAAGCAGGAAATTGAATACAGCTCTGTGTGTGTGTATGTCTCTCTCTCTCTCCTCTTCACCTGTTCAGTACACTGCTACTTAACATGACACTCGCATGTTAACTCTGCTTTTATGGTCGTCATGTCCCCACTCCCCCAGCCTCCCCGCCCCCACTCGCCTCCTCCCCAAGGCTGCCCTCAAACTGTCACATGTGCTCCCGTCTCCAGCCACAGACGCAGGCAAATGTCAATCCAGTGTTTCCCTTCCATGGGGTCAGATGTGATACACTGTTACTGTATTATCAGAGCTGTGATGGAGCTGTGAATAAGAGGATTAAGCTCTTACACTCTCTCTGAGCTGTTAGGATGAATGCGTGGAGTAGTCAGGAAATGCACCAGAACAGCATTAAAAGAAGCACTTGTTGTTTGTGGGTTTTCTTTGGTTTGTGTTTTTCTGTTTGCTTGTTGGTTTGTTGATTTATTGTGATTTTATTATAAGTACTGTTGACAAGACAGTTGAGAATGTGCAGCACTTGTGTCCTAATCAAATGTCTCCATATGTATGATAAAACTGGACTGCACAGTACCCTATCATGTCGGACTGTCTTGTTGCATACATCTTTGACCTCTTTATATTGGTCTTGCATCGATAAGATTTCTGTTGATACCAATGCCCTTTTCGGTTCTACGTATCAAGCCGATTCTTGATCTATTCCCTTGTCAATTACTCCTGTGAATTTTCTGTGTAAAATAACTAGCTTTACAGGTTTTCTGCATTTACAACACAAATATGAAATTGGTCTATAGATTTTGAACAGATTTAGATATCTCTGGATATAAACGAATGAATAAAAGTAAGTAAAAAAATGCACATCAGGTGGGGTCAATGTATTGTTTTGTTATATATTGCTGACTGCAGTAAGCCACCAAGCAATGCTTTGAGTTGTTTGGAACCTTGAACTTGCCATAGATGCCGAAGTCAGTCATGCGCCTGCACTTCCTGTATGGTTACCATTTACCTGTTTCTTTTTGACATTTTTGAGTTTTAAGTTTTGTTCACAAAAAGTAATTATGATGTGATTCTGCGACAACAGTTAAAATTCTGTTTTAAAACCAAAGTTATATCAGTGTTTGCTTACTGCCATTATATCCGGTGGGATTTTCTGAATTTCTTTGCATCAAGCTAGCGCTATGTTTTCCAAAATGGTTTTTGCTATTTTTTGGAGATGTTCAATATGTTGAATGTATGGAATATGAATTGTAAAAGAGAACGATGTACATTTCTTTGTGTCAGTTTTACAGCTTTTTAAGTAAAACTTCAAGTGGAAAATCCTGAGTCAGAGTTTTCTTGATTAACTGTCATTTATCTGCTAAGCTAGCTGGGGCAGAAAAGTTAATATAGGGTTCAGCCGCTCTGGGGTAATGTAAAAAGTCATTTCTCATTGGTTCTTAACAGAAACTGGTTCTCGATACCCATCTCTAGTTCTACAGCAGTTCAGTGTTTGTGTTCATGGTCCTGTCTAACATTACAGTATGGCGCTGCAGAAGCGTGAGAGGTAAACTCACGGGCCTGCTCCATTAACTCACCATGATCCAGTCTCACCCTTAAAACGCCCTTTTCACTGTCTCATAACAGCACAGTGATGTTACAGAGGTGCAAGTATTTGGTAGTATTCCCACATATGTCAAATTCCTGAAAATTGCACAAAATTTTCTGGGCGAGCTGCATGTGTGAACGCAAACAAAGAAAATTTCTACCCTGATTTCACTCAGACTTGTCCTTGTAAGATTTCATCAAGAGCTGATGTGAGAATACTGTAGGAAAATAACCCAAAAAAGGAAAACAAGAATGAAGATGCTGCATCAAAGAAGGTGTGAATCTTGAGGGATGACACCTAATATGAATGAAACCACCAGAGGTTTAAGAGTCATTTTTAGGAGGAGGACAGTGAGGATGTCTGCAGATCTGCTTGGATAAAAACATAAAAAGTCTTCACAGAGCCGTACGCTGATGCGTCTAATGACAGGCTGTAAATGTGAGACTTTCACAACCTGATTTTGATGTCTAGTCTTTCCTCCTGAAATTCATTTCCCTGTCTTGAAGCTCTGTGAGCAATGTGGGATTAAACATCACTGAAATTTTTGAGGGCTGAGCTCCTGAAAGTCTTAGGGGAGAGGCTGAGATGTTATGCTTGAAAGTTGGGCCAGACGTCCCTCAGATTTCCTGGAAATGATAGAGATCAGGCCAAAAGTCACAATTTATTTTACCAGGAACTTGGAACACAGCAATTCAACAAGTTAACAGTATTTTGGTGAGCAATCAGAGACCTGACAGGGGAGGAAAATGTCTTGTGTGTGAATATGGTTGTTTTCAGCCTCGTTGTTTGGTTTCCAGAAGAGAAATGTTTGAAAGATGTTTCTGAAGTAGCAGTTGTGGTTGAGCGGTTTAGCCTGTTGTGAAGCCAAACCTGGGCTCAGTCCACGTCCTCAGGCTGTTCTGTTCGGGATCAGTGGATGCTCGCAGCAACCCCCCCTTTAATCACCCCTTTCTCCCCTCCTCCTCCTCCTTCTCCTGCGTCCCCCTCCTCTCTCACCATCTGTTGACCTCATGTCATTTCTGCCTTCCTCCACCACCACTGCTCCTCTTTCTCTCCCTGCACCAACCCGTTCGCTACAACAACTTCTTTCCTTCTCCTAAAATAGCAGGTCGGAGAGAGAGAAAATAAACAAGAGAGACGCCCTTAACTTTTCAGAGAGGGACACAGGGAGTGTGTGTGTGTGTGTGTGTGTGTGAGTGTTTATGTGTGTGTGACTGCTTTCTGTGCTTTTTCTGATCCCCGCCAGCGCTGTCTGAAGCCCTCACCGTCAGCCAGCCGGCGCCTTCAAAGGCTCGCAAACTGTACAGAATTAACTTAATGGAAAGTTGCAGAAAGTGCCGTTATGAAAGCCCAGCTTCAGCCTGGACCAGCTTAGAGCGGCACGCAGTTTATATTTTTATTCCAAACCAAAGCAGGCGGACATGTGTGCGCTTTCTGTAAAGCTTTCAAGACACGCAGGCAGGTCGTGTCTTCAAAAGCAAAGCCACATGCAGAGTGTGTGTGTGTGTGTGTGTGTGTGTGTGTGTGTGTGTGTGTGTTTGAGAGAGAGAGAAAGAGTGTGTGTGTGTGTGTGTGAGTGAATAAACAAGAGTCTCTGAGAAGTAGGTATCAAGTTCAGACCCCGTACCCTCCCCCTCCTCTTAAGAAAATATAAATCACATGGCATTCTTTGCTTATTACTCATTGTCTCCGTTACGCAGACCGTTTGCTGCTTTTTCTTTTTATTCCCCGTCGTGGCTTTGGCCGTTTTCCCCACATTCTTCCTCCTCCTCCTCCTGTGTCTGTCCGTCTCTGCCCTAATTTTCATCTTTCTTTTCTTTCTCCCCCTTCCTCCCTCCCTCCATCTTTCCCTCCCTCTTCTTGCAGACAGATTGATTCCAGATGTTGCTAAATTCTTCCCTTGCTCCCTCCCTCCTCCTTTTCTTCAGCGTAAACTCCTCCTACTTCTTCTCCTCTTCTTTCTCTCTCCTCTTTCTTCTTTCCACTCTGTTCCCTTCAGATCCAAAGCTTGCTCTATAATTTGATGCTTGGGTATAATTTTGGTTAAGATTTCGCTCACATTCCAGTTTTGTGAGCCATTTTTGCAGCCAGCGCTCGCCTTCATCTCTCTCTGACTGCGAATGCGTTGAATGATTTCTGCTGGAGCTTTAAATCTCATCTCGTCATGTTTATGTTGAATTAATTCAGCGAAACGATCAAATACAATGCTAAGCTTCAGTTTTATAACCAGATTGTTAAAAATGCAGCACAGTGCTTCAGCTTCCCAGCATGCATTTCTTTCTCCCTCTCGCTCTCTCTCTCTCTCTGTTTGAAATAGAGATTTCTTATGGCGTTGACATTGCCCTAGGCTTTGTAGACTTGCAATCTTGCTCTGAACTGCCTCCCTCTTCTCCCTCTGGTGAGCAGCAGCAGATTCAAACACAGTCAGTGTTTTTCTGAATGTCGGCCCGACCGTCCCCATGTAAGCGCGGCACACCAAGGAGAGCGTTCCCCCTGGGGACGAGGCACGAGGGGGAAATTGGTTCCAGATGAAACAGGAAGTGGAGAGTGGAGACAAAGAGAGGGCTGTTTCAGACAGAGGGAAAAGGAGGACGGGCCTCAAGTCTGGACACAAACACTCACACGGAGTCCGAGTTTACCGGCATCAAAGCAGAACGTCCCTCCCCGATTCTTACCTTCTCTCTACATCTGGGCCTCTTTCTCTAACCTTGATTCTTCTTTCTCCTTCTCCCCTCTGTCTAGACACAAATTCCCCTCTCTCAGTTATCCATACATCATTACCTCATCTGTTTTTCATATTAGCAAAGTCCAGCTCGCACAAATATTTAAAACACTTTCACAAAAGTCTCTGGATCAGCTCTGGTGACTGGAAACTTAGAGAGTGTGCCAACTTCTGGGGAAAAAAAGTTAGGATTGCACTGCAGCAAATGGCATCAACATTAGGAAACCAAACTATGCTGCCGAAATAAAAGATGGATGACGTGGCAGCTCAAGAAAAGTGAAGCTGAAACATTCGTAGACTTTCATTGAAGGTCATTAAACCTGAGTCCTACCTGTACGCTGGGCATAGATAGTGGTATAACTTTGAGAGAAAAATACAAACAAACAGAAATGGTTTAAAGCCATTAATTTAGCTGCTGAAAAGCCCTGCAGCTCAGTAATGTGTCACTGTGTCCTATTTTGGCTTCACTTTTGTACAACAGGAGGATGTGGAGGCCTGTCATCCATCTTTTTATTCAGTCAATGCTTTGAAGAAAGAAGACTGTGACCCTCTGTGTCACACTCTGACTCCTGATTGGCCGGATTAAGACCATCAGGAAGTGCCTCCCCCATGACTGTATCAGGAGGTTAAGTCCAGGAGGTGAACCCTGTTGACTCTCTCCTTCAGAAATGTGCCCTCCTCGTGTCTGTGTCGCCACAAAGCCCACACTTAGCTGTTTGCTGAATGGACGAGTACATGCACAGGCAGCGGTTGGGGGCAGCTCATGGATTTAAACTCTGTCGGAAAGATTAAATGTAATGAAAACATCAGCAGTCCCCATAACCAGCCACCATCCCCCATCCCTCCAAACATATACATCTTTCTTTCACCCCCCCAGACCTCCCTCGCTCCCTCACTTCCTCCTTCCCTTCTTCCTCGTGCCTCGGCATGAGTCTCAGTAGGCAGTCATGTTTTCTCTGCGAGGCATGCCAGCAGGCTCAACCCTGCCGATGTCGTCTTTCTCTCCCTCTCTCTACGCTGTCATAATATCGTCTTTTGCTTTACTTTCCCCATTGTTCCTCTCCCTCCCTCCTCCTCTTTGACTTTCTGTCTTTTTCTCCCCCTCATCGAGCAGCGGGACAAAACGAAAAAAAGGAGAGAGAAAAGAGGGGAAGAGAGACAGAAATAATCTAATTAAAAGTAATTACGGAGCAATTAACCACAACACTGGTTTCTGGGGCAGGGTCGGGAGGGACGGGGGCTTTGACTCTGCTGCTGGATCCGGATTGGTCAGTTTGACTGAATGTTAAACTCTGCAGTGATGCTTCATGCAGACTCTAACTTCTGTTTCCTCCATCAGGGAGGCGTTTTCTCTCTGTTGCGGGTGTTAAACCCTTTTTATAGAGGGCGGTTTAAAAAAGAAATGTTGAAATAAACCCATCTCCACCCTCTTCTCCTTTTATTGTTCTCCCTGCTGGAGTGAAAAAACAAACCCTGTGTGGTTTTTTTTGTTTCCCCTGAGTGCATTTCACCTGTAATGTAAAAGTTTGGACTGAAAGCTGCCTCCACTCATATTGGAAAAGCCACTCACACACACTCTCCTCTCTCTTGTTGTCTCCTGCAGAACAATGAGCCGTTAAACCCTGGTTTCCATGGATACCCACCTCACAGTCAGGTAAGACCCCAGTGACTGCAAACCCTCTGAAACAATGCTATGGGAGGATAAATCACAGAGCCTTGGTTTTTGTGGACACGTTTACAGCCTCAGACCTGTCTCTTTGAGGGAACCATATGATGAAAGTGACATGATTGGATTGCTTCTAAAATGTGAATGTTGCCAAGATTTCAGATGACTATACGTGTCTTTAGGTCATAAGAAAGGTCACTGGACTAATTTTAAATCTTTGTAGCACCACATTAAGTGTTTCAGGTTCATGTCTTTTGTTTGTCACTGTTCAGTGAAGCTTCAGTGAGACCATCGGGGATAATCTGTGACATGAGGAGAGAAAAACTCAGAAACACATCATGGTTTATGCAATGAACCACATGAGTCATCATATTTACACACGGTCAGAGAAACCATTCACATGCTTTGGAAATTGGTTGTATACTGTAAACCCTGCTTTAAATAGAGCTGTGTATGGGGCTAATTTCTGCTGTCGGAAACATGGAGAGATTCAGTTCTGGCTTGAATGGAAAAAATAGATATGACATGATCACAGTGCGGTGGAAAGTGAAAGTTTAAGCTCTAAGACCAATAAAAAGGGCTGATAAGATTTAAGAAAGGTGTTAAATGAATAAAAACAGAGATATTAAATTTCTTAGATTATGAGTTGGTAATTTAGAAGCTTAAACATCACAAAATTGCAGTAAAAAGTCTGTTATATGAGAATTTTGTTTTGTTTTGTTTTACTTTTGACATTTTCTTGCAGTCTGACTTGTTGCCCACAATCATTTTATGCTCACATTATGTTCTGACTCACTATCTAATATTTTGACGATATTCTTAACTTGTATAATTCATAGTTACAATGTTCTAAATCAGAATATTCAGGTAATTCTGATTTTTTTTTAAAAAAAGGGCATTTTCATATCAGAAATTCAGCTGTCTTTTCCAAAAAACTGACTTTCCCTTAAGTATTATGACTTAGCATCTCCTTATCATGACAAAGTGTTTAGCAAATTTATTCTCAAACAAGTTTTAAATCATAGTTCTGCCTTCAGTTGTAGTTATCTGAATGTTTTCTTGCACACGTCAACAAACACTATCTTTAAGTGGTGTCCTATTGTAGAGAGCGTCTCCTTCCTGTGTGTGAGCCACACCTTGTTGTCCCTCTCCTCCTAAATGACAGTGTGAGCCCTGCTGCTCTGAGACATCATTATGGAGATGATTATGGAGCGGCGTTAATTCCGGCTCTGCTGCAGCCCATGGTGCTCTTTAAATGATGGTGTGAAAAGAAGTGATGAAAGGGGAGCCAGCCGTGTTTGAGCTCCTCTTTCAGAGCTTGACCCCTCAAAAAGAAATCAGCCTTTAAGCTACGCTCTGCACACTCAGCGTGCAGCGCCGTGTCGTTCCCATCCTCTCTCTCTATCTCTCGCTCTCTCTTTCTGAGAGTCTCTTCATGCATATTGCTCCCTGTAACGAGAGCCTGATGTGTGCGGCTCGACGGAGGGTAGCTGGCTTTTTTTATCTGCTTCCAAGCAGCAGAGCAGGTTGAGCAGCTCAAACCACCTCTGTGTGTGTGTGTGTGTGTGTGCGTGTGTGCGTGTCATCACTCCAACTCCTCTGAGCGAGAAACTTTGAGAGAGAAAGGTGTCTGTATCTGAATGTGTGTATGTGTGTGTGTGTGTGTGTGTGTGTGTGTGTGTGTGTGTGTGTGTGTGTGTGTGTGTGTGTCTGAGGATGTGCAGCTCTCTGGCAGTGCCACAGGAGGGGAGTGTTGGTCTGTGAGCCTGATGCCCCCCTCCTCCTCCTCCTCCTCCTTGTCCTCTTCCTCCCATTTAATATCTCATCATGGGGGATCCCCATAGCTTCACTCCACTTGTATATTCTTTATTTTCTGACTCTGAAGTCTGTCTCTACCTCCTGAAATCATTCAGCATACTGGTTAACTTGATGTAATTTCAGCTTCCTCTCCATGGATTCAGTTATCTCTGACCTAACAACAAAAGATCCAGTCTGTGATGAGCATAAGGCAGAGAAGTAGAGCAGAGGTAAAGCAGAAATGGGAGTGGGTTATTCAAAATGTCTAGCCTGCAGGGCAGCAAATGGTACAATAGGCAGCAGCTCGCTCACGTTGTGTCCCTGGCCCTGCTCGCCTGCCTGTGAGTCAAACACCTGGGCAAAGAGCTCCGCTGAAAACTACTCCACTCTGCATTTGTTAATGGGTGATTCAAACCCCATCCCTGCTAATGTGCACCCCCTTCAGGCACACATACTCCAGCCTCCTGCTCACTCCCTGCTGGTTTTCATGCAAATGGGGCTTGCCGAGCCTTGTTAGCATTGCATAGCTGGATGCACACTTGTGTTGGTAATGCTCCTGCCTGACTGTTGTGTATGCATGTTTGAACTGCCTGCAGGTCCTGCTTGTGTCAATATGAGTGTGTTAAACGGTGACAGGCGCCTGTGGGTGCCTGTGGACGCTCTCTGTCGGGGGGTAAATACATGTGTGCATGGCTGCTCTGACCTCCAGGGGCTGAACATGTCAGCATCGGTGTGTTTAGGTCACAGAAATGATCAGGGTTAACAACACAGGCTTTTAACTCTTATTAAGCACACAGTACTTAAACATCGCTGCAGGTCAGAACTTCCAGATGGTGAGGGCGCACTTGAAACGCTGCCTTTACGATAAGACTTTCCACTTTTTTAATGTTTGTAAGTGAAGTAGGTGTATGTTACTGCTTTGTGCTTTCATCACTAAATTTCCTGACAACAAATGAGCTCAAAGCTGATGACGAAGAACAGAAGGAGGCACATAATTTAAAAATACAAAAATGCAAGAATATAATCACTTATCGCAACAAGCAAATATTTGAAACTGCAAACAGTGTAAAGTGTGAGTCAGTCGTGTGTTTGTGTGTGCATGCAGATAAAAACAAAGCCTTTAATTGAAGAGTGTCTTGTGGGAGGAGCAGTGTGCCCTTTCTGTCTCCCTACAGGGAAAAAAAAGAGAACTCTTGCCGAATAAATGTTTGTCAGGTTAGTCAAAATGTTACTGAGTTTTCTACCTGTTCTGGATGAGACAGGTGAGGATGAAAATGGCGAGTCAAACCAGCAGAAGAAGCATCCTCTGGATTTTGAGGGAAAGTAGTTAAAAGAGCAATTGGAAGTAAAAAGTTTGGTATAGTTCAGTGCCAAGTTCAGAATGGGGCTGGGTAATAAATTGCAGATTGAACTACATCACAATATGGCCTGCTGCAATATTTTAATCGCAGACAGTGCAATATTTCTTTGACCTCGGACGTGCACGGATACCAGAAGTAGATATTGTGTGCTCCTCACCAGTGTTACTTAACCCTGCACAACCAAAGAGTTAAATTATTTTTAGTGGTAAAAAGGCAAGAAGTGGAAATGAAAATGAGTGTCAGATGGCAAAGATGGTCAAAAAAGTCACAAAAATTGGGGACAACTTGGAAAATAGTCAGAAAGTAGCATAAAAAGTATGAATGAAAAGTGACTACAATGGACAAAAAGCAGTCAAGAGTAGCAAAAACAGTATTGAGTGCATAGAAATGAACACTGCTTGTGTTTGTTTAATAACATATAAGCTGGGGAACCTAGAAATAATGGCACAAAAAATCAGAATGGCAATATGGAGAAAAATAATCGCAATCAGATTGTTGACTCAGCACGTCTCTGTTGTAATCAAGTCACTAATCCTCCAGTTTGATTTGAGTTGAGTCCATTCCCAGTTGCATTAGTGTGGTGGTGTAATTTATTTAAAGGAGTCTTCCGTCACTGGTTCCCAAAAAGTGAGGGTCACAGGACACATCCAAGAAGGTAAAGAGAAAGTCCTTCAAAATAAAAGACTTGAAATGACGTTAGATTGATTTTTTTATCCATTACTATTAAACATGAGTAAAACATTAATAAATTCATCAATGAAATACTGAAAATCAAAAATGTTTCACTGCTCTTCCTGTCATATTTGTTGCCATATGACTTGTATACTCACTTTGTTTTCTGCTTGCATCCTTTTTTAAATGACTGTAAAATAACCGCAGGTATGAAGATTAATTTCACACTGATTGAATCCTTTCCGATATGCATTAATGGTCGTTTTGTTCCGCACAAGACAATGGTTGGGGTTCCTTTGATTCCATCTGGATTTTTCTGATAGAAAGGTTATATCCATGCAATCGATCCTCCTGTTTCTGTGTGTAGAGAAAAGTCCTTGGTCTGAATCATCTGATGAGTCTTTGACGGATTTGTCCCCAAACTTTGAGGCCGGCACACGATGACATGCTCTGTGTGTTTGTGTGCGACTGACCGCGTGTGTGTTTATCTCTGTGTTCAGTCTGTGCGCTTAATCCTCAGATCATCCCCTATTCATCCTCTCATCCTCCTCACTTACAGCCCTAATCCTGTCATCCCTCGCTCTTTTTTTACACCCAGCTCTTTTATCCATTTATCTTTCCATCCTGTTATCTCTCGCTCGCACCCTCCGTTTGTCTCCCTGTGTCTCTCTGTACCCCTACTCCCTTCTCATTCAGGCCCTGCTCCCTCTTTTCCCCACAATCACTTATCCTGCCCTCCCTCCATCCCTCCTTCCCTCTGGACACAGTTCCAGCCAGACTCAGCAGATGTCTGAAAGCTTGGCATCAGGGCTTTTTTTCCGCAGAGTTCAGTCCCTCCCAGATGAAAATGCGGTGTGAGGAAGGATCTGCACTCTCATCTCTGCAAATTAAAGCGCCTGCTAACAATACACGAGTGGGACGTAAGAGGAACCGAGCCCAGGCCAGAAGAAGAAGAAGGCGCAATGCAGCGTGATGCTGCTCCATGTTCAGGGCAAGTTTAAGCTTCGGGGGAAGCGCCTGACTCAGTTTTTGAGACAACTTCTTCTGTGTGTGTGTGAAGGAGGCGGCTGCAGCAGAAGGGAGATGGTGATCTAGGAGCCTACCCACGCAGCCAGCTACCTATCTGGCCTACCTACCCACCTACCGCTGCTTTTGGAGCTGACAGGCTGCCACGCAATAAATAAATCATCAAAAAAAGCTGCAATGCAGTAGGGGTCTTGTTCCTGTTCTGTTCTCTGAGGCAGCCAGCGTGAGGAGAGAAGACAGCATCTTCTTCCTTTTGTCTCTCCGGGGGTTTGAGGAGGCAGCAACGGCAGCTTTCCGACTCCTCACTTCAAACTAGGTGGCTGCACGGAGAGGATTGATGCCTTGATGGAAAGGAGGGACTGAATCTGAGAGGGAGGGAAAGTTTTAAAAAGAGGGGCGGGAACAAAGGAAAGCAAGGGGGACGTGTAAGGAGAGCGTGTGAATCACAGACGCAGAGCAAAAAGAGAGAGAAAGGAGGCGAGAAGAGACTCAGGCTGTCAGGAGGAGAGAAGACAGAAAAGGCCCGAGGGGATCAGAGGAGAGAAGAGGAGAGGAGAGGAGAGGAGAGGAGAGGGGAGGCGGAGAGTGACAGGAGGACAGAAGCAACAAGGAGGAGGAGGAGGAAGAGGGAGTGAACGAGGGAACATTTGAATGTGTGAGACGGCCGTGGACTGAAGCCATCGTTGGCTCATGGTCCTAGAGCACAGACAGAGGACAGGAGGAGGAGGAGACGTGGAGACACACGGGGAAGAGGGGGAGAGGAGAAGGAAAGTGGAGAGCTGGTCTGCTGTTGTTCCTTTAGATCAGACCATGATGGGGCTCTACTTCCCTGCAATGCTGCCGGTAAGTTCACGTCTCTGCAGAGCCTCAGCTCAGTGCATGTGCTGGAAACTGGAGGAAATCAGAGTTGATAATGATTTTTTTGTCACAAGGTTTATTCTGGCGTGCAGGAGCAGTAATTGCTGCACTGTTTATGGTAAAGCCTGTTTTGGTTCTCTGCCTCTTGGCCCAGGTGAGGCCTTGTCAGGTAGTTGGCAGGGCACCAGGCTAACAGCAGGGCTTGTTTCTGCAGCTCTGCTCCCCTCACTCCTCAGCTCTGTGAGTGAGTCCGATTGTCATGGAAGAAATCATGCTCGTGGCTAATTAGGTCACTTTTGTTGTGCTTGAGTTTGTTGGTGCAGTTCTGAAGTGGAGTGAGAGATTTTCAGACTTACTCAGAAAATGCACATGATTGGAGGATGAATCTTTTTGCAGGGTTCTCAGTTTTGTCTCTGTTTCATGTTGAGATCTAAATCAATTCAGAATTGCAAGTATTGTTTCATTTTCTTCAACATTTACAGAGTGTTTTGCTTGAGAAATAAATTCCCATCCTTTTTTGGTGTGGTTGCACGATGCAGATACAATAAGCTGCTTTGTCTTTGATGCGTTTAAAAAAGATTCTTGATGACATTAACATTCTAGGATAATCTTAGCATGTGGTAGGCGTGTCTGTGCTCCTATAGCCTGAAGTCGTTTTGTTCTGACTCTGTTCCAGCACGTCCTGCACTCTGGGCCTAAAGGTTGAGGCTGGGGGGGCGGGCGTTGGAGTGAGGGGGGTTGAAGGAGGCTCACGCTGACATGGAGTAGCAGCCGCTGCTCGGACTGCCTGTGCCGACATGCATGCTCAGTGGGCTCCTGCACCGTCTCGCCACGCAGCCTGCACACAGTGTCTTGTTATATCTCATGTATGTGCGTGTCATGTCATGTGCACACAGGGTGGTGTGTTTTTTATATACCAAGAGATTCAACATTGTCATCCAAGCTGTCCATGCAGTTCGACTTCATGTGTTGTCTGACTGAAGGAGACAGGTGTCAGGGCACAGTTGTTTCTGTGAAGACACGCTAAGCAGTTGTCGCTCTTGTGTTACAAAATACAGAGTTAATGTTAAGTGCACAACACTGAACCATATTGGCATGAACGTGTGACATATTGATTAAGAACTAAGAGTTCTGATAGTAAATACCATGAAAATCCCTGATACCTGCATATTGGAGGTGTGTGACTTTTAACAGCATTTTCAGACCTTCTTTTTAGCTCCATGACTCCATATTCCAGCTCAGTACAAGCTGTTTAAAGTCTCTGCCGCAGACACAACTACTATTAGTTGTTGAATGACTCCATTCTTTGTATCTGTGTTTATACGGGGCGCTCAATTGGACATGAAGAAGTTCCTCATTGGAGCTTTAATGTAAAATGTTTGAGTTTTTAAACAAAGTTATAGGAGATATAAGCCGTAATGCCCTAAAAAGCAGGAAAATTCAAAAGGTATTGCGGATAAAGCTTGAGTGAAACACAAAAAGGTGTAAGTAGTGAGCAGAGAGGAGACAGGAGGGTTAGAAACACCTTTTTATTAATGCAGAGTACACATGACCTGCAGCTCAGTCCTTATCTGAGTGGAATCACACCCCCACAACAAACCCTCATCTCTGCTCTTCTCACACAGACCTGCAGATGGAAACAATAACAGCAGACCGAGTGTTTGCATTTATAAGCTGTGAGCTGTGTCTCTTTGTGGAATAGTGTCAACCCGGTAAAGTCTGCGTTGTTGTCTGTCGTTCTTCCAGCTCCCTGAGCCCCCTGCAGGCTGCAGCAGCTGTTAGCTCAACACTTAAATCTTCTTCAAAGAGTCTCACCAAATGGGGACGGGGTTGTTGACATGTGGGAGTGAACTTTACACTTTAAAGGTGACACACTTCCAGTCACACTCTCCTACAGATCACATACATGAAGCTTTGTTGACACTTGACACATCTCCAGCTCCACCTGGTGTGAATGTCACTGTTACTGCTCCTTTAGTTTCTGTTTTAAACTTCTTTTAACATCAAAAATCAAACAATATAGACTGTTAGAGATAAGGGATGAACGATTTGCAAAAATTATCTAGTTGCGATTATTTATTTTACCTGGATTACAATCACCACATGGCATGACAACAATCCTTTCTTTTTGCTTCTCATGACTGCTTTTTGTCCATTTTAATTATGTTTCACTCGTTTTTGGCACACTTAACCATTTTGCTACCTTCTGACTATTTTTCAAGTTTTCTCCAAATTTCGATGCCAGTTTTTGTTGCTTTTGGTCCATTTCTACCTTTTACCATTGTTTTTTGTCACACTTGTAACCATTTTTGCCTCCTTTTGACTATTTTTTAAATTTTCTCCAATTTTTCTTGCTAGTTTATGCTGCTTTTTTGCAATTTTTGCCACCTTAGACTAATCTTTACTTTTTCTTATTACTACTCTTTGCTGTTTTCCCCCAAATTTACCTCTTGAATTGTTGCTCTTGCAAGAGTACTTTTTAACAGTTTGTTGTTGAGCAGGGTTGAGCTGAGCATAAGACATACTGCAAAACAGTTACCTGGTATTCTGACACATTTGAGGTTAATTTGAATATTTTACTCTCTGCAATAAAATATTGCAGCAGGTCATGTTGCAATTTAATCTAATTTGCAAATAATTGTCCAGCCCTACTAGAGATGTAGAGTAGGGGTTTTTAGGCCCTAGTTATTAAAGTTCTGTTATCAAACTTACCAAATGAAACACATTATATGACTTCTTTCATGCCTAAAACAAATGAAGACTTGACACAATCTCACTTCTTTAAATTATCTAGAAGAAAAGTTTTGATTTTACAGCAATGCCCTTTTCTGAAGAGATTTAACCTCCATGCAGAAAGTTTGTTTGCTTCTATTTGCAGCACTGCCCAGGCTTTTAGCTTTTGCCGTGTAACCTTGACTTGTTTTCACCTGCTGAAATTATTCTGGGTGAAAAATCTGCCCGCAACTTGAAGCATCTTGGGTAAGCATGTAAACATTTCTGAATGTCTGCAGGTTGTGACCTCAGGACGGTGTGAGCATGTCCCCTGCTGCTGTGATGAATCTCAAACCTTGTCTCTTGGAGTGTCTCGTCCACACCGGCCCTGCAGCAGGATGGCACACAGACTTGTCTGTTTTCATCTGTGCTTTTTCACAGGTCAACAGAAATATGTCGCTGTGCAGCTGCCCGTGCACATCCCCACATGTGTATCTGCAGCCCTGCAGAGGCGTTGCATCATCCATCTAACCCACCTGCTCAGCGTTGAGCCGGGTGTCAAACTGAGCTGAGCAGCTCGGAGGCAGTGAGTGACATCTGAGTATTTAGACTGCTTTACCGTTCCCCCTCCTGCATTATCCCCTCAGACTGCAGCAGGACTTCGAGGAATCTGCCAACAATACACACCCAAGACTCTTCCCCTCAGGGTCTGTGTGGGAGTGAAGCTGCACTTATTGAAGACACGGACTGAATACTGCAGCTGCACTCATAACAAAGTGACAGCTAAGTGTGTCAGGATGCGCAACCCAAACACTGCACTGTTTACTCAGCGGCAGATTCATCTTTGCTGACAATCGCTGATCAGTGGGATTATGCATTTTTCTAAGAGTGTGGAAACTCCTGGATAATACCCCCTAACTCCCCCAAAGCAGGTGTATTTTATCTCTTATTTAAGAAAGAATTGAAATCCATCAGCTCGGGTTAATGTCTGTGAGCCATCATGTCTATGGAGAACTGAAGGCTGCTGGAGCTAGATCTTCTAGTGTTATGGCTGGGTCCTGATTTCCACACAAACGTGACTGAAAAAGAAAAGACCCGCAAGACCTGCACTAGTGAATGTGTGTGGCTTTTATACTTTTTTTAGCCCCACATGGTGTCTGTTGGCGTCCATTCCCAGACTGCAGGGGGCTGAGTATCACACACACGTCAAGAGCGCTAAACTTAAGTTGAAGAAGTTTGCATTTGTTTATGTTTACAACAGTATATTTTTTTGCCCCTTTTCTTCTCTGCACAGCATGTTTTTATCACTTTGTTCTCACGGCAATCTCTGTGTGATGAATCAAATAAATGCTTGTGTTTTTGCACTGTAGACACTGAGCTCCCATTCATCCATCACATTGTCTTCACGTTTCCATCTGGTATTTACAAACATTTGGAAGTGCGCAACACAAAAATTTTCTGCGTAAAAAAGACAGCACAAAGGGGCAGTTAAAATGATATCATTTGTTTGCACAGAGCTACACAGACCTGGTGGATGCGTCAAGCATAAACCAGGCTTTAGTCTCAGTGTTTACCTGCAGACTCTGGTCCAGTGTAGAATAACTGTGCTCCTCTTCATATGTTTTTGAGCATTTTCTTACCTTTAGACTTGACTGTTCATGACTTCTTGTTCAGTCATGGAAGAAATGAGTCACTTTGGCACATCCCTAGATTTTACAAGTATTACACTTTCTGCAACAGACAATATCAGCGTTTGTTTGTGCCACATCACACCTTGGAGGCACACTGGTTGGTGTTTAGATAAGTGTATTTACTGCTATGCCTGATCATTGAGATTATAGATTCTATTAAAGGTATTTCAGTTTTTCAGGAGTGGTTGAAGGGTTTGGTCTCTTAAGGACTTGATTTGACTGAATGCTGTAGCAGAGTCTCAGTATCGTCGACCTAACTCACTCTGTGACTCGGCTCCACCTCGGGGTTAACTGCTCTCTCTCTCTGCACAGACAGGATGATATTGTCATACGCTAACACTGCTCTAACTGCCGCTGCCTGAGGCCGTGCGCTAAGAGTCGAGGTGTGAAAATGCAACACGTTCCCTCACACCAGAACACACTCACACACCGCACACCGCACACACATACATACACACCGCACACACATACACACACACCGCACACCGCACACACACACACCACACACACACTAGTAATGCATTGATGAGATGCTGCAGTGCCTTTAATGGATGCAGCATCTCCTCCTCCTCCTCCTCTCCTCCTCTTCTTCTTCTTCCTGCATGACAAACTGGACTGTAACTCCTCTGCATACTTTAGTCCAGAGCTACTGGGTGTTTAAATTTAAACTTCTGCTAAAGTTGCATTGAAAATGTTACCGTCCCACTACTTCCCCTCATGAGCAATGCAACGTTTTGCAGAATATTCTCACGTGTGGATGGAATAAAGCGGCTGGGATAGGCCGAGCAGTGAGCGTGTTAAAGCACTCAAATGCTACCCAGCCTGATTTCCATATTTCCATTGGTCTGTGTCGTCTTCAGTATGGGCTTATTGGATTTTGGGAAGAAAAGCTCTTTCTTCTGGGTCATGCTCTGTAAATCAGCAGAGGATAAAGGAAAAGGAAAGTCCGGAGTGCTTTAGTGCATGATTTTGATTGAGGAAATGCTAATCAAACTTGGTTTTTCTAACATCATTCATGTCATGGATCAAAGAAGTGATTTTTTTTGTTCAGTTATGAAACAAGAAGCTTTGTGTCTGATTTCCAAACATTTGTTTTTCTATATGTTTCTCAAATCCCTCCATCCTTTGTGTCTTCACCTCTTTGCTGATGTACTCTTGTAAATACGCTCTGTGAAATTTGATTCGATAACAGTCAGGAAGCAGAGACACAGCGTTGAAAAAGGGGCAACCATATAAGGAGAAGGGGCGCGGTATCTGCTGTGATGGACAAAACAAGGCAGTAAAAACTTGACTCAAGGGGTGGGTGGTGGTTCTTAAAGGGGGATATCAACTCCTGGCTTTTATCAAGTGTGGCAGGCAGAGGGGAGTGGGGGGGGGGGGTGCAGAGTCAGGAGGGCATGCTCCTTAAATCAAAGAAAGAAAGGAGACAGATTTATCTCTAGGTGTAATCCAAACTTTACAACTTAATTTGACCAAAAGATGATGCCTGATGAGTTCCTGTTGCATCAGCGTCACTTTGACTCGGTGTGTTCATCTGCGGATGCTCCTGGCTTCTCCTCTTGGGTGGTAACAGGCTAAAATCAGCAGATAGACACAGTGTACTCCAAGTCTTTGCTCCCTTCACCACCCCTCCTCCTCCCTTTCTCTGTGTGTGGAAAAACATATGGTGTCTCAGGTAACACTGCTGTGTGTGTGTGTGAGGATAGACCCAGCTCCAGATGGTCCTTTTTTAACAGTTATATCAGATTTTTATTAAAACATTTCACTCGTTACTCTCTCTACTCCTTTTTTGGCTGCTGTTCACTTTGCTTGTTTAGCTTCGTCTTATCTCTGAATCTAGAAATTTGAGTGGAAAGTTTGTGTTAAGAGCAGACATAACTCAAATAAATCCTGTCATTATTTCCCATGAACCCCTTCCCCCACCTTAAGCTCCCTTTTTCTCTTTCCATTATTCCTTCTTTCCTCTTGGAGTTGGACTAAATGCTGCTGCTGCCATGTAGGGCAGTGCTGCTCCTCAGTCAGCGGGTCAGGAATGCCTCTGCAGACTTCTGCATCAACTGTTTCTGCTCTGATCTTAATCCCCTCTCAGTGTCCATCCCTCTCTTTTATTAGTCGGGTCTTTGTTGTTCTCGCTCAGTTTGCTGAAGTTACACACTTTCCCAGTATCATAAACAGAAGAGTCATAAGACCAGTGGAAAGAATATGTTGTTGACTTACTGATACCTGCAGCTAATGTTTCGCTCCTGTTGTCGTTTTCACCACTTAGACTGAAATCTGCACTTTGTTATGGTAGCTAATGAATTGGCTACTCATCTTTTGGATTTTGGAAAACTGTTCAAGGACTTCACTGATCAGCATTGACTTGACAGCCTCTTACCTTATCTATTTCAATGATTCTTGTTTTAAGCCCCTGAAACTAAAATTAAACCTGTTTTTATTACCTCTCTGCAAACTGTAAGGTAATCAAGCAAATGAACTGAAATTTACATTTGAAAACAGTGATAAATAATGTCTTACCATCCGTTTCACCTCTTTAATTTCATCACTTCTCTTTATCTGCATGTAAATTGACTACAACAGCCCTCTCTGTTGTTTGCAACTATTTTGCATTAAAAATATAAAGGTTTATCTGCATTTTTGAAAAGCCTTGGTCTTTTTTGATACTGTGTCATTTTTAAGTAACGCAGATTGGTCCTGGTCGAAGTCCCTGACATCCTCCAAAACATTCTCCAGGACAAAATGCTCACCTGCTGTCTGACAGATCCCAAAAACAACACTCTGATACCGCTGCTGCTGCCACAGCTCTTACGAATATAACTTTATTTGCATTTCCTTGAAATGTACTTTACATAAAACAGCTCAAATGTCAAATAGAGAGAGAAAAACATGAAGCAAACAACACAAACATATTTACACAAACAGAGTGATCTGTTAAAGAGAGTAAATGCAGACTGACACCATCACAGGCCTACAGAGACAGACTGTTGTGACATGGAGTCATCTTGATTCAGGCTTCCTCCAGCCTGTTGTGACCATGAGAATAAAGAATAAGCATCTTTCTGCTACTCTGAAGCGTGTTAATGAAACATCAGCTGGCTCTTCTCGACCCTCTCAGCGACACAACACTCCAGGTAATGTCTCCCTCTCTGTATTGTCGCTCTCTACTCTAAATCCCCCCTGCTCTCTCTCTCTCTCTTCTCTCTCTTCTTTGGCGAGTGTGACTAAGCCCCGGGCAGGAGTGTGCCTACAGGACACACCCTTTAGACTCTGAATACAGGCTGCTGCGTGTTTATGAGCTCACATGCCCTGACAAGTCCGCTCCAGCTTTGATATATTCCAGCTCGGGTATAACCCATGAATTTTAATAGAGCCTGATGGTTCCTCTTTATCACTCAGGGACAGAAACTGGAGAGGATGCATACACAATCACAGATTCTTTCCTAACATACATCAGAGAGAGAGAGAGTGAGCGAGTGGCAGTAGACGACCTCCCCAGACTTTTCCGTCCTTTTCTTTGGAAACCTCTCTGATGCCTCCTTTATCTGTCGGGCTCAGGCCCCAGAAGCTGTCTGTCTCACAGATGGGCCCGCTTTTACAGCCTCAGCTGGCCGTTAACGGGCGATGTGGTTGACACAGCAGAAGCAGAGTGCTGTTGGATTAGAGACAGAGAGCTGGATGCTAAGTTCCTTTGACTAATTAAAAGGCCGTCTGGAGACCGAGTGTCTCCAGGCGTCACCCAGCACAGATCCAGCCCACGGGTCTGGCTGCTGGGTCTGCTGTAGAAGGACGACATGACCCTAAAAAACCTCTCCTTGCTCTCTCTCTCAATCACTTTGATTTGCTTTCAAACCCATTTCTCACGCTGCCTCCTGAATATCTCCAGAGATGATCGCTTAGACATCTGAAGGAGTCAGCTGATGTATGAACACAGCAGGTATCAGACTGAGACTCATCATCATCAGTTTCTCTCCTTTGTACTCGACACGTTGTTTTCTGTAGAAGTCTCAAAGACCCTCAGCTGTTGTCTGAGCGGTTCAAGCCTCTGGAAGCAACAGCCGACTATTGTGGCCTCCAAGCAGATAGAAATGAAGGAGATGAGGTTAAAGCTTCTGTTTACTTTTCTCTCCTTGCAAGTGTCTCTTCTTTTATAATTCTTGGCTCTTTTATTGCATCCTCTAAAGGAAGATGCTTGTTACATATCCCCACTGCTTTGGTTTCTCTGATGCTTTGTCTTGAATAATCTTCATATAAACTTATCCATCATTTTATCTGTCACATCTTGACTCAGCTTGAATATAAGTTCTGTACTGGCTCAAATTTTCAATTTTCTCCTAAGGCGCTTTATGAAGACTAAACCATCTCATAAAGAAAACTAATTACCTATAGTTATGAATAGATTTAAAGTCTTTAAAAGGTACATTAACACATCTCAAATGAATCAAACATAATCAGGAACTGTGAGGGTTTTCTAAGTGATCTTTAAAATGTCTCACTTCTAGATATAAGCCTGATCATCAACCCCAACTTAAAGTGAGATTATCAGCACTACTAAAATGTTATTTTTAAATGCTAAATCCTCCCTTACTGATTGGGTTTTACTGGACCGGATTGATTTATGGCATGCCAGAGTCTCCATGACAGCACTGGCAAAGCAGTGAGAAGAGAGATGTGTGTTGTGTGTGTTTTTCTCTGCTGAAAACGATTTCTGTGATTTATTTAGTTGTAATTGTGGAAACAAGAGCTGGACTGTTTAACAATGAAGAGACAGAAAAGTAGAAGAAAGCTGGACAGGAGAGTGATGGAGTACAAGCTAAAGGCTAAACAAAGTTTGTGAAAATGTTCATTCCAACCCACATACCTACATTATACTTCAGTGATCTGTTCAAACCTGTAAGTCTGTCAATAAAACGAAAAGTGAGGTTACATTTGTTATGCTCGGTAGATGAACACTGGTTGGACAGAACCGGGATCGCGTTGTACTGGGCAAAGGTTATCTTGAAATATGAATAGGAGGGTTAAATAGAAGATCTGATCTACTTTCACTTTCAAAACAAATAAATCACGACAGATTGCACAAGTCCCCCAGCTGCGGGAGTTGCTGCAATCCACTTCGAATGGATTCTCATCACAGCTACGTAATCATTTATAGTATCAGTAGTTTAATACCATAAAAACTACAATAGGCTGCAGATTATTGGCCCTCTTTTCTTATAATAAGTGATCATTTTGCAAACTGAATCTTTGCTGAGGACATCTCACCTGCAGCAGGCTTTACAGATCACTGCATCATAAGTCGTGAGAGCACGGCCAGTCCCTGACACTCTGCTGCAGTGCTGGATGTTGTTAAAAGTGAAGTTCTAGAAATTTCGAGGATGTCCTGAAATTGTCAGGAGTACCTGTTGTTCTTTTGCCTTAAAAGGACTTTGTTAAACTTACTGGAAAATGTCCTTGACTGTGAAAGTGATTGAAGCAAGCAGTACCGCAGAGTCACCACACACACACACACACACACACATACACACATGCATAGACAGAAAAAGGTATGTGTGTGTGTGTGTGTGTGTGTGTGTGTGTCTTGGCTCTAAAGCTGGAGATGATGGTGCTGCTGATAGAGCTGTAACATTGCAGGAATAAAGAATCCAGGTCCCAGTAGGGAGACGGTTAACCTGAATTATAGATGAGTGCTGAAGGAAATAAAAACACAGGAACACACATGATTCAGACGGCAGCTGTAAACATGTCGCCGTAAACACAGCACGGCTTGTGTTTGTCTCTTTGTGTGTCCATTCTCTCCATAAGCATCTTTGTGTCTCAAAGCGTGTATCAAATGTTCTGTCTCTTAATAATAGATGTGTTTGCGGTAAATATTTCATGGTCGGCTGACTGAAAACACATGCCTGTCAGAGATATGGAGGCAGAGAGAGGGGGGGGGGGTGAGAGAGGGAGAGTGAAATGTAACCAGCAGGACCCCCCCCCTGCCATTCTGCCTCCATCAGGGCGCTAAGACCATGCAGGAAAGCTTATAGGGAGCACATAATAAACCCTCCCCTCTCCTCTCTCTCCCCCCCGTTCCTGCTGCAGGGCTCTCAGGACTCGACAGGAGCACAGGAGGGACTGGTGGCCCCACCCTTTTCAGCGTTCCCTCCTCCTCCCCCTCCTCAAAACGGGCTGCCAGGGACGGAGTTTGTCCCCGGGGCCATGTTTGGAGCTGGGGGCCAGGGGACTGCAGACGTAGGGGCTGCTGCTAATGGAGCGACCGCCTCTTCCCCCACTAACAACAACGTAAGCACTGAGAGTTTTAATACCATCCAGTCATCTGACAGATGATTAGACCAGTGAAGAATCTCAGAGATGTCCGATTCCACTTTTTACTTCCTTAAGTGTTTCGAGGACTTTTGTTATTTTCTATCTTCATTAAATACTTGATATCAGGTAGTTTAATTGAGCCTCAGTATTTCAGTGTTTCAGTGCCACTAGTGTTTTCTGTTCTCATTAACATGACATTGTTTTAATCCAGAGGAGGTGCTCCAGACTTCTAACTTCCCTAAAAGAATGATCTTTTCCACCTTCACCTCTCCCCCTCAGGGAAAGTCAGAGGAGACGTCCCAGGGTGAGGCCAGCGTACAGTGCAGCTCAGGAGCGGCAGGATCAGGAGGCTCCGTGGGAGACTCCTCAGAGGCCAAGGGGACCCCAAAACGCCTCCACGTGTCAAACATCCCCTTCCGCTTCCGGGACCCTGACCTCAGGCAGATGTTCGGGGTAAGTCTCAGGGAATGTGGTGAGCCTCTTTTTTAATGGGATCAATAAATCAGTCATGACACTCTGGGTCTAAGAGGTGAAGCTTAGAGAGACACAAAAAAGTCAAAGTAACAAAAGACTCTCACCCCTGAGTGTTTTCTGTAGGGTTTTTGACTGTTTTTGTGTTTGAATAAGAGGAAGAAAGAGAAGAAAGAAAGGGATTAAAGCGAGATGATGTCTTTTGTGCAACAGTGACACCTAGTGGCAGGTTGCTGTGAGTTATTTCAGAAGACAAGAAATTAGAAATAGCGTCACAAAAAGAAACAATGGCATGTGTGGGTGTGATGGGCACCTGTGCACAGCTAATACAGTCTGTAAACCACACCTAGAAGACATAAAGAGAGAAAAACAAACACAAGAGGAGAAGAAGAAGTGGGAGGAGCAGAGATGAAACATAAAACAGTGAACATCCAAACACACCTACAAGAGAAATGCACAGGTTTAAAAAGTGATGTCTGATCTCATTCTTCAATTTTATTTGTTCTTCTTTTTCAGCAATTTGGGAAGATTCTGGATGTGGAGATTATTTTCAATGAGCGGGGCTCAAAGGTGAGTTCACAGAGGACATCCAAAGCTCTGATTGTTTACAGTAATCCCCACCCTGCGTGGTTATTCTGTGTTAAAATGGCTCTGCCTCATGGGAAATCATAGCTACAGAACTCTCATTATCTATGAAACAATGTCATCGTGCAGCAGTTTCTCAGATTCTCCTCTCTCCTCTTCCGCTCCCTCGTGACGTGGCCCTCGCTTGCTGCTCTAACCTCGGCCGCGTACCTCAGGGTTTTGGCTTTGTGACATTTGAGACCAGCGCAGATGCAGAGAAAGCCAGAGAAAAGCTGCACGGCACACTGGTGGAAGGTCGTAAGATTGAGGTAATTTTCCTCCCTCTCTCCCTGTCTCTCTCTTCTCCTTTCTTCTCCTCTGTCTCCTCTCTGTACCACCATCGTAATTCTGCTTGATCACTGACTGCTAGCTGCCTCCCATCCTCCCTTCAGTGCTACGCTCTGATGCAGCCCACTGGTTCCCCTCTCCCTGGTCTCTGCTCTGTGTTTTCATATTTAAAAACTTGTTTCCTTCTTTGTTTTTATTTTTGTTTTTTTTTCAGTGGGAATGTTTGGGGGTGCAAAAAACCCAACACAAAGCATGCTGGATATTTTTCTGCAGTATTTTATTCCACATTAAGGGTATAGTTTGGATACTTTGAAGTGGAGTTGAACCAGGTGATAGCAGTCAGCGTGACCTTTTATTTTGAAGTGAATCCAGGAGGAACCAAAATGAAAGCAAAGCAAAACATACATGAGCCACTTAGTCTCCACCTTAAAAAATGATTTCAACAGATAACTGTTTGATAAAAATGCGAGAGAAAGACGTACTCCTGGACTTCGATTAAGTTATCGTTGATCTCAAGGTTGTTGGTGCATAAGCTTGGTCTTTATGACCAAACTGCTATACTGAAAGTGTTCTGAGAGCTGTAACAAGACCTCTTTAAGAATAGACCTTCTTGGGAGTTTTGCATTATGTTAAACAGATCAATATCTGTTTGTTACGAGAAGGTGATGGCTGTTGGGAAAACTGAGTTTAAAGCTGCTGTAAGGAGTTTTCTTAATTGGAAATAATACTGACACCACTTAATGATCTACAAAAGAAAACAACAATAATTGTCAGGACAGGTTTCTACTCCAAAGATTTTAATGTCTACAGACTTGAAAAGATGATGAATGTGATAAAGTACAACATGCATGTTTACATTTTTTACAGCAGTGATTCTTAATAAGTGAAACATCTGCACAGAATAAGGTCGGTAAAACAAAGGAAATAACCAAAACTGAAACAAAGAGAAAGTTCACGTCAGATCAGTGTCATATTTGGGCCTTCATCGATTAAAAAAAAAAAAAAAAAAACCTGCTTGGGTCGTGCGTTTGCGATCTTGTGGCCTCTCTGACTGTCATCCCCCCTCCGTTGTCCAACATTAACATGCAGCCATAAAACTCCACTTCAAACTATCTGAATCATCCCTTCAGACTGTGTCAGCTTAACCTGTCTTTTATTTCACTGATGTGCACCTTGTTGCCACACCAATGTTACAACTTTCTGAGCAACGATTGGTTGGATGTTTGTGCACAGGAGGGCGAACACAGCGAAAAGGATGATGCATGGCAGATTGCTGTCAGAGGCTCTTATTCTCCTCTCTAGTCTAGAAGTCCTGCTGTGTTCCCCTCTCCTGACACAGTGGCTAAGTGGCTGTGACAAGCTTATGGCTCCTGGTGCAAAAGCAGCAGCATGCTGGGAAACACAGCCACGCCGACGCATGTTCACCACTGGAGTCCTTCGTTTTTAGAGTCTCTGTGCTTCAGGTTGTTGTTGTTGATTTGATTCAGTGTGTTGTTCCTTTAACTGAAGCATGTGCTGAGTTTTTGGAAGCAGTTCTTATTTTTCTTCTTCGGGGTGTTAATCAAAGTTGTGTCAGATCTCCAGCTCCTGTAAGCCAGGGTTTCTGCATGGGCTTACTGTGGGGACTGTGTGTGTGTGCGGGTGTGTGTGTGTGTGTGTGTGTGTGTGTGTGTGTGTGTGTGTGTGTGTGTGTGTGTGTGTGTGTGTGTGTGTGTGTGTGTGTGTGTGTGTGTGTGTGTGTGTGTGTGTAGAAGAGAGTGTGTGTGAGAGTGTAAGTCAGTCCCTGCATGATGGATGAGTCAGGCTGGACCCTTTTTTTAGTTCAATACCGCGCAGTGTGGTTGAGAATGAAAGACATCCTCCCTCCATTCACCTCCACTTTCAATCAGCCAATCAGCAGCTGATGGACTCTGATGGGGCGGGTTTACCTGCATCAGTCGTTGCCGTTTGTGTTCAGTCTCTGTTTTTGTGCACGTTTTTTGTTCGGCAGTAAGAAGTCCATCTCTGTTGTACTTTCTCTGCATGTTGTACCTGTGTCGCTATTGAGCTGTTGTCCTGTGTGAGCTGCATGGTGGGTGAATAGCAGGTGTGTGTGTCTCTTTTTCTGGTAATGGTGCAGGACAAATGGTGAATGTATGTTTGTAGACTCACTCACTGAGGAGAAAGAGCCGGATGTTTCTATTTGAGGCAATGCTCTTTTTCCTGCAGCTGTTGCTTTATTTGGTCAAATCATTTCAGAGTTAAGTCAAAGAAAACAGACAGTAATCCTGAAAAACTCTGAAATATAGGCTGACAGTACGCCAGAGTGACATTCAAACTGAGCTGATGTGTTGTGCTTCAACAGGCATGAGTCAAAGTGACAGAGTTTATAGGGGTGTAACGATACCTCACAGGAAGATGAAAGATCTGCTCATTTAACAGCAGATTCAGAGAGATACTATCTTCCGCTGACATGAAGACGTGACAAAAACACATCAAGATTTCAGACCAGGGCCTGACAGAGGTTTACGTCTAGCATTTTTCTGATTTAGACAAAAAAGCTTCTCTCAAACTTGATAATCAAGCTGAAGTGCTTTTTTTATCCTTCAAAATAAACTTTTTCCTTTTTGTTAATGAAAACAGACAGTAAAATACAAAAAGAAGCATCAAACTGAAACACATAGACATGATGACTTACACCAGTCATCAACCAGATGTGTCTCTGCTCTTTTGTGTGTTGACTGCGTGTCATTATGCTCTCACAGCGCTGAGTGTCGGTGACATGGCAGAAAAATGACCATGATAATTATTTTTTTTACACCATCTGATATTGTTTTTTGTCACAATTTTTATTATTGTTTTTTAAACTTCCAGTTTTAATTCATTTATACTGAACACCGAAGACACGAGAGCTATTTTATCAACATACAAAGCAAATTAGGCAAATCAATTAAGATGAAAATAGAAAAATATAAGAAAAATACTTGTGTGTCCCCCTGCAGAAAATTATTGAATAACCCAGTTCACTAGTTTACAGTCCTGTGTATTTTTGCAGATAAGCAAGACACAAAATAAACAAACTGTCCCCTTGGGGGATAATGACACCTCAGAATGGAAACATCATCATTATCAAAAAGAAATTGTGCTAACTTCTCTGGCAACTTACAAATGGAAGTGGATCAGGAAAAGGCTTACTCTGATTGGCTGTTTCACACACATTTCCACCATGTCTGATTGATGAAACATGCTCCGAAATTTATCATGCTCATGGTCATGGATCAAATGTAAACACCCGCACACTGTCAAAACTTGCAAATAATCCTAATTTATTAGCGAAAGGGCTGTTTGCCTGATGAAGGTCTTAGCACCGAAACGTTGCCAATAAATTAAGATTATTTGCAAGTTTTGACAGTGTGCGGGTGTTGACATTTGAAACCACTGCTGGATACCTGCTCGCCGACGCACCTGTCAATAAAATAGATGTGTGAAGTTACCTCCTTTCATGTCATGGGTCATAAAATTGCCCAGCCCTGCCAGTGTTCAGTATCAGGACCTCTAGACAGCTGGACTCACAGACCGAGGAGCCCCCCGGACTGTAAGATCTTAAACCTATTGACTCCTGGTCTGGCTTAGCTCATGATGCCAGTTTGTTGTTGCTGGAGCAAACCATCATACTCATTAAGCAGACAGGAATAAATCATAATTTGAACCTAGTGTAGTGGATCACATCCTGTTTTGAGGTATCTTTACATCCCTCACACCAAACCGTGCATGTTTGTTACATTTCAAGAATCTTCATTCCCCTAACTTCTCGATCTGCTACCTAAAAAATGGGCGATCTTCATGAGCTAGAAACCTCTCCGATTTTATCATTAATGCTTTTGTTTTTTGTCGTCTATGTCTGCAAACTGAAGCTGCTCCTGCTTCATAGATTTAAAGTAACTTTAGTTTTGAACTTTAGGATATTTTCTCCTGCTCTCTGAATACCTGCAGCATGTTTAGCACATTGCAATCATGATCTCCCCCCAAATGGTGAAAAACATCCTCAGACGTGACTCCATCGTTGCATTTAAATTTATATGGTCCATTGAAATGCTACTAGCTAAACCTCCAAGCAAACAGCTGCATGATATGAACCCTGCATGTGATATCATGGCTGATCTTTTTGTGTGAGGAGTGAGGGAGAAGAAGAAGCTGTGCTCGTGGCTCTGCATGCCCGACCACCACACACTCCTCAGCGGGACACACACACACATACATTTTGGCCTCTGAATCATCTCCATGAACCTGATTATATCCCACTTCACTCGACTGTGAGTTGTTGGATGGCCTGAGGTGGAGGCTTACTCCTTCTTACTGCTGCATGACGCACACCCCACGATGGATAGATGGATGTGATGTGTGTGTGCGTGTCTGTGTGTGTTTTTTGTTCATGTCTGAGGATGTAGAAATGGTTGGGGAAAAAAGGGAAAGAGGTGACGTTTTCCTCTTTTCAACCCTCTGTGTGTGTCCGCTCCACATCTGTCTTCTCCTCATCTCCTCATCCACTTGTTGCCAGTCGAGTTCATCCTTCTGTTACCTGTTTTTCTCAAATAAATGTTCTTTTTTTTTCCCTCCCTGTCATTGATCTCCATCTTTTTTTGTTCTCACTTTCCTTCCTTTTGCTTTATTTTTGATTTGTGGTGACTGGTGTTACGGGAAATTAAAGCCTAACTCCACCATGCGAGAATGAGTCACTTTCCTCTAATCCTGCTGGACTGGAACAGACCCAGACAGACTTTAACTAACTGTCCTGCTCTGATGAAAGAGGGTGCTGTGCATTTTGTCTCCTCTCTTCTGATGTTTCTCCTCTAAAGTGTAAAATAATCTGCATCAGTCTCTGAGTCGTCCAGTCTTGGGGTTGTAGCCGCTCACTCCACTCCCTGTTTCGAGCACCGTTCACCTCCTGATTGTTGCGATGATTTTCCTCACTTGGTTCTGGAGCAAGTCTCCTCTCTCCCTCTTTTCATCCTCTTTGCTCTCTCTGATATTCTGAAACTGCTGCTATCAGGTTTTTATTTCTCATGGGGGAAGAAGAAGAAGAAGAAGGAGGAGGAGGAGGAGGGGGGATTTAGGTTTCTTTTGTTCCTCGGATTATTTGTTCCTTTATTTATTATATGTTTTCTGTTTCCCTGACGACTTCTGTGTGTTGTTGTCAGTCTCCACGGTAACCACTCGCTGTTTCTGCTGCAACGGTAAGTTGTGTACAAACATCTATCACTGAACTGATCCCCCTCCCCTGAAATGAGCTTTAAGTGCAGTACTTTGAACAATATGACAGTGAGTTTACATCCGTCTGCTGTTATTTTGAAAGGCTCCTGCAAGAAGCTGTTATGTATTGTTACAGTGCTCAGTGCAGCCTCACAGACACACAGCATCTTTAACAGTAAACTATCCCCTCCCTCCCTCACTACCATCACCATGTCATTAACACCTCTCTGGGAACCGCCCTCCTCCTTGCAGACGCAGCTGTCCACAATCCTTCTGATCATCCTCTGTCAGACTGGAGTTGTGCAGCGCTCACTGTCCTGATTCATAAAATACAATCCATAGGATGATTTGAAGCTGCAAAGCAAATAATGACTTTAAACCTCTTTATTTCATTAACACGTCTACTATTAACTCAGTGCACATTTAGCCAAACAGATGGATTGTGCTTTTGAAGAATGGAGTGTATTCAGACTTTTGGCTCATAAACAACATGTGATCTGAAGGAGACTCAAAGATGCTTCAGCTTAAGGCCATTTCAGACCAAAGACATCGAACAACAAAAACAAAAAGTCACTTTTAGGGTTCAGCAAGGAGACGCAGGACTCAAAGCTTCACACCAACACGTTTGCAGTAATTAACTATTGCCTCCAATGATCATATATCAATTCTGAATGCATAAATTACTAAGTTTTAGAGCAATTTCACAAAATAAAATTCCCGGGTGTAAATTACGGAGGTGTATAATGCACAAACAAAGTGATTAACTTATTTTTTTAATCCAGTTTCAGTTTGGCACTTGTTCACTGGGGTGGAAAAGAGGAGTTAGAATTCATGAATTTGAATCCTGGAGTTTTGACGATGGTCTTCATTTATACAACATGAAATATTTTGAGGACATCAAAGAATCTTGATTCAGACTTGAGTTGTAGCCTCTGACACGTCAAATAAAACAACAGTTCAGTGTGGAAAACCGTTGCTTTTGATTTTTGTCAAAAAATGCTTAAATGCTACATTCATAAAACATCAAGTGAGTTTCTGCAAAAGTGAGAGAATTTAGGACAGTCTGCTCCTTCCAGATTTGGCCTGACACATCACTCATTCTCCAGCTCTGCACTCCAGAGCCAATTAAAAAAGCAGCATGCGAGTTTTTAAAACAGAAAGAGAATGAAGAACGGGTTTAAGGTGTCTTTAATCTTTGGTCTGTGTTGGTGTTACAAAGCTTCTTCTGCACTTCTTCAAATCTCGATCCAGGAATCTGTTTGCTCATTCCTGTTCAAACTGAAATCCTTGTAAGAGCCCAGCTGATCCAGATATGCTCTATAATCCAGGGTTTTGTGACCATATGCATTTCTGAACCGATATGGGGTTTACCTCACTGTTTTTTTGGGTCTCTTTTTTGCCGCCATGTTGTTTTCTCTTTGGTTTCTTGTAGTGGACTGTCTGTGTACGAGTAGTGGTAGTCGTAGTTGTAGTCCTAGTGTACTGGTCTCAGTTTGTGACACAGTTCTTATGCCTGGCAAAGTGTCTCATGTTTATTTGATTTCTCTCCTTTTTTGGGAATGAGGACTGCTCTCTCCCTCTCTCTCTCTCTCCCTCTCTCTCTCTCTCTCTCTCTCTCTCTCTCACTTTCTCTCTCTCTCTGCTCCTCCATCTTTTGGTGCTCTGTTTCTCAACCCACCACATAAATGAGATTTTCAGGAGAATGGTCACCAAATCTAGTTGCTTTATTTGAATGATGCACCTTGGGATACATGTTTTATTTTATACAGTAATTGTTTTTCTTTAATGTGTGTGTTGCTCATGTAAACTTCTCCTCTTTTTTTCTCTCTCTCTTCACTCCATCTTTATGTTCTCCTGTTTTTCTTTTTGTAAATGGACTGGCTCTGTCTCTCTCCTCCTCACCTGCATCCCTCCTGACTCGTCCCATCTTTGTTTCGTATGTGTTCAATGTGGGAGTGCTGCGATCGTTTTGATTGGTTTCTATGCTGCATCCGATGCTTGCTGATTGGCTGATTTTTTTCTTTATACCTTTTTATTGATTTGTTACTCACTCTTGGTCATGTGATGCGCCCATATTTGGCTGCGTGTAATTTCTGTGTTACATGATTATTGATTTTGTCGAAGAGATGTTTTTGCACCCCCTCTTTCTCTCCCTTGTGTTTTATTTTGTTTATTTTATTTAGGTATGTAAACCTCACCAGTTTGGTTTCAAATGGAAATGTGACTTTGTTTCATACAAGGGTTACTGTTCTGGCTGCAGGGAGGGCAGGACAGGGATTAAAAAGGCTGAATTTTGTTTGTTATTAACACTTTGATAGTTGCCCTCCTTATCCTGTTAATTTGCATGAGTCCCTCTTCACTGTTAACCAAATTAAAAACGTTGCGCATCATTTGTAACATGTAAAAACCTGCACAAAAAGACCAGTCATGTTTAGAAACAAAAGAATGCATTGCTATTGACTGCAGATATCATACACTTACTGGTTTGAAGGTAATGCAACTCTCAGAATGCTTTCAAAATAAAGCGCACCTAATTCAACAGTGATGAACTCAGGATCTGCAGATAAATATATTGCATGTATTTACAGTGTGGCTAATATTGGCAGAGCTAGCTGCAGCACCAAAAACAACCACAGATGTATCACACATTCCCTGTATAAATGTCAGAAAGTGAAAATATAAATGAGCTCCATGCAAAAAAAGTGTTCTGTAACTCGATCTACCGGCTGGATTGACATTTCTGAAGTCACCACACAAACACTCGTGGTCGGCTTCATCACAGGGCTAGCCTTGCTATGCTAATTGACTCATTAGCTGCTGACCTGGTGGGAAGAAAAAAGAGGTAAACCTGATTTCCATCTGAATGAAGCTGGGCTGATAAAGACCGTGACTTGCTCACAGTGAGAGTTTAGCATTTAATGGCCCTCTGAATGGGAGGGAGTGTGTCCGAGCACGCTCTCATCCCTGTGTCCCTCTCTCTGTCTCTCTCGCTCTCTCTCACAACCCCCACATCCAGCCCAAAGGTCATTAATCTGTGGCTCAGCACACAGTCAGATGTGGAGCTCTGACAGCACACTCGGACAGGCCGAGTTATTACCCCGACTTCAATCTCCGTCTCTTAAAGCCCATCAAAGGAAGATGAGGGGAGATAGAGGGAACAGAGAGTGAGCCTTTGAAGCTCCCAGAGAAGATTATCAGCCATCATAGGACTCAAATATTAGCCTGCATGCACACACCATGCACTAAAGGAGTCCACAATACTCTCACCCCTACTGTGCATGCAGACAACCTGCACGAAGCACAGCTCGGTTAGTTTATGTGTCACCATCACAGAAATATAACCACTGACTCCAAGGGCAGCTCCACAATGAATCACCAAATGTCTGCTGGGATACGAGCTCTTAATTGCACGATGACTGGAAATCACCCCTAACTACTCACACACTGAGACATGCACACACATATCAATAAAGAAAACACAGAAAAGAGAGGGTTAAAGTGTTGGACCAGTTGACTTTTTCAGCATCCTTTTATGCCCCAAGAAGCTCATATGATGGCAAAAAGAAAGAAAATATCCTCCTGCCAAAAAAGAAAGAAATGTCCTTTTATTTGAATCACAGTTTCCAAAATCAAAGTTAGACAAAAAATTTAAACGAGAATTAAAACAAAGTAAATAAAGTATGTAGCTTCTGTTAGTGTTGAGTTATATATGAGTATCAGTGAAGCACAGAGATGAATTAAATTTTAAAAAGTAGAAGCTGGTGTAATATAATCACATAAAATAGACTATGTTTCTGTTTTTAAATTGAGTCTATAAATCAGCCTTGTTATTTGTTTTTGTGTTTCCTCTGCTGAGTTTCTCCGTGTCCGTTTCTGACTGTCTGCTCCTCTGTCCTCAGGTGAATAATGCCACCGCCAGGGTGATGACCAACAAGAAAATGGTCAGCCCCTACCCCAACGGAGAGGCTCTCAGCACACTGCCCTATGGTAACCATAACACACACACACACACAGAACAACATCCTGTCTGATAATTTAAACAGCAGTAATGATGGTGGTTGCTACAGTGGAAATGCTAACACTCATTATCTTAAGAGCTGATGCTTTGATGCTTCTGCACCTCACCCACCTGTCACTTAAAAAGGTGGCCCCCCTAATTTTGCGTTTCTTTTCACACTTCTCCATTGACTTCACTTTCCTAACACATGGGGTCTTTCTGCCCTTAAGGGGCTATTCACACGACAACGGTTTTAGGATGAAACGCAACAGTATCGTTGAGTTTCTGCCTCCGGTTTCCTTTTGAACAACCTCCAGAGTGGAGTTTTTCTCAAACGGCATCATTGCCAGGTAAATGGCAGGCCAGCCTTTTAGGTGCTGACATCATGCCCAGCTTTGCCGTCACATGGCATAGCAAACCCTTGATTTGCCATGCGCAAAACAGACAAAAACAACAACAGAGACCAACCGTTTCATTCTTTTACTGCTGAATGTGCTGACTGCCTTTTAACAAAATGTGCATTGATGGCATTATTACTTCAATCAGAGAAAAAGTTTTCAGTAAAAACGCCAGATGATTAGCTCACCTCTTCCTTGGGCTCTAAAACATTGTTGAGTAAAGAGTTCCTACAGTTATATCGCCATCTACAGTCCTGACATACATACTACAGCTTTTTCAGTCCCCCGGCATTTCCATGTAAATGCAGATTTTTTTGAGTGAGGTTTATTTTTACAATTTAGGTTGAAATGCTGTGAAGTGTTGTCATGTGAATGGGGGCCTTGGATGCACAGTCAAGGGAACAACATTTTGCAAAAGTAACGCCAATTTCCTGTGGTTTATCTTTGTGCTATCATCCTACCAGAAAACCATTAGAGTGGACCTTCGATACAGCTGTGGTCTCCTGATCAACATTAGTGTGTTAAAAAAGAATAAATTGCAAGAATGCATCAAAAAGAAGTGTAGCTGCATTGATGATTTATTCAAACACAAGAGGCATTAAATTTGCACAGAAGCAAAGAGTGAAGCTTAGATCTGAGCTGTAAAGCGTGTTCAAAGTACAGAGTTGAGTGAAGAGATAATATATCCCCTTATTTTTCCTTGCGTCACAGATTCTGATACTTGAACTTGAGTATTTGCAGAACCCCTCGCCGTCAGGAGTTTTTTGGCTTTAATAAATGCGCACACTCTGCTCTGTTGTTTGTCATGTATCCCAGATATCTGACCTGAGACCAGTGGTATTGATAAATATTGGTCCGTTGGAGAATAGATTGGTGTAGTAACTGACCCTCTCCTCCTCTGTGTGATCCTCAGCGGGCTGGAAACTGAGTCCTATGGTGGGGGCTGTTTATGGACCTGAGCTGTACGCAGGTGAGTTTGGTCTCTGTCTCCCTCAGAAACCTACTCTGTATTAGAGTCACAGTCCATCCTTGATTTATATTAATGCTCTGCTGGCCCAGCGTTTCTGCGCTCTGACACTTTCATTGATATGAAGCCCTGAAGGCACAGTTTGAATTCCTCCTGCTCTCTCTTCCTGAGCCTCCTCTCCTCAACATTTCCATTCACGTTCCTGCCTGAATCTGCTGCCCTCTCTCAATGCTTCCTCCTTTTCTCCACCTCCTTCTCTCCTTCCTCCCTCAGTTCCAGGGTTTCCGTATCCCTCTGCAGCTGCAGCAGCCACCACAGCAGCTGCAGCGTTCCGTGGCGCCCACCTCAGGGGTCGAGGCCGACCCGTCTATAGCGCCGTCAGGGCTGCGGTGCCTCAGCCTGCCATCCCTGCGTACCCCGGGTAAGAGAGTGATTGAGCTTTATGTCAGAGAAGGTGATCACACAGACTCTGCGGCAGAGCTGCAGATGAATGTGAGAGTTTCATCAAACACATTTCAGACGCACAGGAAGTCAGGACCAGACGTTTAGTGCAGGACCAGGTGGATCCATGGAGGAAACCATTTCAGAGTCATTTTGCACTCAGTGTTTAAGGAGGTTTCAGTTTAATACAGCTGTGCTCAAACACACACACACACACACACACTCACACTCACACTTAAACATCAGTCACACTTCACTCCCCTCAGCATGCCGACTGGCACATTGTCAGTCAGCTCACAAGTTTTCAGCAGAGTGTGACGCACTAATGGGATTGCACCATTTGACAGCTCATTTAAATAAACACACACAAACACGCACACACACAAATGATCCAACATCTCTGTCATGTGTTTTTATCTGTGTGTTTGTACTGTGCATGTGGTTGCTGTGCCGTGCTGATTGGCTAACGGGGTTGTGACTGCTGCCATCAGAGCAGATTTGATTGGTTAGTGGCCCCTGCGGCTGTGATGACATCAGAATAAAGGAAAGCAGATGAAATTGGGTGGGTGGGTGTTGCAGGAAATACCCTCTCAACATGTGCTCCACTGAAAAGAGATCATTTAAATGAACTTTTATGCGCTCTCTGGGGAAAATTAACACTTTAGTCTCATTGTAGCTGCATAGACACTACCTGCAGCCTTGGGGTCTGTATTTTCAGGCGTTTTAATGTGTTTTAATGTGTGAGGGTTTCAGCTGTGGAGCTACAGTGGGAGATGTATTTCCTCTGCATGTTGCATGGGTGTGAAATAACTACTTTCTCTCTCTCTCTCTCTCTCTCTCTCTCTGTTTTTTGTTTTGCTGTGTTGTTTCACTGGTTTTGGGTCTGTGCACCACTGTGTTTGCACCCCTCCCTTCCTCCCTCCTCCTCCTCCTCCTTCTCTCAGTGTGGTGTATCAGGATGGGTTTTACGGAGCTGCAGACTTGTATGTAAGTAAACTCACCTCCCACAGACACGCCCTCTCCTCCCTCACACCCTGTCTCCTGCTCCTTTATTTCCTCCTCTTGGGGTTGATTCTGCATGTGCGTCTGGTCATGCGCTGCACAGAGCTGCCTGCGACAAGAAACACAACAAACCACCAAAAACACTAAAAACTGGGTAAAAAAAAGTATCATTGATTGAATCCGCGTCCTGAAAGGCTGCTCTGTGGGCGGATGCGGCTGCGTGCTTCACTGTTTGAGTTTGTGATCGCTGGATGAGGAGTGTGTGTGTGTGTGTGTGTGTGTGTAAGTGTGTGTGTGTGTGTATCCAGGTTGACGACGGTTGTTTCTGTTCTCTCTATAGACTAGTGTTTCAGGACTCAGTCCTTAGTCCCAGATTGCCTCAGGTAGGGTCAACTCAACACCAAACCCACAGTGTGCTTTGTTTGACTGTAACACCTCCTCTGACCCTCTGATCTGATCTCTGGAACATTTTGCTGTTAGAAGATAAAAAAAAACTACCACTGCTTTGAGTTTTTGTTTCCTACTAACTCTGATTTGTGCAACCTTTTTTTCCAAATGTGGCAAGGGCTGTTTGTTTGTTTACTAAACTACTAAATGTGGAGAATGTATTTATCTCTGGCTGTTTACTCCTGGTGTTAGCGTGCATCCTGAGAGATCTGATCACAAGAGGAGACCACAAGTAGAGCTCTGAATGCACCAAAAGCCAAGCCCAGTGTACACGTGGTAATACAATTACAGCACAAACCATCAGATGTAACATTTTGGGAGCAATCAGCCCTGAAAATCAATGGAGAAACATCCAGAGCACCACATGACCTTCTGACAGCTCTCGCTACCAGCTTAAAAATGCTCTTTGAAACCTTGACTTTCTTCTTCTTGCATCCCAAGGACATGTCCAAAAGTTGTATTTTCTTCAGACTCAGTTTTTCCTTCACAATCTTCTTTCAAAGTGTTGTCGTTCCATTCCCTCTTCCTCCCAGCGTCATCACATCAGCCACGATGATTGCTCAGATATTAGCCTGTTGCCCCTCACAAATGAATGACTCTGTTATTGTCTGATCTGACTCAGAGTCCATCGTATCAGACAGAGACTGTGCAGTCTGACAATCTTTTAAGATGCTCCGAGTTGGACCACATCTGGATGGCCTGTCTCAGTTTTTCTACACTGTGTTTATTTCTTTTCTCGTCTGTGCAGATGTAAACATGTGGTGTGCACATGAGGAGAGATGATTCAGAAGAGTTTAGGACAGTGTGTTTATTTTTAACATGAGAGGATTCTGCAAACAGAGGACTGAAATTCATCAGCGCAGTGAGTCTGCACAGGACGCAGAAAGGAAACATAGACTCCATTCTAATGTGAAGTTTATGTAAACAGATAAAAACGAAGAGAACAGTTTGCGTGTTGACACAAGGTGCAAACAAACTTGCTCTCTTTCTTCTGCTCGACTCAGTTTGAAGGAGATAAAACTTTGATCTTTGTTTTACCAATAGTTCTTCCACTTCAGAACACAGATTTGACTCCTCCCTGTAGCGTCTCTTTAAAAACACAACGCTACCTTTCTGCAGAAAAGCTGTCAAACTTTCTGAGTTGACTCCACCCCCCTCTCAGGATGATAACTGAAGCATGTGCTGATCAGCTGCTGCATGCAAACACACTGTATTACCTGCTTACCCAGAAGGCCTTGCTCTTCCTCTAACTGTATATAACCCGTGTTTTCTGAGGATGCTCAGGTGTTTCTGTCATGCTCCACATGCAGTGGTGGTGTGTGTTTAATTCTGTGTTTATATCTGGAGGTGTAATTTGGGTTGTGTGCATGCAGTGTCAGTGTGAGGAGAGGATTATCAGACTGTGCAGCTTCTGTGGGTGTGTTTGTGTCTTCTTCCTCTCTTTATTTCCATCTCCTCAATCCCAAATATAACAAATGAAGGTTATTCATAAATGTGTCTCTGCTGAGGCTTGTGTTGAACTGTTGGTGGTGTTTCTCTCTGTGAATATTATGAGCCTCTCCCTCTCTTTCCTCGAGTAATAATCATATGATCTAACTCGACCTCCACAGTCAAGCTCCTCTTTCTCTGTCTCACTGATCAAACATTTTGTCCCATATTCAACCCCACCACCTCTTTCTTTCTTGTACAGAAATGCAATATACTGACGCTCAATTCATTCATTAATGAGTGTTTTTGTCTGGAAAGAATGTCAGTGAAAGCACACAGAATAACCACATAACCGTTATTTAATTCTGCATGGAATTTAATTATCTTGGAATAAACCATTTTGTTTTTCTAAAACAGAAAAAAGGAGGAAAGGAATTATTTGGGGATAAATTATTTCCGTGTTTGTTAGAGACTGAGAAAAAGTTAAAATATTAATTAAATGAACCATAAAGAGTATTCCTATCTAGTATCTGCAGATTACATATAAAAATGTGCAGAATGTGTTAAGTCTCTGCACATTCCTCCGTCTTCCTTATAGTAAAATGTCAGTTTCTTCCATTTCTGTAAAAGCCCCGCATTCCTCTCAACACACACACACCTCAGCTCAGGTGTCCTCAGGGTCATATGAGTAAGCTCTGATGTGTGTGTGTGTGTGTGTGTATCTCCAGGGAGGCTACCCCGCTGCTGCTGCCGCCGCCGCTGCTGCCTATCGCTACGCTCAGCCGGCTGCTGTAACCGGAGCGACCGCCGCTGCTGCTGCCTACAGCGACAGGTGAGGTCACATCAGGACAAACAAACACACACACACACACACACACACACACACACACACACACACCAGGACAAACAAACACACACACACACACACAGAGCTGACTCTACAGCTGCAGAGCAGAGAGACTGCAGAGGAGAGAGTTCAGTGTGAACACTCAGAGGATGCTTCATGTTCAGTGATGCGGCTCTGATGGAGGAGATAAAGACAATGAAACATGAGAGAAATAGATTTTAATCTGAATGTTCTCTCTAATATGCGATGATTGGATTAAGATTTACCTGTTTAACCTGCAGTTTGTGGGTCATATGGTTTCCTGATTGTCGAGAAGAGCACACATCACAGAATGGTTCATTATTATGTTCATTCAAAACATAAACCAGATGAGAAATAATTTTGGGAAACACTTCACAAGTCTGCAAATTTTATCATTATAAGGTAAAAATTAAACAAACTTCTAAAATTCATGACTATTTGTTGAAAATTAGCACAAAATTTCTTTAGAGTCATGTATTCATTTAACTGTATGCCAATCACAATGGGTCAAAACAGTTTTTCAAAATTCCTGAAATTGTCTCCAAATTATAAGGTAAGTAGGTGATAATTAGCAAATAATTTATTTGGAATTGAATCACAGCTCAGTAGAAAACGTCTGAAAAATTATCCCAACATAGATTTGTGATTATATTATGCTATTTCCAGAGAGACAAATGATAGATAGCTGAAATATTTTGAGTAATATGAAGGCAGGTTCATGGTTGCCTGTAGTAATAATTACCTGTTAAAGGTTAACTAAATAAATGTATTCAGTTTCCCAGTGAGCAGTTGTTTATTCTCTATTTTATATCATTTGAAAAAGTCCTTGAGAACAAAGTTTGTTGGTATGTATAATTGAAATCAAATCCAAGGTAGAGATGAATACAGTATGTGCTAATTATCATAAATTCATAAAGAAAAGGTTTGTCTAATCATCACCGAGTTGTGATGACATTTGCAGAACTGCTCAGTTTTTATTCCTTGTAAATAATGTTTTTCTCGTCATAACTGATTTATTTTGTATTTTTCCCAGTTATGGCCGTGTGTACACTACAGACCCCTACCACGCTTTAACTCCAGCTGCTGCTGCTTACGGAGTCGGAGCCATGGTGAGAAAACAAAAACAAAAAATAAACTAAACAGAAAATGAATTACCTCAACAAGTTGTTAAAGTTTTAAGATTCATTCAAGTCACAGAAAACGAGTTAAAGAAGTTTTCACAGGTCCATGACAGGACATTACGCTGACCTGTCTCTTAAGATTTATCCCGACATTTTTATTTATGTGAAAAGAAAGTGAAGCTTTGTGTTCGCCCTGAGCAAAGTGAGTAGCTGCTTCTTATTTGCTCAAAGGTGTCAATTCAACTCCGATAGGTTTACAGTTTGTTTCCAAACTCATTGCAAACCACCCTGGACTCAAAAGATGTGAAAAATGTAAGAGTTTCGAGGCATCTGAAGAGAGTAAGAGAGCTGTGCTGAATCATGCTCATCCTTTGGGATTTGGCTAAAAACTGGCTGCTTCTGACCTCCTACTGCTCAGTTCTGTCTGAGGTCTGATCTGTTTACTGCGCTGGGTAACAAACGGTCAGAAATTACAGGACTGGATCACTTTTTCTGGTGTTAGTCAAATCCTGAAGGGAGACTGAGTCAGGGGTTATGAAAAGTTTTCACCACAGGGTCAACAGGCAGGGGAGGAGTGAGACTGACTACTTTCTGTGGATGTATCCCAGGTGGTGCTTGTGTTGTTGAGGATTAATCAGTGTTTCATGCTTTTGATCGATCAGAATCCAGTATTTATGATGCACAGAGGGGATTCACCCTCTATAGATGTTTCTGTGTTTCATCCCTGACTCGGTTCTTTCTCTCTTTCAGGCCAGTTTATACCGGGCGGGTTACAGCCGGTTTGCTCCATACTAAAACCACAAACCACCAAGGAATCCACATCGCTCCAAACCTCCTTTTTTAAGCTCTTTGTTTGGCAGCAGCTCCCCTCCAACATCCCACAGACGGACTCAAGCAACAACCGTGTTTATTTTTTTCTATTTTCTCTCTTTTTGTGTGGAGAGGTCATTTGCCACATCATCTGTTTCTGTGCTCTTCTTTGCCACTGAAGAGGAAACCAAACTGCCACAAGCGTCTTGAAGCTGAAGCCTCAATCCTTGGACTCTTGGGGCACAATTCTGGGACATTTATTAGAAACACTACGGGACCGGACGGAGAGAGGCTGCTTGTTCCTGTGTACACACTTTTTTTCTGTTCCTGTCCAACACTCACACAGCTTCATCCTTTACCCTCAGCCTGCATCACTTTACAGGTCCTTTACTTTTAGACACTACATTGATTTAAAGCTACAGCGTCCCTCCGGCTTGGAAATGTGGTTAAAAAAATGCACAAATGGATGGGACTCCTCAGAAAGGACAAAGGCGTGGGAATTACTTGTTCTTTATTAAAAGAAGACATACAGCTGGAGGGAATCTGACGGAAACCACTGACTCTAAACACTCAGCATGGGAATATGTCTCTTTTTGTCATTTTTAAAACTACCCCTCAGTGTCAAATCAAAAAAAGAACAAAAAAACAATCAAACAAAAAAAGGAGACAAGGAAAAAAACCCAGACTTTTTCTGCATTACCTCAGTTGTTTTCTTTCTTTTTTGCTGCCATCAAAAGAAGTTCTAGGGCGGAAACATCATCATGGAGACTTTAAAATGTCAGTTTTTCTCTCAGTGACAGAGCGTCACTATGGTCCATACATTTCCAGTTATTACAGAAACTCCAACACTAAGCGTGGATGCTCTTGTTCGACTCGTCCATTTTGAGAAGTGAGTGCTCCCTTCTTCCTGGATCTGCTCACAGTCTTCAGCTCTCCTCCCTAAAAAGGACCAGGCTCATCTCTCTCCTGAAGCGTCACACATTCCAACAGATGGAGGACAACGAAGTGTGGTACACAAACACACCAGGTTTAGCCGTGCAGATCTAGAGCAAGAAGATCCACAATGGGAACTAATCACTTCGCCAGCTGGCCAAACTGGGATGTTTGTGCCGGGGGGCGCTCTGAGCAGTCCATCCCATCGGAGCAGAGGAACAATGAAACAAAGAGACTGCCATCATGTCTTGGGAGTCTTTGAAGTGAGGACAATTTATCTTTTGTCTATTTATATTCATCATTTTTAATGTGGCAGGAATCTTGTCCCCAGAACTGATTGGATGTAAACATGGGCAACGCGCCTTCTCCATAAGTGAAGCCAAAATACCTCCAAGGACCGACGTTCAGTGACTCCAGTTTGCTGAAGGAGCTCTATTGGTTGACACGGCTGTCAATCATGATGTCACTTCCCCTTAATAAAGTAGATAATTCAAAGTTAACTTCAAATGAAAACGATCACTGTGACATACATCAGCCTGAGAGGAACTAATAATGACAGAAACGTTGATTTAACGGAGGAGTTGGGGTTAATGACTGCAGCCGGTCAGCAGGAGGAGCTCCTGATGTTTTGGCTTCACTGCCTCAGAGCAGTCACGTCGTCCATGTTTCCTCCAGTCTGTGGTCAGTAGTCATTTAAAGCCTTCATCACGCGCTCTGGGATCGAACCGTTTTCTGTGTGAAGGCTTCACAAACGGACCATTTCTGGACCACGTCTCTGTCCTGTATTTATCGCTTTCATATACTCTCACTCTCTTGTTATTTGCTATTGTTTGCCTTGTTTTGGTTCCAAAGATTTCCTGAAGAAGCACATTTTTGGTCCTGATGTATTTCTTATTTTGGTGTTGTTGTTTTTCTGCCTTTGCTTTGATGTGTGTTTGATTTCGGGTTGCAGCTGTATCAGTCAGTACAGTGTTTGAACAGCACTCTGGGAAATGGCACTAAAGCAGCGTCGGCTATAAAACAACTCGTTTTTAAAAGGTTGCAGCAATTTTGAGAATTCTGAGCGTCGAACCAAACATTGATGAATTCAGTGCACGGACTCGTTTATTTGGGATGCAGAGGTGTTTGTTGCAGACAAGGGAAATCAGAGCAGATGGAGTCATGAGGGACAGAGGGACGCTGAACGTGTTTGTAAGTCGACCAAATCAGAGAGAAATGAGAGGAGGGGACGCGTCCATGCTGAGTCCTGACAGCACAGATGAGGCCACCTTTCTGAACAATGAAACACGGTGTGGGCGGCAAGCGCAGGGAGTCTGGTCGGGAAGGTGAGACGCTGAGCCATTAATCATCTGCTGACAGGATAACACCGTCCCCTGCTGCCTCTTCAGAGAAAGGAAGAGTTTCAGGAGGGTTGTGTTGTTTTCGAATGATTGTGGAAACTGTAGGTCCAACAAGTATTTCTGGGGCGCATTACCTCTTCTTCTTTTTGTTGTCCTTTTATTCCTTACAAGTATTATCAGAAGTGTTGCTATGCATGCGAAGAGGGAGGTGTCGGTCCGAGAATCTTTTCATTTGTGCATGATTTCAAATCCTAGTGCTGGAGAAGGAGGAGGAGGGTGGGGGTGTTTACAAAGCAGGAGGATGAAGATCTGGGATGATGTGAGATACGAGGCGACGGGAGTGACGAAGACTCGCGCTGAAGTCCGGTAAAGAGCGTGAGGGGAGGAGGGAGAGGAGTTGATTTTGTCCGCTTCAGTAATCTGGTTTTCTCTGCTCAGTGCCTCTGTGCTCGTTTTAGATCGGATCAGAACTTTGATTTACTTCACTTTTGTAACAAAAACAAACTCAAAATAAAGAAAAAGAGAGAAAAATAACACTAAATGAATTCCCAAATTAAAGAGGAAGTCCTTTATTATGAAATTTGGGCCTTATATAAACAACTTTTAGGTTTTTGTGGTCGGAAGATGTTCTTTTCATCCTCAAACAGACTCTCATGGCTGTAACCTTTTGTTCGCTCAAAGTACGTTCAGTGAAGTGTTTTTCACACTGACACTTATCAGTAACAGTGGTGATCTCAAACTTTTGGACTGGATGATGTTATTCAGTCTTTACCCACAAACACCACGTGAACATGACCCTTGAGCTAATTCAGCATCGCTCCTGTCCTCTCAGAGAGACTTACAGGTTTGTGTCAGAGCAGTTGGTGATAGTTAAGATAATCTTACACCAACGAAAACTTAATCATCCTGAACTCCTTTGATTTGATGCAGTCGACCTGAAGACGAACACAGCCTCTATCTTTGCCTGGTCTCAGTCTGTTCTTCTTTTGGACCTAGAACCATGAAAGTAAGGCCCAGATTTTAACAGGATAACCCTCGAACAAGCAGAGATGCTCCATGGTGTGAATCTGAACCTGCCCTCATGAGAAACTCTGTTCAAACCGGTCCAGGAATCAAACCGTGGAGTTGAACTTGCGATCCGGATACGGAGCAGTGACTGACTCTGCTCGGTGCGTTTAGAGGTGCTGCTGCTGGAAATGAGAGTTCTCCTCGGCTGCTGACCCCGACTCCCTGCGCTGAGCTCGAGTCGACCCCGTGGGAGTTTTTCTTTTTTTTGTACGGGGATTTTACTAAATGAGTTGAACTGCATGTGTTTTTTTTAATGTCACATGCTCTTAAAGGCTCATCATCCAAGTGTTTCTTTCAGTAAGTGATGTGTTTTTCACCATGTTTTCTTTTTGCCATCCTTGTGTCTGCCTTCTGTTTACCTTTCATTATTATTGAATGTATATAATAAACAAACTGTTTGGTTTTTACTCTGTTGTCTCTGGATGTTTCTTACCTCCAAACTCACAAGATTCAGTCCCTCGGTCTGGCTGCCAATCTTCACTGCTTCTGTCTCAAATGTTTTACTCTCACAGTTTTGTTGTAGTGGTGTTATCCAATCAGGAGAGGCTTTAAACAGAGACATAACCATCCTGATGGGCAGACAGCAGCTGTGTCTGGGTTAAGTAGTGTACCCACTGACTGTCTTTAAACGTGTTGTGACTGTGCAGAAAGGTTTCCTCCTCAGCAGCCTGATGACTGATAGATTCGACTATTGCTCACGATTAAAAGTGTTCAGCACAGATACATCCACCAAATCTCTGCAATCACCTCCAGCCACCTCAAACTCTCCTCATGGCTGCTGTGGGGAACAATGTGGAACAATCTTTAATTGCATCTGCAGTGAAACGGCTGTAAATGGGTTGGATGTGGCGGGAAAGCTCATATCCCCGTTAATTGCTCTAATGCACAAGAGGCCAATTGCCAATTTGATGGCTGGCTCTCTCTGAGTAATTGAACTTGAGCTAATTGGAAGAATAGATTGAAGGTTGTCTGATAAGAGGGTTTGTGTGTGTGGGTGTGTGATGATCTTATCTGGATCGACCTTTGAGGAGCGGAGTCACAAACTGATTCACTCTCTGAAGATGATGTGAGTATTCAGACTCTTTCATTATTCTTCATGTTTTTGTCTGAATGACACAAACATCATCACAACATCTAGAGCTGCTGTTAAAAAGCTGTTTTTAAATTATAAAATGTTTCTTCTGTGAAGTTATACCAGGTCAAGCTCAGCTGCAGTGCCTCAACACTGCCCCCTGCTGGTTCAACTCTGGTACTGCAGCCTCAGCCTACAGCCTGTGTTTGTTTAGCTACGTCTGTGATCTACAGGAGCAAAGTTTCAAACTTTAGTGAACTTTAACCTCTTAAGTACCAACGTCCATATATGTGTAAATTACATTTCTGCCTCTCACACCCATGATACTTCGTTCTTTTTATTTTATACCTATTTATACCTGCAAACTAATAGCCAACTAATGACACTATAAACACTACTTCTTCTAAAAAGATAGAGTTTAGAAATTATGTTTATGAGGTCTTACTTATTCTAAATAGCAAAATGAAATAAAAAAATTCACATCAGAAAAAAAGCTTGGGCTTTAAGAGGTTTAAACCTTGGGAGTCGTAAAAGTCAGTCAGAAGTTTTTGGATTGAAGAGGTCTCATTTCTGACTTTTCTACAAGGAGTTTAACCTGATTCTTTTTGACATGAACTTTTACATTTACAGCTTTCTTCAGAACAATTCTAGACTCTATTCTTGTAAAAACATCACTTTATTCTCTCTGAATGACAAACTTTTCTTCGATCTGGACTCTTGAGGAAGTGTTGATCTGTTATTGACCTCACCCTCAAATTCAGTTTTGTAGTTAACTCTATTCCTTTAAGAAAAACTTAATTTTCTTTATGAAGTTATTTATTTCTTTTTCTTTTCTAACAGTTTGTGACTTGAATGTTTCAATTTATTTCCTTATCTTGCAATATGTGACTATCAGTATCTATGTCCTCAGTCTTGTCAATTTATAAATCTGTTCTTATATGATTTGGACTTTATTCTGTTAAAAAATTACAATATTTAGTAATATTGTGAGTTTAATTGCTCTATATGATTTTATTCTTGTAATTTGACATTTTTGTTGTTGATTTTTTTAAATAATATTTTAACTCTTTCCTCTAAATCCCTAACCACTTTTGTCACTAATCTGGCTCTACCCCTCAGTCCTTGGATGACTTTTTGTTGTGAACATTCAAACTGTTGATCTTCAGTTTTCTTACAGCAGTATTGCTTTAACGAGGGCTGTGGAGGATTGACTGATGATCTCTGTGTTTAGTAAATAAAACTTTATTCAAATCACTCAACACAAACAAAGAGTTGCACAGCGTCCTGACTCTGAGTTGGTAAAATCATCTTCCTGTTTTTCTGGTTTTGTTTTTGTGCAGGAGCTCGGAGTACTCGTGGACTGTAACTTTTGGGAAATGAAGACGTTAATGGGAGACGACACAAGTCTCCAAAGTGCTGACAGGTCCTCACTCGTCCTCCTGTCGAGTCTGCTCTCCTCTGATGTCCCTCTCTTCCTCTTTCTCCCTCTTCCACCTCGCAGACGCCTCGGCCCTGCTCAGCAGTTTGGCACCATCAGAGCAGCAGTTTCACGCCTCTTCTTTCACCTCAGGGCAATTATCCACCACACACACACAAACACACACACACACACACACGGAGTGCAGAAAAGCACTTCCTCTTTGCTTTGTGATGTGGATTTCTCGCCTGAAGACAGACGGACTATCTGAATCCATGCAGCCTCGGCGCTGATGAGTCACCTCGACTCTTTTCTTCTTTTGAGGATTTTACATCAAACCGATGGGAAGTGAAATTCTCTGAACAGCACATGAATATATTTACATTGGCACAATAAAATTACACCTAGAAGCATTTGTACAGAATTAGTGCATGAGCCGAGTCAGGCTGGGCCCTGGTTTTGGACTCGATCAGTTTTTGTGTGTGAGTCAGAGCCGAACAGGAAGCTGGTGTCTAATCCTCATCGTAGTATTCATCGTACGGCTCCTGATAGTTGGTGGTCTTAGGGCGAGGGATGGTGTAGTCTTTGTTGGGGTCGATGTCCTGAAACACAGAAACAGGAAACCACACATTAGTTAAAACCCTGAATGAACAGAGCCCTCCTGAACCAAACATGAAGACTTCTCTGTGAAAGAAGGGTCAGATTATTGGTCCTGATGGAGGATGACTCACTGTCATGGTGAATCCAGAGTCGTAGGGCGATCGCAGAGACTGATCGGCTCTCAAGCCTAAGAGGAAACACACGGTACAGTTAGCTCATTAGCTCCTTTACAAACCCCTGAATCTTAAATTTTCAGGAGATCTGTAAGAGACTTAAAATGATGAGGTCATCACAAAAAAGGATCTCCTCTAACACCCATAAGCTCCGCCCCTGACAGGCCTCCAATCAGAGAGAAGGGGCTTTGAGGAGCAGGAGCCTTAAAGAGAGAGCTTGCTTGGGTCTGCTAATGATAAGTTTTCTTTCTTTTTTATCATTTCATGAGACTTTATATATGGAAAAGTAAAGAAGACTACTTCACTTTGCCATTTATTGTTCTAATTCAAAACATTTTGACAAGGGAGCATTTTTTATATTGGGTAAAATACACTCCCTGGCCAAAAAAACAAATGGTCAAAGACTCTTATATTTCGTGGACCTCCTTTAGCTTTGATTACAGCACACATTTGTTGTGGCATTGTTTAGATAAGCTTAGATAAGCAATCCCAGATCAAAGCACTGCCCCCACAGGCTCGTACAGTAGGCACTAGGCATGATGGGTGCATCACTTCACCTGCCTCTCTTCTTACCCTGATGCGCCCATCACTCTGGAACAGTGTAAATCTGGACTCATCAGACCACATGACCTTCTCCCATTCCTCCAGAGTCCAATCTTAATGCTCCCTAGCAAACTGAAGCCTTTTTTACAGTTAGCTTCACTGATAAGGTGGTTTTCTTAAGACTACACAGCTGTTCAATCCCAATCCCTTAAATTCCCTTCGCATTGTGACTGTGGAAATGCTCTTACTTTCACTATTAAACATACTCCTGAGCTCACAGTTGCTTTTTGTCAATTTGATGCTGCCAAATTTTTAAGTGATCACCAATCACAGTTATTCAAGATTTTTTCCCCACCATCCTTCCAGATCTTAATTATGCGTTAGACAGTTCTTAACCCATTTTTAGTAGTTTCTGCAAGCTCTTTAGATGGGTCTGTTAAGCATGTTCAGCACACGTCTGACTAAAGCGCTGTCTCACCTCGCCTGTTCTCATTCTCGTTCTCGAAGCTCCCATTCTCCCTCCCCTCCTTGGGGCTGTTCAGTTCTGGGACTTCAGCGCTGGGACTCGTCCACCCAGCAAAGCTGAGAGGGGCGTCTTTGGACTTGGCCTCGCCCCTGCAGAGGAAGGCGACCTGGGACAACCCGTGCCCCATCAGCAACACCCAACCGTTTGACACCAGAGCGATGGAGAGCACCGGGTCGTCCCATTGAGGCCGGCGATCGACCTTAGGGTTCCCCCAGGTCAGCATGGTGATCCACACCACCCAGATACAGACGGAGAAGAACAAGGTGAGGAAGAGGAGTGCCGCTTGCATCCTCCACTGGTGGTGAGCAGCGCCGCCATAGCTGTAGCTGTACGTGAAGCAGGAGCGACACAGAAAGCGCAGTGAGAGGATCAAACTGATGGCGAGAAGACACATCACATAGATCTGCAGCATGACGAACTCCTCCTGCTTGTACGAACACGGCCTCTCGTCCCGGACAAGCACCAGGATCAGCCACTGGGTGCAGATGATGACCTGAACCATGAAAAGCCCCAGAGCGACGCCCACCTCGCCCCAACCTCTGGCTGCGGCGAAACCCAGCAGCGCCAGGCAGCGAGCAAGCAGGCAGGAGAACGCCAGCGAGAAGAGTACGCCAAAGAGGAAGAGCCGGGTGGGGCAGGTCTGGGGGGTGAGGCGGATGATGAAGGCGAAGGTGAGGGCAAAGATCCCTGCAGTGGCCAGCAGGTACAGAGCCATGGATGCCACCGTGCTGCCGATGCTGCTGCGCTGCTGCTTGGATGTGGCACAGACCCACATAGACCAGAAGAGCAGGCCGAAGAGGAGCGCCATGCTGAACAGGAACCCTGCGGAGGCCAGGGTCTCCAGGACGATCCCCCACGCCGCCCGTCGGTCACACAGGTACCTGTAGATCGGGTCCAGGCCTTTACCGCAGCCCGGCACGCCTGTCAGGGAGGTTTTATTTGAGGAAGGATCGGCGGATGGGGTGTTGTTCATGGCATTGGCAGAGCTGCTGTTTGTTGACTGACAGACACATGAGAGAGGAACGCAGAGCAGCACGAGGAGCGGAAGGAGAGATGAGTGTCGCTGTGCTGAAAACGCCATCTTCACTTAAAACCCTCCAAACCTCTCGTTTCAATCCTCTGATGTTCAAGGTCGAGTCTCCTGCAACAGAAACACACGTCAGCAGAAACTCTTCAGGTGTAAAAGTTTGAGTTAAAACTTCCAGAATATGTTCGCAGAAACAGGAGACGCCATGAGTCAAGAGGTCACAATGTGAAGCAGAAAATGGGAGGGAGTGGTTTGACAGCTTGAGAGCATAAAGAGAGAGTGAACAAACATGCCAGAACACGGAGAGGAGAGAGTAAGCCTGAGCTCAGAGACCAGGAGCAACAATGGAGACAGGGAGGGAGGAGGGAGCAGACCCTGAAACACCAAACCAGGACTCACCACGATCCAGAGCAGAGCTGGACCAATCCAGAAATAATCTAACTGCAATTATTTTTCCCTTTAATACAATTTTTTGTGCGATTATTTTTTGGTTCCCAATCTTATGTTTTTTTTAAAAAACCAAAAGCAGTAAATCACCCTTTATTAAAAAGAGCACCATATTTGATAGATGAAAATAGGAATGAATTACCCTTCAGTAAAATAAATAACTTAAAATAAGAAGTGCTGTTTTCGATTCATATGGCAAATTTGATATCACTCGCTATATCGGATTTGAAAACATACATGAGGTTTCAAAGATGGATTTTTGTAGAAAAAAAAAGTAACAACACATCTGACATGACTAAAAAGCTTAGAATATCTTGAAAAAGTTAAATATTTTGTCTCTTGTCTCAGAAAGTGACGACGTATTGTCTAGGTATACATACACTGAATTATTTAAAGCCTCTTTTTATTTTGATGAATATGGCTTACAAGTAATAAAAACCTTACATTTAGTTTCTCATAAAATAAGAATATTACATAAGATCAATAAAAGAAGATTATTTTAAACAGAGATGTCTGCCCTCTGAAAAGTCAGTTCATATCTATGCACTCAAAACTTTTTTACTGCTTTTTAATGCCTCTTTTAGTCAATTAACACTTTTTTTTTTTTTTTGCTGCTTTCAGACCATTTAACCAAGTTTTTTTTCCCAATGTTTGTTCTTTTTCTCTACTTCTTGACCATTTTTTCCACCTTGAACTAATTGCTACTTCTCACTGATTTGCCACTTCTCACCCTTCAGATTGTTGCTGTTTTCTTTTGGTAGTTTTCAACAGTTTGGTTCTTTGGTTGAGCAGGGTTGAGTAACACTGGTGTAGAGCAAAAAAAACAACATCTAATTTAATCAAATGTGATAACTGCCCAGCCCTGATTCAAAGGCATGTTGATATGTTCTTTGATATTTGTTGGATATAAACAATTAGATAATAAAAGAGTGGATATAGATGATGAATAATTTTAATCCATTATAGCAACCAAACAAGCCAGCACATTATGACTCAGCAAGCAGTGGTTCATGTGCTGTTATTACACACACAGAAGAAGAACAAGCTCAGCTGCAACACGTTGATTAAAGAGTGAAAATGGCAGCACCGATGTGGAATCATCAGTGAGCAGAAACAGGTTTCTTAGTAACATCTCAAAGAGAAACTTGATTTAAGACGTGTGAGCTCGCTTAGGAAGGAAACTCAGGCTGTAAAACTTTCACATTGATGATGCTTCATTCTTGAACAACCTTACAGAGCACCTTCCTGATTTAGGCTGTCTCTGTTTGAACTACAGGATTTCGGTCCTGTCTTTACCTCCCAGCACCTATGGCAACCTCCTGTGAGCTAAAGGTTGCTAAAATATTCTGTAATCACTTCTTTATTATTACTAGTATTCCTGCAGGTAGAGGGTTATTTACGTGGAGGGATGGGGTTAAAGCAACATAAGCCAACTGACCGAACTTGTATCTGGGGATGTAGGTTAGTGGATTCTGATAGTGAAGCTCCTTAACTGTAATTCTTAATCTGGCTGTGAGATTTGATTTTTCTTGTTTTCCTCCCCTTGAAACGTCTCTGGATCATGTTGTTTAATTTGCAGACTCTGTTTCTCTGACATAGTGATGCTCCCACACTGAAAACATTTCATTCATGTTCCACTATGAATACACATCAGATTGTTCAGCAACTCACTCCTCTGACTCATAAAAGCTCACCAGTAACACTGACACATCAGTTTAGCCTGCACTGTAAAAGGTGATTTTGCACATTTGTTAATCTAGCATATTATTCTATGTCAATATGACAAATGATCACTGAAGTTGTTGGGGTAACAATTATATGTTGGCATCGTCTCAGCAGCCTTTTACATCAAATTTATATGTTGAAACAACAAGTTACATTAAACTGTGAGTCCATTTTTAGTCAACTAAACAATGAAAGTGGTTGTATGTTGGGTCCGAGCTGTAGTTCTGCCCCCCCCATACACACACACACACACACACACACACACACAGCTGACTGATATCATGTTGTGGCATGGTGTGAAGTGTCAGTATGTTGGTCTGGTAAATGGAAATGAAGCTGTCAGGTTAAACTGAGGTTATTCTCCTCAGAATGACTCTGTTATTGACAAACATTTGCAGTTGGACAGATGTCAGCTGTTACGGATGTAACCCTGCTGCATGCTCACCTGTGACGCAAGTGGAAAACCTCTAACAGAGTACAGGACAGGTGAGGTCATCCGTTCACACCTGAGCCTGTGTGTTTACGCAGCACAGACGGGCAATCGTGTCAGATATCCACTCCTGATATCACAGGGACATTTCCTGCAGCTTATAACACAGCCTTTGTTTCTCTACCACAGATTCACGTTTGAACTTCAGGGCGGATACGGACAGTAAATATCACGGAGGCGTTCAGATTTATCCCAACAGGTCTGTTTTATGGAGGTTATACAGAGAGCGAAAGCCTGGAGGATGTGCAGTTTAGGTAGGAAGCAGAAAAGATTTAAATCAGCTGATTTTTTAAATATTTTCAAGGCATTTACACTTAAAATCCACAGGCACTGTTGGAGAATTTTTGTGTCTTGCAGAGAAATAAAAAGTATCCTTGAATGGTTAAAGCTCCTCCTCTAAATCAACAGTTTGATCAAACTTTCGTTTTAAAGAAGAGCAGCTTACCTTTAGTTTTTAAGAGTTTAGTCTCAGTCTGTCCAGCTCAAACTTTCTGCTGCTGAAAGTTTTCTGCCTGGAGCTTCGGTAGCGTAGCTTGAACTTCTTATCCTGATACAGTTCCCATGTTTCTGTCAGCCTGAGGTGAACTGAGGATCACGAGACGACGAGTTCAGGTGTGAAGGCTTGCTGTACATTTGAATCAACAGGTTAAGCAGAGGCAGACAAACCTGAACCCCTGACTTTCCTTCAGACCCCTCCTGTCTGTTGGCCCCTCCCTCTGAGTATAGGTGGGGCTCACACACCTGGAGGAGAAGATTCACACACATACACACAACCACAAAGGCAGGGAGCATTTGTTCCACCCCACCTGTGAATAAATGTCCCATTAGAATTTGCATCCTCTGGATAACATGAGATTAATCTGGGTGAACCGGAGAGTCAGAGCACAGAGTGAGAAGTGTCCTCGTGCAGATGTCGTGTTCTGCAGGGTGAGAGTCTGACTGAGTCACTCAGGGCTCAGAGGTGGATCAGAACATCACCTTAGTTACAGGTGAATCACAGCAATAACATGTGGAAAAGGTGAATCTACCTGAGGCAGGGTTTAACAAGCCTACACACAACTCCTGCAGTCAAGCCTGAACAAGTGCAGCAGTTGCACACACCCTGTGAAGCTGCTTCCAAGTCACTCTGCAACTCTCACTTCATGACTACACTTTCAGTTAAACACAGATGGGTGGAGATTCAGCTCTAATCACAGAGCGCCTTTGTCACAATGTTAAACATACGCTCATGGAGATTATTCCCAGCCCTTCCTCTGATTGTTCCTCTCACTCCAGAGAAGTAAAAGCATGACGTTGTTTATTTCAAGAATCCTCTCAGAGGCCTGAAACTGACGGCACGATGAGTGAACATGGGGGGGAGAAAGGTGCTGTGCAGTGTCAGACAGAGAGAAAAATTAGGCCGCACTGATCACTTCTGAAGCTCTTCTGGTTCAACCTCGTAGCCTTAAGGTGCTTTTCCACCAGAAGAACTAGAATCTTTAACTTCCAGGAACTTCCTGACACTTTATGGTTCCTGCTGCCTAAAGTTATCTGTGAAGATTACTCAAATTAGACTACGGACAGTTTATACAAGTAAGTGCACAACAACTCCAGACCAGTAGAGAGCAGTGAGACAGAGACGAAAATGAGCCCATAGATGGAAACAACCGACACTCTGAGAGAGACGAGCTCAGAGACAAAAAGTACAACACGCCTTAAACCACCCTAAAACTCAAAGCCAGAATTTAAAGCCACAGCAAAGATGGACTGATGTTTTGGTCTAAAGTGCGACCATGTTAACTGGAGACTCTCTGAAGACAGGCAGGTCAAAACACCGTCAGCTCTGAGCTGAGCTGTGAGCTCTCATCCTGATGGTGATTAACAATCATCATTCATAATGAGCTGGATGGAGAGAGGAAGTCCTTCCCATCACAGCTGTTTGTAGTTTTCTTTTACTCTTAATTCATGCTTTGTGAGTGACTGAAGCCTTTTTTCCTCTTTGCTCAGGATTAGTGGGTGCAAAGTGTTTCAATCCTCCATTGAATCAAGACTTCAGTAGTTCATGAGGACCTGGCCCTGCAAACCCTGGAGGTAAGTTTTTGTTCCACTGTTTGTCTCTTTGTAAAAACCTGAGATTCATTCACTTCTCCTTTGTTTTGTTTATTAAAGTGTTTGAGGAAAATAAAGACACAGACACGCTGAGTACTAAAAATAAACACGTTTTACTGCAGCTATCAGGACAGAACCAGCTCACAGTACATCTCTGTGATATATCTCAGTGCTCGCCACAAAGCGTTTACGTTTCATGATCTCTACGGAGGGTTCAGATAGCAGCAAGGAGAGAGAGACAGACGGGAGAGAAGGGAGATCATCCTCCACGGTCAGGTGAACCTGCGTTGTACTCATGTCATCATTACAGCGTGTTGCACACTCTCCTTGCATCCTCAGGTGTTGACAGCAACCACGTGCACAGGTGTAGAAAAATACAACGCAAAAGAAAAGATGGGGAAGTACAAAAGGAGAGACGGGAGACCAGGTTTAAAGGTTCAACATTGAGAACAACTTATGTACATCTTAATAGACAGCTAGAAGCAAATCCAAGCTAGTGTTCACCAGATTTTGCTTGCGTCCATTGCCGAGGGAGAGGAGTGACAAAGAGGAGAGAGAGGAGTCCAGTGAGAGGGAGGAGAGGAGAGGAGAGGGCTAGTTTAGAGGACAGGAAAGGGAAGAAGGTGCATGGAGGGATTTTTCTCGTCTTCTTCTTGGAGCATAAATACTTGAAACAGTATCATATGATAATAAAATAATGATATAAACATCATTAAGCTCTCTGTCCACTCAGTGGACAAAGAGCATGAGGTAGATAGACGAGAGGGTGTTAGTGGGCGACCCGGCAGCCTTATCGTGGCGTGTCGAGCTGAGGTAGGGAGCAGGCAGGATGGAAGGGATCAGACGGAGAAGAGGTTCAGGCAGGCAAGGAAGGCAGGAGGCAGCAGCTTTAAATGATGCCGTATTTGGCCAGGTCGCTGAGCTCCATGTCGCCGAAGGCTTCCCATGGGCACACCACCGTGATGTCTGTGCCCAGACCCTCCATGCCGGGGATGTCGTCACCAAAGCTGGATGAGAGGAAGAGGAGGAAATGAGTGAGTGGGTGAGTTCAAGTCAAAATGAGATTCTTGATTTAAGAGGAGGTGATGATGGTTTGTTTCTTACCCCTTCTGGCCTGGTTTGGGGGCCTTGCTCTTGAAGGTTCTGGTCTGCCTCTGCTTGAACTTGGGTGGACCCTTCTTTGGTGTGGTGGGCCCGGTGGCTCCACCAGGGGCCAGGGCGCTTCCTGCTGGGGGGCTTGCGTTCATCTCTGCTAAGGGTCTCTGAAAGAGAGCAAAGAGGAAGGCGTCTGTTAAAGAGCCTGGCGTCTTTCTTCCCTTGTCTCTGCCCTCTGTTAATCCTGTTTCCAGCTCTCAGCGCCAATCAAAGGAGATTATGCTGATTAGGTTAAAGAGCCAGATTAGCTGTAATCCAGCACTGATCCTCTGCAGACTAATTGCCCTTCTAGAACAACAGGGACGCCACGTAGAAAGAGAGCAACCTCCCGTCTCCTCTGAATACTCAGTTATGAGCCGTTTGACTCATGTAGGGCTCAGACTTTCTCATCTGAGCTGCTAATCTGTGGAAAAAAGTCTCCTAGTTTGTCCCTCTTGTCCTCAGACCTGATCCCAAATTCGAATTCTAAACCCAAACTGTGACCCTTTCTGCTGACTACTGACCCCTGACTCCAGTAATCCTGTTAACAACAATTTGTGATAAGTGGAAAACAACCTGATTCGTCTCGTTGTGCAACTCAATTTTTGTGTTCTGCCCTAATGAGCAGGAGAGTGTCAGGTTGTTTCCTTTTCTCTGTGCAGCATCACTTTGAGGCGATGCTCAGTGTCTCATCTTTGTTGTTGTTGTTGTTGTCGTTGCCACCTGCTGCTGCGATCAAGGCCTTTAGAATCAATCCTCTTTACAGACACCTGTTTCCTCCTCAGCAACCCATCACATTCCTGATCTTACAGAAAATCTTCCACAAACTACATCTCCCATGATGCTTAGGGCCCAACTTTAACAAATTTCAGATCTAGGTTTTAAAATTTACTTTTAATGATTTGATGATTCTGACTTTCCGTTTATTGTCCGTGCTACCGCCCAAAAATGCCCAAAATGCAAATCCACCTTGCAGCAAACCCTGGTTTTCATCCGCAATTTGGTGAAATCTTATCTTATGTTCTTGCACAGATACAGAGCACATTATTTCCTGTCTCTTTCTGAGTTTAAAGGCAACAAAACAAAGATTCAGACTGGATAAAAGACAATATCTTCAAACATCAAGTCTACCTTTAAAACGTCTATAAATAGTGAAAAAACATACATTAAGTTTGATTCAAGTATTGAAAATAATGTTAAAGTAGAAACTTCCTCATTCTGAAGTTGTAAAAAGTCCAGAAAGAGTCAGTTCTAGAAGTTTCCAGGTTTCTCCTCACCTGTTGTCACAGATATCCCAAGGGGCCACAGCCGATTTCTTCTCTGAACCTCTTCTTTCTCCTTGTAGAGTTAATGAAATGAGTCCTCCGCATCCTGCCTTTATATCTCCATCTCTAATCCCTCCATCCTCCTCTTTCCAGTCACATGGTCAGCAGAAAGGTCAGCCAAACTCATCCAAGAGTCAACTTCTTCCTCCTCCTCCTCCTCCTCTCACACCCTGTGTCCTTGTTCCCAGCCCCCCTCCCTCCCTGCTGCCCTCTATAGCTGCCATCTTTAGGAAGCAGAGTCCCACTGGGGAGTCGGTGTCAAAGATTAATCTGGAGGGATCTTATGAGGCTTATCCTTCTAAACCTCAGCACGCCTGATTTTAGCTTCCAGCTCTTCCAGGAGGAGACCAACGCTGCTCGTTACAGGTCCATGTGAGACGTTCACATGTGGGGAAGGTTTTTCAGCTGGAGTTTAGTGTTTGGACACAAAACTTACAACAAGATGCTCTGATCTCACAGGTATAATTTGCAATCCGAATAGATTATCTCCCCCTCATCATACTCGACAGCTCTCATAAACTGTGGACAATAAAATAACATTGAATTGACCTGGAAATGCTGCAGTGTGCAACATGTCCTGCCACAAAACATGATGCACTTTCATGTGCAGTTTGATATGCATGCACATATGTAAGATGTCTGTAAAGAAAGAAAAAAAGACACCTGACAAACATTCATATGGAAACAGTCATGCTTACTCATCTTCCTCCTTTCTGAAACTTCTGCTGAAGCTACTGTGTTAATCTCCAACAAGACTTTTAATTTTACGAGACTGTCCTCTAATTAGCGGTTTTATTGTTTTTCAAATTGTGTCTTAAGCGTGGGCTGGAAATCCTGCAGCTGAAATCATGTGGGTGAGGCTGAGATGATGATCTGATTAATTCCTGCAACAATGGAGAATATTAAGGAGCCAAGTCAAACAATACAAGACTCAGGGTTTGGTCCTGAGAGAGTTTTGTCTTTAGATGAGTCAAGAAAGGTCTTAAACTTTTTACATACAAGATTTTTATTTTTCTGTAGTTCAAATCTCGTCTGCCTCAATGAGAAAAGTCAAGCGTCTGAATTTAAAATTCTGCGTTTATTCTGTAAAATTGTGAAGTCACAAATTCGTGTCTGACTGATTGGCATGAGTGTGCGGAAAACCCTGAACCAAAGGGAGGATCCAGGATTAGCCTCTTTGGGCACCAACAGATGCTGAGAAAGAGCCGTGACACAACCTCAGGAGCAGGTGGAGGATTGTGTAAGATGATATTTCAGTCCAAAATCTACATCTTAAATTTCTAGAATTCAGTATAGATGCTCAGACACTCAAGGGAAACATGAATCATTTGGTTTCATCCCTGCTGTTTGTTTCATGTCCTATTTTTTGTTCAGTTTTTCTGCACATGCATGAATTCTTACGTTGCGTTCTATCTGAAACTTGTATGAACTCCTGTCTTTTTATGTTTGGGGTCAAAGTCAAGCATGATGTCAGCTTCAGCGTGTGTTCACGACAGGTGAACACTGCTGGCTGAGTGAAAGGTGTGAGGTCAGTTAAATCAGTCTCTGTAATTAACCTCTCGACCGTGTTTGTGCTGTTGGAGCCTTTTTGAGCTGTGACTCTGTTTGACCAGTGCTAAGCTCATTTTGTGTAAACAGCTCTGTTTAGATACCACAAAAAAGAATCTCATTTACAGAAACCGGGATGTTAACATGCTAATTAACCAGCTAATGACTCATCCATGGAGAGAGAGGCTCTGGTCGTTTGATTCTTCTTCCAAACTCTCTCTGGTTCATCGTTGCTTGTCGTTGAAACGCCATTCTTGCAGGAGGTTACGTCACATTGGATGGTTTGTCTGCTTCCTTCACAGCTCACCTTGGAGTTGTATCTTCTCTGCAGAGAAAGCTGTGAAATCGAATCAGAAATTGATTTCAGCTCATACTCGCTGGTGGACCAACAAACGTCAGAGTCAGGAGAGTCAGAGTTGTTAAATGCTTTGCAACAGTTTGCATTCAAAACAGTGAAAAACACCATCAGAGGATTTTCCTCGCCTTCTTTCTGGAAGTTCTGCTGCTTTGCATGATTCCCAGTATTGGATTAAAAGGTCTGCCAGTGTTCTAGAGGATTATCAGGGATACAAAGGAGCTGCAGGCTGTGATACAGCCATGTGACTGATTTCCTGCAATGCAAAACATTTCACTTTACGGCTGACACTCCTCTCTGTCTGTGGTTCCCTATTTGATATTTGACAAAAGACAGAATAAAACCCTTGACTATTTCAAATATTTATTGACTTGTAAATGAAAACAGTCTGAAACATTGTTGTTGCTTTTGTTGTTATAAGCTGCGTGAAATGATGGTGATGAGTGTTTCAGGTAGATAATTGCTAATTTCGTTAAGTCCTGGCTCAGTGTTTTGGTCCGGACAAAAATATCTCATTGTGTCAGATGTCCCAAGAAGTCCTCCGGTTTTATTCTCAGATTGGCCTTTGCAGGTTTTATTGATGTCGCTCTGAATAGATTCAAGATCCCCAGGATCAATCCTAATCCGAAGATTTGAAAGAATTGGATGATATTCTCGTTGTGAATTCAGGCGGTTCAATACCAGTTCACATTTCTCAACCTGTTTGCTCTTTGATGGTCCAGTGCCCAGTCTCCGTAAAGTCCAACGTTACTGTGCTTAAGTAGAGTTTTCACTTTCACTCCATGATGTATATTTCTGATAACTTTTACTCCACCACATTCCTAGATAAAACATGTCATTTTACTCCAATACATTTTCTGTAGCCATCTTTGTTACTTGTTTCTACAAAATTATATCAGATGAAATTTAAGTTGGTGACATAATGTCTGTTTGTCATGTCAACTGCCAAGTGCTGGAAAGAGGAAGTTCTGCCTGTCCAGGCACGTCACATTAGTGATGCCATCTTGCACCTGCTGCAGCCTGTCTTAAATGAAGTACTTGAAAGTTCAAGTGTCTTACCAGAAAATGACGAGAGTAGAAGTTTAAGTTACCTTTTGCAGTATTAATGAATTCTCCCAACTTTGAAAACTAGCTTCCTCTGAAAATGAACAGACAACGTTTTAGTGTCTGTCAATAACTTCATACCAGTTTGAAGACGTGCAGTTTGTCCATGTCATAATCAGGGGGGTTGCGAGAAAGAGCTAGTCACCCGTGATGATGGCATAAATTCAATTTTTAATGTCGACGAAGTTTAAGCCTCTTTTCCCTGTAAAGAAGCCACAATAAATTCCATTAACAAAATTCTAACTTCTCATTATTTTAAAAAATATTTTCACTTTAACTTCCAAGTACATTTTATAACAGGAAATTACTTTTGACACATAAATGAATTTCTACTAGTCATTTTCTAGCAAGACGCTTGCACTTTTACTCAAGTGTTACGTTCACATACTTTATATAAGATCAATGAATTCAGTTCCAAGCAGCAGAAGTTAACATGTCCAACATGGTAAACATACTCTTAATGTCTGATTCAATCATTAACTTTGGTTTTTAAATCATTTTGGGGGTTGTTAAAGGAATTTTCTCACTGTAGGAGTAATCTGCAGCCTCTGAAGTGTTGAAAAAAGAGCTGTCAGATCCAGCTGATAGTTTCAGGCCCTTAGCTACAGAGCTTATTCAATATTTACATACATACAACACTCCCTGAAAGCACACAGACAGCTGACACACACATAAAACATCTGACAACAAACAGCAACAGGCAACCATCACCACATGCTGTTCTCACAGATAATAACATTGCATTATTAAGATGAAATATCTGCTACTCAAACCTGTATTTAGGGTAGTTGCAACCCAGTCTGACAATATGTATAGATAATTTCAGAGTTCTATCTTCTTCAAAGGTTTAAGAGTTAAAATAGCTGTGAGGCTTTTTTTCCAGACAGGTAAATAAATGGATTCATGTCAGACTTTTTGACATGCAATGTGCCAGATTTGTTTTGCAGAAGCAGCAGATATTTTAAAATGATTTTATTTGTTTGTTATGAGGTTATGGAGCATGACGATCCTTTGCTGCACATTGATCTGACGGTTTTAAGGCCAGTGTGTTCGAGCATCATGTGCATTTGCTCCTGAATGAGGCCAGGACAATGCTAAGCCTCTTTAGCAGCAGGTAGACTGCACAACGGAAAGATCTGGCCTCCTTATGAAGCAGAAAGAAGTTCCACCAGTTATTAGACGTAGAGGAAGGAGACAGAATCCAAACTTCTTATAATGTATTAAATCTGGCCTTATTATCTGTAGCCTATGCGGCTCTTTTTGATGCATTTGTCCACATATGCTGCTGTCTTTGAAGTCAGATATCTGTGCCGTGCTTATTTCTGTAGCGTCTTGAAACTAAACCTGCAGGTCAGACAAATCCATCTTTCCAATTATTGAACTTGGCTGAACTATGTGACCCCGAGCTGTGTTGACATCCCAGAATTGTAGGTCAATATGTCAGGCGTGGAGCCCACCTTCCTCTGTCTGAGCGAGGCGGCTAATGCTTAGGCTGCTAATGAGATTAAGAAAAGACTCAGAGCAAGAAAACTAGCACGGGGGCGACACAATGACGAAACAACAGCGTGTGTTTGTGTTTGAGTGTGTATGGTTGAGTCACGTATGACAATTTACAGCCGAAGACTGAAGAAAACTTTAGTTTGTATTCATTTATGTAGCTCCTGGTTGGCTGACAATATAGCATGAAACCACCAGGTCCCTGCTAGTTGGCATGATGTTAAAATGTGTAACCATTGAAGAACTATAAAAACATGTAATTCTTCATGTTTTCAATCACCACTAAATAATAATTTTAAATGTTCACATTACCTTTATGCAGGAAAGCATTTTATAACGCTCAAAATAACATATGTACTTCTGAAAAGCCCCCTGTATGTTGACATGAAAATGAAAGAGTCCACTAAATATGACTTCATTTGACAAACTACTCTTTCATGAAACTTGCCCGACTCCTCTGTATGTGTGTGTGTGTGTGTGGGTGTGTGTGTTCAGGGAAAACTGACTCTTTCTCTGTCTCTGGCTGCAAAATTGCCACCGTACACACTGCTGGTATACATTACATACGATCTGTGGGATGTGCCGGGTTTGCTTCCTTCATGAGACCATGCAGGGATATTCTCAGACAAACTTATTTTTTGAATGAAAACAGTCCAGACGAGAGCGAACCACAGTCTCTGCTGTCACACACACTCAGATCCTCAACTCACACTTTGCGTCAAAGGCAAACTTTATGTTCAAATCTGAGGCAACCCACCCAAAATATAAAAACGTGACCGTTATGACAAACAGTCTGAAGCATATATTAGAGGTGAATTGAAGAGCGGGTAACTTAAAGACTACTTTGACCAGGCTAAATATTGTCTTGTGTACATTTAGGTCTATACATCAAACCCCTAAAAGAAGGCTTCACTTAGAGGAGGAAAATAGACGTCAGGGACAGTCCCATGTCTGCAAAATCACAGCTGGAGTCAGCTTTTATTGGTGTTCAGACACAAAAGTTTTACTCAGCAAACTCTCAATCCTCAAGGAAGTTTTAACACTTTTTGGATCTGTGATATAGATATAAGAGATAGGACCACCTCAGAGCTGCCAAAAGAGAAATGTCTAATTTTTCTTTAATGTCCTGGCAGCTGAGTGTGCAAGAGCAAGGGTTAAAGTCCCCAAAGTCTTAAAGAAAAGTTGTTCACAACAACATTAGCTCCCTGATATTTCTGTTACCTATCTACACTTTAGTTTCTGACTTTTCCATCTGCCTGGAAACGTTAGCATTGTCTTTTAGTTTAAAAACTTTACATCACTTTTAACTGATATACATAGCTTTGAGCTAACTAGAATGAACTACTTAACACAATGTTTACCTAACCAACATTATTGCAGTGTATGGAACTTTTAGTTTACTACTAAATTCACTTTACAGAGCTGACACAACCATAAGCATACCAACATTACATTATAATGCAAAGATGGGCCATAATTTAGACATAGCAATAATGATAATGTGGTATGATTTTAGCTATAACCTGAAGTTTGCTAACTGTTAGCTTGTTACAATCATTTTAAACAGGCTATTTTTACAGTTAGCAAGTTACTACAACCTTTAGCCAGCTTATATTACTTATTTTACTGCAAACACATTGAGCTATCTTTCATTAGCATAACCTAAAATATTTAGCTTATAGTCAGCCAACATCAGCCAGTAGCTTTCTAAGAGAGCCTTTATTTGGCTAAATCAACATCAGCTAACAGTTGTCAACTTGGGCCTAGCACCAGTTAGCATTAACATGCTACGTGCTGCTTAATGTTTTCTTATTAGAGGTTGGTTTGGAATATTAGCTGTTGTCCAACAGTAGCCAATGACTTAGCAAATATGCTGTTCATCACTTTAGAAATGTCTATTATACCAAAAGATTCTGTTACTGTTTGTGTTGCTGATGGATCAGAGAGCTGTAAAATTTTCATTTGTCAAATATTGTGTGTAAGATTTTTAAAATCTGGAACATGGCGTTGGCATAACAGTGCTTTCTGAATGTGATGACACAGAAAATGTTCACTCTGTGGATTCAGATAAATTTGAAAAAAAACAAAGCCTGATACACTACATGTTTGTATTCAGGCATTTTATTTGTGAAGTTAAAAACTCGTAAACACTGAGTTTTCTTCCCTGGCCTCCTTCAAGGTGTTTGAAAAAGTGTATAAATTTGGCTCTGAACGTGTGTGTTATGTGGCCCTGTCTCTAATAATAACCTGTCCATATCCCAACAACATGTCCAGCATGTCTGGCCCTTATGAACGGGGTCACAGAGCTCAGACTGTCTGCAGTTAAAGATGAGGACAGATGGATCTGAGGAGCTGAGTAACTGATGACAGACACAGCAGCAGCGAGCAGCAGATCACACACAGCTTACCTCAAATACGGGACACTTCCTGATCCCATTGGAGCGCTTGCTGACGCCAGACTCTGACCTGAGTCAGGGATTTTTTTCTCTGACAAACAGAGCTCAGCAAACCTTTACATCATTGTTTATGCTCCAAATGTAGGGATTAAAATACAGTTCATTCAACTCATTGCTGAAATTTCTACGTTAATGCTGCACTGGTCAGTTTAAGTGAATATTTCACCCATTATTTCATTCTTCCTTTTGCTCTTGTTTTTGTTGTGAAGTTCTTCTGCTTCAAATATCTGATCAAGCTCTGAGAAAATCTGTTCTGCTTCTGCTTTTGATGACTTTTTCACTTAATCGTTTGGTATTTATTTCAGCAATGAGACTGGACTTTGACTTTAAGCTCATGTTAAATAAGAAATGGATTGGACTTTGCTCTTTCTGCTTTTATTTCTCTCTCATCTGTGCTGTGATCTTTTATTTATCCTATTCCATATTTAAATCGTACACTCTTATTTTCCAAACCTGTCACCTAACAGCTCTCTAATAAGTGGTGATGAAGTTATTTTTTGGAGCTGCTCTCAGTCATTCCCCATGAATATTTGATTGTTTGCAGAGCGGTCACTCCTGATATTGTGGCCTCATTAAAGTAAAGTATTTGAATCTTAATACTGCTGCTTTGTGATTAACATAAATCATTTACAGTCGCGCTTAGGCTTCGTCTCTCCACACAGCACAGCTTACACAAACACACTTCAAATGCAGCTGATGATTCGTCTCATTCATGCAAACACTTTGTTTTCCATTTCCCCTCTGCCACGCTTCGTTAAGCTCTGAGGAGAGAAACCCCCTCAGTTTCAGCCTGAGTCTTTAACCGTGGAGTGTTTTCTTTCATCCTCGGATTTGCTTGTAGTAAATTTATTCATTTCAATTTGATTTAATTTTTTCATCATCTTTATTCATTAAAAGGAGCTGGATTTCCTCTGGATGTAACCCTCTGCTCTTACAGGCGTTTCAGTATTCAGGTGATGCTTGCTGCAAGGTTTTGCAGGTCAGACTTTACTTTGAGTGTCGCAGATTGAAATAATACAGGCAGCCTTCTTTTAGTGTTTCTGTTCTGTTTATCTTTTCAAACTTTGATGCAACATCTGTTTTCCCTCATTGTTCTTCTTTTCTATTGTTGCAAGGATCCATTTCTGCTTCTGGTTTCTTTCCAGGGATGCCGTGAAGTTTCCCCTGTGTGCCTCTGTTATGTAAGACATTAAGAAGCCAGCTCACTAAACTAATTGGGAAGATTCTTCTGAAGGGCAGATTGACCTGAATCTCATTTCGAAGGCTTACTCTACGTCACAGCAGGGCATTTCTTTTAACATTTTCAGGAACTCTTTGAGTCCTGTGTTTCTTTCCTAAAGAGCACTCTATTGAAAACTCCCAGGATTTCACAGATTTTAGCAGAATTATTTTGCAGTTAAATTTTGTCATCAAAAGCCCCTGTGATATCACAAATAATACCTGCAAAAACAATGTTGACACTAGACTTCACAGCATTTAACCGCTGGTTCAATAAAATACTCAAAAATCAAAATCCTCTGGAATATCACGGCATGTTACTTTAAATTTTGAATTTGTTGAATGGACTTCTGGGAACTTAATTAACGTAAGGTGCCATCAAACCTTGTGCTGGAGAAGTGGCCGTTCTTTTGACTTTTACTGTAAAAAACTTTCACAATGATAACAATCTACTCTGAAAAGAAATAAATTGGCATACATTTTAGAGGAAAATACTGATATACCTCATAATGATGAGTGAGGGGACACAGTGGGCATGAGAGCTCGCTGTAAATGGATGAATCACACGGGAGACACAAGACATTGACCAGCTGTCTATGCTACATATGACACATGGAGTTGACCCACTGCTAATGCCACGTGGTGTGAACGGCCTGCTCCACTGTGGAGGCAGGTAACTTATGCTTGCAGTATTTAACCATAATTTGCAGTGGTAATCTATAGTTCTACATACAAGCTGTGAAGAATAGACAGCCTGAGAAAAGACGGCTCATGCCATACATATGGTACACCCAAGTACAACAGGCTCGCATGTCCACTGTGTGCCCTCCTCACACATGGCAACTCGACAGCTGTAAAACTACAGTATAAAAGTGAACAAGAATTTATAATAATATCACTACTCTTGCGGTTGTAAAAATTACAGTGTAAAGTTGTTATTTCATAAAGAATTCCTGTAACATTACAACTGAAAAATTACAAGAAATTACTGTGAGAATATTTAGCAGTAAATAACTGTCAAGATTACCATGAAAGTCATGCAAATTTAGCTAGTCGTTAAATGTGATTTTACTCTCAAAAATTTAACAGTACACCCTCTCTGTTAGAGGAGGGTTAAGTTTCTGTAAAAAAAAATAAAGGGGGGGTTTAGCTCCTGAGTCCCTGCAAATGCTGCACATCTTCCAGCCAAGTAAACAAAGAGATACATGTTGGGAAATGAATTTGTCACAACACTTTCTGCTCAGATGTGTTGCGTTGTTGCATGAATACCTCTCCCTTTTTGGCTCATTACCAGCCTGTGCAACCCAGGCACAGAATGTTTTATATCCTTGTTCCCTCAAACTCCTCACAGCCTCCTTCATAAATTGGGGTTATGAGGCGTTTTACAGACGACCCATAGCAGGGTTCCCTTAGCCATTAAATCCTGTTATACTTTTCCTCCTCACACTGCGGTGAACTGTGAGCTGTGTGTGCAGCAGCAGTCTGTGGGTGTGCACTTATGAAAATGTCATATATCATTTGCTGCAGGAAGGAAAACAGCGTACAGAGGTAAAGAAGGAAGCAGCGGACAGCGGCTCGGCTCTCCTGCAGCTCCCAAAGCAAAGACAGAATTTAAAGCAGGAGGGTAAACATTGAAATTCATTTTGCACCGTGCATGCTGAATATTTTCTGCTCAAACCCGACCTTGGCTTTGATGTTACATGAATCAAAAATGAAAGCAAGGTGAAATGAGAAGAAGTCGATTTCACGGCTCCTTTTTTTCTTCCACTGGTTATGAGATTTCTCTTTCTGACCCATCTACTGTCTGTCTGAAGAGCGGCACTGAAGCCAGATCTGACAGAGATGATGAGGAGCTTTAATCTGAGAGAAGGGAAACAAAATAATTGACTGAATTTCAAAGCAGAACCTCACAAACATACAGAAGATGTAGAGAAATATCAGAGGCAGAGATCAAAACAGAGAAACTGATGCAGGCAGATCTTAGCTCAGATGTCAGGGATGAGAGAAGCAGAAAAATAAAAAGAGGTGGAACATATTTTCTTTTAGAATCATTATCCAGCAAATCAACACATTTGTAATTAAAGTTGGTGATTGCACTGTTCACATTAGTCCAACAAAGCTTTAATCTACAGCTGCTGAAGTTGTAACATTTAGTATTCAGAGATATAAAGGTTTGATTTGCAGAAATGAGCAGCATGGTTTCAATCTGATGCAGCGCTGCAAACGAAGCCATGAAGGATAAAGTACTTCAGGCCTGTTGGGTCTTTGCATGTGCAGAATGTTTAAATGCATTGTTTCTCTGAATAAAGACATCAAGGGGCCGATGCAGACTAGTTAGCTTGCACTTGCAAACATTCATTGTTTGAAATAAAAACATGAGACTAAAAAAAACAAAGATACAGAAGTCCCTGGATTTCATCCGAAAGAGAAACTTTCCGTGATCCAGTTTCCTGAGTCTGGAGGTTTTAGAGGAGCTGTGTGTGAGTGCAGGGTCTCAGAGAGTCAGAGCAGCTGAAAGGGATGAGCACAGAAAGTTCCCGAGAAGATGAGCCAATAAAGAGGAGAGAAAGAGGCTTATCCCCTCGACCTTTATCCATAAGATGAAATTAATCACTGAGAGGTGACGCGTCATGTCTTACACAAGCCTGAAATATCATATAACAAAATCAATGGATGAACCTTTAAATCACCTTTAAAGCTCTGGGGAGAAACCAACAGTTAGTGTCATTTTTCCCTTGAGGCTCGGTAATAGTTTTAATAGAGGAATGTCATTTTGTTTATCTGTACATTGTAGTTACTTTAACCTACAGTTTTTACTCGATGAAATTACATGATCAGAATATTTGTAAATATTATTACATCCACTGTTAGATGATTTATCCAAATATGGCCCATTAGTTAAGTTTTTAAGATTCATTGATATCAATTGAGATATAGAGTAAGAAGTTTATATTGATACAAATTAAAAATAATGTTTTACACCTTCAGGTTTTCTGTTTCTCTTCTGATCATCTGCCCCTCATGTTCCTCTACTCTCTCTCTCAGAGCAAAAAGGAAACTTCACAACTCGTCTTGACGTCATAGGGGAAAACCAAGACTTATGCAACTCTGTCTTCAAGGAGCAGGTCAGTAAGAGGAAAGACACAGGCTCAATATTTGGAACAACTCCGGGCTGCTCTGCAGAAAATACTGGAAATGGATTGTAACAAAAAGTTTGAAAATACAGATCTCTCTAACTTTTATCAACAGCTCCACAAAGTACAACAGGAAGTGTCAAAACTATGAGATGCAAACCAGGACATGAAGCCTCTGCGGCTTTTTGCACCACAACAATTCTCAAAAATTTAAAAATTGATGTTGGGTGAAATAGAAATTAATTGTCCATAGTTTGAGATGAAAAAAAAAAATGGAATGAGTAAATAAAGTGTTAAAAAAAAAAAAAAAAAAAAAAACCTTTCTGTCTCAAAATTTTGAGTTTCTCAGAAACTTTTTCCTTTTTTTAAGAGTTCTAACTGAATTATCTCAAACTTTCACATTTTTATATCGAAATTTGACCTTTTTTTGTCATAATTCTGACTTTTTATCTCAAAATTTTAACTCCTATTTTCCAAATTTTGACATTTGGCTTAGAGTTTCTACCTTTTTAACTCAAAATTTTGACTAAATATAGGCCAAAAAAATCTCAAAAAAGGTCAAGTTTTTATTTTTATTTACTGAACAGGAGGAAGTGAGCTGACATAAGAAAATTGTTACCTCAACCCTAAATAAAATGAAAAACATACATACATATACGAATAATGTAGGTACAGCTTTGCAGTCTGTGAGTCAGTCAGAGCCCGTTTTCCTGCTCAACATCTTGACTGGTTGGTGCATTAGAATAATGCCAGTGGTTCAGTGCAGCACTTTTTTTATTAATATCAATGGTCTGTAGAACAAGCTGAGAAAAACCCAGACATCATTTTGCCTCCAAAACGGAGGACATGTCCGGGTAAAAGAGAAGGTTTGGTCACCTTACTTACAGAAACATGCTGGATATGATTTGTTGAGGCTGAACAAGAACTGATTTTCAGTCTGAATCATCCTTATCTGATATTCATGTTGATACAAGATATAAAACCGAGGTGTGATTGTAAACATTTTCAGAGTGAGGAGGGAAAATCTCAGGGTGCTGAGAATAAACTGGACCTGATGATGAGATGAGAACAGCATGTGTGCTCTCCTGCTCCTGAAAAGCAGAAAACTTTCTGCCTTCACACTTTGGGAAGCCCACGTAGTCATAAAAGGAGCCAGCTCAGCTTGGAGTGGGAGCAGAGGAACAGAGAGAGCTTTTAGAGACACAGAGAGAGAGAGTGAGTGAGTGAGAGTGAGGGACGGTGGATTTGTTGAAGCTAAGAGAAGAAAAGAGCTGCAGCTGTAATCTGGGCTTTAAGGATCCATTGGTATTAAGGATGGACTCTTATTAGATTGGAGTGGAGAGCGTTGGTGCTTCGAGGGCAGAGACTAATTGGATATCTCAGAATCAGAGAGCCTGACGTTATCATGAGTGAAGGTGGATGATGCTCCCTCAGACTCCAAACAAGAGGAAGCAGCATTAATGGCAATTAAAAGAGGCTTGTGATGTGAGGAGACCGAAATACACACACGCACACATAAACATACACACACGCACACACACACACAAACACACACACACAAGGGCGACTGCAGAACAAGTCCACACACACATCATGCTTTACACACACACAAAGACACACACGCTCACTCACAGGAGGGGAAAAGTTCAGGGTTTATGTGCGTTGTGAGCGTTAACATGCAGAACACGTCATGAGAGTGAATGCTTCAGCAGTAATTAGATCCTCACTGCTCCAATCTCACACAGATCTCAAGAAGAAGAGCGTAATTGCCTTAGAGTTGGTCTTTCATGCTGCTGAAACAACCAGGAAGAGGAAGAAAGTGGGGAGCAAAAGGGCAGAACAGGTGCAGAAGGATTCAAGGAGGAGGGTTAAAAAGAGGAGAAGTGAAAGGTTATTCAGGGAGGTAAGAGCGAGGAGGCCTTAAACGCCGTCCTTTGAGTTGATTTTACTTCCTGCAGTCAAACGGTCAGGTTTAAGATGTTCTGCCTCCTTTAGTTTACTTCTAACTCATTTTCCTGCAGATATCATAAAAGATGCATTCATGTATCAGCTGGATCAGTTAAAAAGTGCAGAGAAAAGTGCATTTAGGGTGACCATATTCTGAAAACCCAAAGAGGAGCCTCTACCCAGCCTCTTAGAGATCCTGTAAAATTATCCAAAGATACTCAAAGACAACAAAGTAGCTTCATAACCCCTACATTTATTTAAAACACTCCTTTTTTGTTTGAGGGGAACAATTTCTATAATGTAAACATAAATAATTTCCACCGGTTAAAAATATAGAAAATGAAAAACTGTCCTTTTGGTCTATTTTAATTTGCACATTAAAAGTCAAAATTTGGGCTAAAAGGCAACATTTTAACTTTTTTCTCATTGTTTTGACTATTGAGCTTAAATTTTTTACTTTTAACTCAGAATACTGGCTGTAATATCTCAATTTTGACTTCATCTCAAATAATTGACTTTTTACAACATAACTGACTTTTTAGCTCAAAATTGTGTCATCTCTCATAATTTTACGTTTTTCTCGTAATTTAACTTTGCTCAAAATTTTGACTTAGTTTCAAATTTTGACTTTTTGTCTAAAAATCTCGTCTTTTTTAATTTCTCTAAATTTTGACTTCTTGGCCTCATAATTTGACACTTCATCTCAAAATTTGACTTTTTATCCCGTAACTTAGTTTTTTTTTAATAAAAAATTTGGCTTTGATTGCAGAAGTTAAGTCAAAATTTTGACTTTAATATTGGCCAAAAAGAATAAAAATCTCAACACAGGTCATGACTGCAGGGAAAAGATGGGTGCTTGCACAGTTTTCCTGCATGCTCAACATCTTGACAGGTTGGTGCATCAGAATAATACCAGCAGCTCAGCACAAGGCTCTATTATAAGCATCAATGGTTTGTGGAACAAGCTGAGAGAAAAACACACATTTTGTGGAAATTTTTAAAATCCCCTCGGACATAATTTGACTACCAAAAGGGAGGACATGTCCAGGCAAAAGAGGACGTATGGTCATCCTAATTCCGATTTTATTCTTCCCATCTGTCATTTCTTCACATGAATGCTTATTTCTGTTTGTTTTGTTGATGCATAAACTTCAGACACACACGTTTGGACGTCTATTTCCAGGCTCTGACTTTATGCACTGAGCAGGATTATTTATATGTTTACATGTTTCGCTGTAGCTCATAAAATCTCAATCTGCTCAGCATCATTATTCAGTCCCATGTGTGCACACGACAGGATCGGCCCTCGGCTAGCTGCACTTCCCATTTGCAGCCCACAGTGCAGTAATGTACTCATTAATACTTCACAGAGGGGGGAACAATAGGACGCTGGGATTGACGCTTTGGGGCGGTCATTAAAGAAGGAGGAAGATGAGGAGCAGCACGTTATGGATCCTGTATGTTAGGAGCAGCTGTGAGGTAATAAAAGTCAACAACACGCTTAGAATTTAGATGAGAAAATAAACTCAGTGATCCCGAAGAGAGCAATCAGAGCTGAGGCAGAGCAGAGCTAGAAGAGTCTGTTTGATGGTTTTTTTTCTCCTGATTCTGGCAAGATCTTAGAAGAACAAGGATAAACACAAATAAGTTATTATTTCAGCTCATAAACTCTTCCCTTTCATTTCAGTATCTGCACAACACGCTCACTTATGATTTGATAACAAATTATTCACTGAAGAATCACATACGAGAAGAAAAAGAAGCAAAATTGAATTACAAACGACTCCAGAGGCTCAAAGACATGCAAAACAAGAACTCAAAGTTCTTCACACACTGCAAAAAAAACTGAAATGAAGCAAGAGTTTGTGTTATTTTTTGGAAAAAATGTAATTTAAGACTCAATATGAGTCACAATCCTCAGATAAGTCCAGCAAAAAGTCTTGTTCCAAGTTATTTAAAGACAAAAAAATGATGTCTGAATTGCTTGTAACAAAGGGAAAAAAATCTGCCAATTGGGTAAGAAAAAGTTTCTTGTATTAAAACATTATTTCAGTTTTAAGAAACTTGATGAGCCAGTTTTTCATGCCCAATGGCAGATTATCTTTGCTCATCGGAAAACAATCATTTTTGACATCATGTTTGATTTATAATATCTTGCAATGAGATATGTTTCTGGACTGGAAAGGTAAATGTGGCTCATATTAAGACTAAAAATATATTTGACTAAAAATAGGACAAAAACACTGGCTTAGATTTCAGTATTTTCACAGTGATGGAGCTTAAGTCCTGATGAATCAATAGTTATGTTAAAAGGATGATAATTCTTTTAACACAACAAATGTTAGACTGAATGTCCAGTACATTTGCAGCAGCTCATTTTACATGTGATGTGTATTCAGAGAGCGTTACATTTTATTTTATTTATTTTTTGTTCCCGAATTAACTGCTGCAAAAATGTTGCAGGTTTGACTCATTTTAAAATGTTAAAACCTTAAAATTAGGCAAATGATCATGTTTTGGTTAAAGCTTTGGCATGCATCAACGGGAACATGAAGATTCATCATCTATCAAACACCTCTGAAACTGTTTCTCTGCTGAAGAATATTCTGTTTCCTAAACTCTACTTTGAACCTGGACGTCCTCCTCTCTCCCAGATCACAGCTGCAGGCGGAAGGAGCCAAAGTGGAAGATTCACTTCAGTCCGTCGCCCACTCGCTCGGCTGCAGAGCGCAGACACACACAGCAGCAGAGAGAGGAAGAGTGTGAGAAAAAGGTCCGGCAGAAAATCAGAGAAAGATGGAGCAGGAGAAGAAAGAGAGAGAAACATGGAGGGGAATAAAAAAGAAGCTGCAGGAGAGTAAATCTTCAGAGAAGAAGAGATTAGGGAATAACACGTTCCATCCCTCCACAACTCCCTCTGTCAGGGCTAATGGCTCATTATTAGTGTTAGCCGGCGGCTCTCAGGCAGTCAGGGAGAGGTCAGTGAAGCTACAGAGAGACAGAACAACAGCCCGGCTTTCATTCAGATTAAAAGCATAAAAGTCCTGAGATACCAAGAGACTCTGAGGAAAAGTCTGTGAAAAGGATTCAAGAAGAGGATGGAATTAAAGTACAGGATTACAACCGTTTGGAAGATGCAAACTCATCCATCACTTCTTTCATGTTTTTCAAGCTCCTGAAAGCAGAGGTCACACTTCAGAAATACTGAACTATCCCTTTAACCATCAAACCTCTTATCTCCTGTAGTTTCTGTTTGTTCCTGCAGGGGGCAGCTGAGTCCAGCCCACAGCGTCTCAGGTGAACCTCTGCGTCAGTGTTCAGTCTTTGTGTTCAGAGGCTGAATGAGGACAGACCTCTTGTGTTTCTCACAGCTCAGTATCTGACCACAGCTCGGCTTCAGACACACTTCATGCATACCAACATCAGCTCTGAATAAAACCTGAGGTTTAGTGGGGAGAGCTCTGACCGTGGGCCTTCAATCCTCGGAGTTATCTCTCCAACAGCGCTGGACGGAGGCTTGTGCATAATTGATGTCGTTATTGTAGTTATGTAGTTTGGAGCAGAGTGTGACATGAATTCCTTTGTGGGTAGCAGACGCTGTAAACAGTCTGGGGTTTATTCTGTCTGTGCAGTCACATCGAAACCAGTGCGGTCACAGTTTGACCTCAAGGGGGCAAGACTTAAAAACTCTAAAACTGAAGCTGCGTTACAATATCAGACAATGCGGAAGTGCAAAAATCTGCTGTTTGTTGAGTGTCTGCATGAGGCTGGGTCCCAAAGTACTGGAAGTCACATACACTTATACGTGTTAACTTCTGCTCTAAAAAACAGCTTTTTCTGACTTGATGTGTACACTGTAAGCAATCGACAGCCAATTTTCAGCAGTAATCTACTGTTTTATGTGATACAGTTCACACTGTAGTCAGCAATGCATTGTGGTCTGCCAAATTTGAAGCAAAAACACAAAGATCTATAACAGTATAGTCATGTCCACTGTGTGCCCTCCTCACTCATGGTCACAAGGCGATGAACAGTAAAATACTGTAAATTTCTGTTACAGTTTAAAAAAACGGTTTATTTTACAGTGATATAATGTCAACCCTGCTGCCAGTTGATTACTGTTTTTTCAGAGCAAAATTTGTCACAGTGTACGTGACTTCCAGTACTTCCGACAAACCACTGGACATACAGCAGCTTTTGGCACTTCTGGATTATGTCATATTTTCAGAGTGGAGGTTGCTGCTTGCTCAAATTACACGTATGATCCCTTGGCTCCATATCAAAAATATGCAATGAACAAATAAAATTACAACATATATTTTGCAGGGTTTTTTTTTTTGAATAACCTACCAGTCAGACCAAACTGACAGCTTGAAAGCCCCTTCCCAAATAGTTCCTGGAACTCTGTTATGCAATAACCTGTAGATGGGGCTGATTTTAGGAGTGGACTTATTCATTATGGGTAAAATGTCAAATTTCAATTTAATTTACACCTTTATTATTGCATTTGATAAAAGCACATGGGTCCATCAAAAGTTCCTGGCTCTTCTGTGAAGTTCCTGCACATAAAAATGCTCCGATTGAGAATTCAACATTTAACTCATCAAACTTTGAGATAAAAGAAGGACTAAGCCTTTCTGATTTACTCTCTGGTAAAAAAAAAAAAAAAAGCATCCAGAAAACTGAGACACCAGTTTTCTGGATGCTTCTTTTTGTGTCCCTCCTTGAGGATCCAGCTCTAACACGTTGGTACCTTTTATCTCAGAGAGCTCTCCCCTGAAATAAGATGACAGCTGAGAGAGTCTGAGTCTGACAGGAGCTGAAGAGGTTGTCGGGTGCGATCGGTGGCCTCGTGGCCTCCTGTCACTCACGGTGCCGCCGCCTGTGTGCGTGTCACTCGTCAGTCTGAGATGATGTGTTGGTCCCATGCTTGACTGCATGTGTGTGATTACAGTGACCGCTCCTGACAACCACAGAGGAGGAGAGGAGAGGGGAGAGGAGTGAGGGAGAGATGGAGGAGAAAGAAGACCAAGAGGAAAACAGGGCAAGAGAAGCCAAAAGAAAACAAGATACCAGATCGATAAAAGGAGAACATGAAGGATAACCACAGCAGAGGTGTACTCTTCCTCTGCTCTCACTTGTCTCTATCTGTCCGTCTGTCTGAAACACAGCATCTGTCTCTCCGTCTGTTTGTGGGCCCTGTTAGATAGAGAGCATCGATGTGTGTGAGCGAGTGTGAGTGGGTGTGTGTGAGATTCCTGACAGGAGTGGGTGGGAGCTGGTTGCAGGTTGGTTTGTTGAGGTTGGCACCAGGGAAGAGCAAAGCAAATAGACATAAAACGAAAACGCTGGCTCGAACTCTGATGAGAAATAGTGGCAGATTATTCTGAGCTATGCAGCAGCGAAAACACACACACACACACACACACACACACACACACACACACACACACACACACACACACACACACACATACTGCAGCTCTCTCACATAAACTCTGAACGTCTCCTCGGTTGACTCTGATTATTGACTCATTGAAAACTCGTCGTAAACATTTAACAACTCTCTTGCAGAGTTTGAGCACCTGGTGTTGTGGATTTATACCCAAACTTTATGGAAAATAAACATTTTCTGTATTTACTGAGAGAGGAAACTGAGCCAGAGTTTATTTTGTCTACACACCCAGAAATGGATGCAGAATTATCTTTGTAAGAAGATTAAAAAGTGAATTGTGAAATGATGCAGGATATAACCTGACGCTAGCTTTCCTCTAATTGTACTTTTAGTCCTGAGGTGATTTCTGTAATGACAGGTCGGCTGCAGGAGCAGAAGATCGAGTAGTGTTTGTCTTTGTCAGCCTGATGTCTCTGGAGATCTGTCAACGTCTCAGTGAGGGGTTAAAGGGACTGTGAGGACTTTCTAAGTGATCTTGAAAAGTCTTATCTCCAGATATATGACTGATCATAATCCACAACTTAAGATGAGATAATCAGCACTATGTCTAAATGCTATTTCTTAGCTCCCTGGATGGGTAAAACAAGACTGGACTGATTATGGCACATCAAAATCTGACAAAGTTGAGCAGTCAGAAGAGGGATCTGAGTTTGTCTCACAAGTTTACGGCTAAAACACAAGCTAGAAGTCCAACCAGTTTATAAAATGTCGAGCCAGGTTACGTTTGCTCTGCATGGTAAATGAACACTGGTAGGACATAACTAGGATTCCCAACCGCACACGACATGTCTCAGAGCACCGAGCTGTGAATAACAATACATGTAGCAGGCAGCTAAACTATGCTACAAATGGAGTTCATAAGGTTTGCTTCTCAAGCAATACAGAGCGTATAAATAACAGCAGGTTACTTAAATGTTAGTTTGAACCAAACCAAGATCTCACGTCAAGAGAATGTTCCTTCTTAGTTATAGAAACTTGACAAAGTCTTATGTCCCTGCAATTGTTTTCACGTTTCAAACAACAGGGATTCATAACTGTTGATGGCTGAATGCAGTACTCCATTGCGCTGTATCTGGTAAAAGCTGTTTTGAACAAAGGAAAGTAGAGTTAAGATGATCTGCTCTACATCCATTTTTCCTAAACAAACTGTGACATATGCCTTTGTTCATCACAACAGAGGAAAGCAGAGGCTTATGGGAAGCTGAGTCTCTCACTAGTGCTAATGCTAGCTTTCAGAAACTCTTCACATCTGGTTTGAGTCCAGAAAAGAGAGAGGAACAGGGTCTCTGCAGAGCTGGAGCAGAAAAATATCCTACATGAGGAATTTGATACAAGTGCAGATCTGACATCCGGCTTAAAACAAAGATTCAGATGAAAAAATTATTGGAAACGTGCGTTTCTACATGATGTAACCTGATCAGAGAACTCCAGCCTCGTTCATACTTCATCATTGTAGTGTCCTCTGTTCGTCTGCATGGCACTATTTGGACACAGAAACCTACTCACATAGCCTGACATGCACCTCCTCCAAAACGCAGACCGCAAATGCTCACAGTCACTGCAGAAAAGCAGGAAACAGATCTTACTGCCCCCATGTGTTTTGGAGGAGCATTGCACACTGACCCCGAACTTTATGTGCGGAAATATAAACCAGGTTTTTAGTGAGAAGGCAAGAAAGGCACTAAAATATTTCTTTACCAGACCATAGATTGTAAAAATATAATGTTCTTTTGCACTCAGTCACAAATAGCGGCGGTGAACAAACATAACCATCAACTGTCATGTTGGCAGAAGCTCCAAACCTGTAAATAGCTTTTCCGAAGTACAAGTGTGGTAGGTTCCTCCTCAGTCCGGGCTCTCACCATTCTTGTTGACAAAGCTGGTCAGCTCAGGGGAAGAAAGGGCATGACTATAGAGTTGATTTTTCATTGTTGTGCTGAGATTTACTGTGCAGTATGTTTGGTGTGATGCAAGAGATGGTTATTTTAGTGTAGTATAAAAACCTCAAAGAGCTGAAAGGCAATAATAACTCAACTGTCTTTTCATCTAACTCTATCAAATCTGAGCAGCTTTATCAAGAGTATACTTTACCAGGTCAGATTCATCATCACTCTTTAATGCAGAAGGTTTCTTTGCTTTGCACGGTGCAGAAGAGCATCAGTGATGATGAAAAAGTTCGGATTGTGGTACGGTTATTTTCAACTTTTGCACATTGTTTGCTCTCCTTGCATTTTATTTTTATCATCAATATGCACAGATATCTGTCTGCTTCTCTTGTTTTCCTCTTTTTAAAAGAGATACATCTTTCTGAATTCTGCTAAAACTAGAGCTGAAATGTCCCAGTAGATGTTTTTTGGGCCAGAGCAGCTGCAGCACTTTCCCTCACATACTTAGACTCCTCTGGGTTTTGTTACCAGGTAATGAGAGCAGAGAAAAGCCAAGAGCAAGAGAAGAATTGGATAATAAACTCTAAGCTGCCTTTCTTTTTTATTCAACCAACTTCTAGTAAAGAAAAGCATACCAAAACAATTTCCCTGTCTGGGCTAATGCCTTAGTTTTGACTCCAGATTCATTCACTGCCGGATGAGCAAGTGTTCATGTCGTGCTCGATGAAAACTCATAAGTCTGCATTTACGCTCTCGTGATGAATTCACAGCCCCAGGTCAGCAGAGCATCAGAGAGGACAGGAGGACGGCCCTGAGTAACGTCTGGACCTGTCTGCCCTCCATCCTGCAGACGGAGGCCGACTGACATCACATGATGTTTTTATCTGACTCACTCAAATTCCTCCAGATTAAAAAAAGTTCAGTGAAGCAACAGGCATTAATAAAAAGATGTAAAAATAGCAGGGAGGGTCTGCCAGTTCTTTGTGGAGTCGTGGGTTGGTTAATACTTGAGCTTGTCTGTCTGCTCTGACGGACAGAACCACACAGCGGCCTGAGGCTCACCTGCTCCACCGCTGAAGGAAACACAAGTCCACCCTCACAGGTTGCTCTGTGTGTTTTTACAGACATTACTTGGATAGTTTTCACATTCCTGGTCGCACCCTTATTTTGAAATCCATTTACTCTCTTTCACTTTTTTCCTCTCTGAATTAATTTTGGTTTTGAAAGCTCAATGTTTCCTTCCACTCCTCCCACAGACACGGCTCACACTACCAAAACACTCAGACGGAGCAGAGGCTAATTCATGCAGGGTGCAGATAAAAAGCTCACATTAATGTCACTTCTACTATTTGTCAAATATGCTCTTGGAGGGTTAAGTTCTGAATGTTTTTTTTTTTTTTTTTTTTACAGCTGTGTAGAAGTTCTGGTCCCAGAATTAACAAGGTCACTGAAAAAATGAAACAAAGGAAAAATAATCTTTTTTTGTTTATAGTTTGAAGTCAGAATTCTGAGATTCAAAACAGAATTCTGACTTTTCTTGGGATGAACAGGATTAAAAAAAATTATTGGACCTTAATTTTATATTTTTTTCAGTGGCCCTAATCCTCTTCCTTACTCCTGGATGTCTTCCTTTAGAGATGTTTGTTTTCTGGGCAAAAAATAGAATAGAATAGAATAGAAATAACTACTTTCAGACCAGGTAAAATGATATTTTAAACAAGATACAAAGTAAATAAGCACTAAAATTAATAGTAATAAGAAGAAGAAGAAAGGGGGGAGATGTATTCATCAATGATTTAAGAAAAAAGTATCTGTCCTGTGCTACCCAGGAATACCACTTACCTGGTGGTGCTAGCTCTGCTTACCTTAGCCTCACTTAACTAATCAACCTGACGTGATGTACCTGCAGACTCTGATGATATCAGACTACTTTCTTACCTGAAGTCTGGCCTGGCTGGAGTTTGAATTTGACTTAAAGAGCAGGAAATTGTCTGTGTTGGTATATCTTTTGCAATCACCACTTTTCTTTCACTGATACACACTTGCTCTTCCTGCTCCTTGCTGCCTTGTCACAGCACTCCCCACTTCTCGTTTTGCAGCATCTGCAACTTCTTTGTACTCTCAGACTTGACAGTATACCAATCTGAGCTTTAGATGATGACCCTGTCCAGATTAAGGTGTGAGCTGTTTTAGAGGAGGAGCAGGGAGGGGTAAGGTGTGATTTATCAGACTTAGCTACCTAAACACAACAGGCAGCACAGTGATGATTTGATCTTGTTTTCATGATTGCAGGAAGCCAAAATTCAACTCAAATTTCCTGAATCACCCTGCTCCAATTCTGCTTACTTAAAGTGGTCTTGAATAGAGTTCTGTAGAAATCAGAGCGTTCCCTTCTTGAAGTCGTAAACATGTTTATTTCTGCTGCAGAGTTGGCCATTTAAATACTGGGCCTCTTGGGGTTTGAGTCTCATTTGACGCCAGCCCCAGTGGCCACTGAAGGAACTGCGGTTTTTGTTACTCATACTTTGACATTAAACCTCAGCTTTAAGTTTCTTTTCTTCCGTATGCTGTGTCTATCATTCTGTTTTGACCTTTGACCTCTGCATTTCCCCCTCTGTTAGCTTCACTTCCTCCTGTTTTTATTTAACATTTATCAGCGCCTCTTGGCTCCAAAAAATAAACATGTTTCTATTACTGTGCTTTCGTAACATTTCTCAACAGAGAGAAAAAATTGTTGGAAAGAATGAAGAGAAAAACCTGAGAGGGAGTGAGTGGGGCAGAGAAGGGAAAAGTACTGATGGAGGTGAAGAGAGGAGGATGCTAATGAAGAGAACAGCATAAATATGACTGGAGATGGTCAGAGAGCTCTTAAATAAGTTCTGTGTGACAGATTTGTTCCATGTAATCACCCTCTCCATCTTTTCTTACTCACCCTCTCTCTGCCACTCCTCGGGCCTGCTTTTAAGAACTAATTCCATCTACTTAACTTTATTTACAGCCCCTCCACCACCGTAAACATCTCAAAAACCTCCAACCAAAAAGACTCTCTCATCCATTTCCCATCCCATCTATGTGTCACTAACTGTTTGAGCTAATATCAATTTATTCAGTTAAGCCGATGCAGGGTTAACTGCCTTAAGTGACCACATCACTAAAATATATCTGCAATGCCAGAAACATTCAAACCTCCACAGTGTGTGCTTTCTCCACCTCTCTCCCTCTCTTATCTGAACTGGGTTTATCTCCATCTCTACGTCTCTCTTTCTGTTTATCTGTCTGTCTGAGTCCTGGTTCCTGGTAAGACTCAGCCTCCTGTTCCAGTTTGTTTGCTGCGGGCTTGTGTTTGCCTTCACTCAGCTATTCACAGGGTGTTGTGGCTGAGCCAAATGTGATGTGATGTGATGTTACATAATACCCTGATATACACCATAGAGATGTTCTGTGCATCAGCTGAAGCGCAGCCGCACAAAGGAAACCTCATGAAGATCTACATCTCAGGAATCCTTCCTCACTTGTTCAATGTTCTGAAGCTCCTATCTTATGGAAAATGTTGTCTATGGCCCCAAAATGCAAGCACAACATGTGTTAATACAATGTGCTTCAGATTATCAAGATTAAAGAAATAATTAGATCACAGTACCAGCACATATGCTGCCTGAAGGGGGTTCAGTAAAACAAGGAAGAAAAAACACAAAAAACAGGAAATCCTCCGCCTTCATTGCACCAGACTTTAACAACAATGGAGACAAAGATTAATGTTTTTCAGGGTTTCATTCAAACATACAGCTCCTTGAGAATCAGATCTTATCATAGAAAGCGCATGTCATTGTTTGGGTTTGAAACTCTCTTGGTTTTGTCTTTTTTTAGATGGTTGCAGCATGTGACTGAACCACCAGGCCAAACTGCTAGTTAGCTAGTTCACGTCCTCTTTTGTTCAACTTGGTCTCATAAATTTTGCTTCCTTTTTGGGTAAAAATAGTGCAGATGCTTTTCTGATCTGCCTCCGCTGCATGTTCGGTCCTGCTGGTATCAGGACCTGCCGACAGCTGGTGTCACAGACCGAGGAGTTCCCTGGATTCCCACCCCAACGATTATCCTCTCCCACTTCATGTTGGGCTATAAAACCTCAAACCTTTTGACTCCTGGTGTGGCTCTGCTCATAATGTGCATTTTTTGTTGTAGTCAAGATGAGTACCATCTGGTTTGTACACGCTTCGTTTTATTTCGAAATTGAACATTTGTTTTTAGGTGTTTTTCATGCACAACTTTTCGTCCTGCTTGATCTGCTGTTTGTGAATTGACCTGTCACTTCAACAATGGTAAAAAAAAGGGAACTTTGTATCTAGACATGCATCTGCTTTATTCAAACAGCCAATCAGTATATTTTTTGATTATTCAAGGGAAGTTTTCTCAAAGGATATGGAAATATTTTTATGTGTTGGATGCTTGTTTTCACATTCTTCATGCAGAAGTTTAAATTTTGACAGTCAAGATCTTCTAAGAGACTCCAAATCCACGACACTAGTGAAGGATTTCAGTTCCAGTCTTTGAGTGTTTTGGCTTCACTTGTGTACAATTGAAGGAGGAGAGGATGAGCCGTCCATCATTGATTACAGTCCAAGGAGGTGAGCGTGTGTGTGTGTGTTTGAAGATGAAGTTTTTAAGAGATAATGATCTGTTTTAGTTTTCTGGACCTTAAAGAGTTAAAAGGTGCTAGAAAGGTGTGTCTGTTTTCAGTCAGCTGTGATTCAGCCCACAGACTTGTTATTGTTCTGTTTAAAGCGAAGCGTTCAGGCCAATATGAGATCACAGCTTCCATTTAGAACAATTAAAGGGACATTTCCCTAAAAATCCCCTCAAACCTGATCCACTGAGGCCTAAAACTTCACAAAGTCAAATAAGGGCGAGTGCGGTGTGGTCCTGGATGGTATGGCGGGTGCTCCACTCATCTGGTTCTACCATCCTGACAAACAGCAGTGAATATTATCATGTACCTGTCAGAAATCAGCATGCCAACCCTCTTTACCCTATCCCTGTCTCTGCGTTTACCTCCCGCTTGTTTTTCTCCTCCTTCTCCTCATCTCTGTTTTTTTTTTTTTTCTTGTGAAGGCGTGGGAGTCGGGGAGAGACTGAGCTAATACCTCAGTCTGATGGAGAGCTGGAAAAGGGGGCTGATAGAACGAGGAGGGAGGAGAGAGAGAGGGAGGGAGAGAGTCAGATGGATAAATGAAGGGGTGGGGGCACAAGAGGTGAGTATAAGAAGCCTGGCTGTGAGGAATTAGGAAATATTCCTCAAGAGAAAGTTCACGCAGAGATTTTTGAAACTTCTGTCTGCAGAATTATCTTTGAAGGTAAGAAAATAATTTCCTTTTAACTAACAGCCAGAGGGAAGACAGACGAGTTTGAACTTTAAAATAAGATAAAGTTGGTACTAACAACTTCACCACAAAGAGCAAGCTGTGTGTTTTCACAATAATGCTGGGACATGCAAAACTTATAGTGCAGGAGGCCTACCTTGTGTGTGCGTGTGTGTGCGTATGTGTGTGTGTAAAGAAGTCTTCATGAGCAGTCTCTGCATGAGCCCAGCATCATGCCTGCGGCTGTTTCCACCAAGCCAGAAATATGATCCCACCAGGACCCCCACCAAGAGTCAGACACACATTAAAACTCTGTAGACACTGTTGTCAGCACCTTGCACACACACACACACACACACACACACACACACACACACACACACACATGCACACACTCTCTCTGAAACACACACAGTCATGTAAATGTTCTTGTCTTTGGACGCCGCTGTTTGAAATCTGGGCCTGGGGCATGCTGTTCCTGTGTAAGTCCCAGTTTGCCCTGAAGCCAAGATACGCCTGAGGGGCTAGGAGGCCTACTGTGTGTGTATGTGTGTGTGTGCCCGCGTCATGAAAGCTGCTATTGATGAAGGGAAAATTGACGTCTGCTGAAACAGAACCTGGTCCAAATCCCACAAACAGAGGACGAGGATGAAAGCTCTTCTGCAGGGCCCATGCACAAACAGTGTTTAAGGGTGTCAGGTGTGTATGTGTGTTAGTGTGCAGACATCTGGTCTTGCTGTTTGTACAGGTGCCACACACCTTACTGTAGGTCACGCGTGCACGTGCATAAGCGTTTGTATACTTGAGCAGGCCACCTACAGGTCTGTCCTCTCTGTCCTCTCTTGTCTTGGACCCCCAGCGCTCACTTGGACGACTCTCAACCACAGATATTCTCATTTGCTCATCTCTTCACGTTGAGGTCTCAGTTATTGAGTAGTGGTTGTGGATTGGCAGAGTCCAGCTCTCTGAAAAGACATTTGGACACTTGTTTACCACAGCGAGGATCTTCAGTGTTGTGTCGTAAATATTTATAACCTCTGTTGGCAGAAATTCTGCACATGCATACGTGTTTAAATATAGTGAAGCCTATAGCCGACATGCACAAAAAACCACAGCGACAGATTTAGACCCTTTCAGCCTCTTTAGGCGGACTTGTGGTTGGTCCCTGTTTGCACACAGTTTGTACATGTGAGACTTTCTTTTTGCTGTCAGACTCCTGATTTTCGCTGACACTCTCACTGAACCTCCTCTCTCCTCTCTTCTCCTGCAGACAGACAGATAAACAAGCCCAAACCCAAGATGAGGAGCCTTCTTCAGTTTCTGGCACTCTGTGCTGCGGTCTCTCTCTGCATCTGCTATGGTACCAATCCACCCCACTGTCCTCACGCCATCATTCAGCAGCTTTCATCTCTTCACAGCTTGCATTTATGATTAACTGACTCCATGTTTTTCCCGTAGACTCTCATGAAAGCACAGAATCCATTGAAGGTGATTAAAAGTTGTCTCTTGTTTCTGGAAAAACATGCATGCAGATCTAACATAATGTTTTAAACCCTCGACTAAATCACCCCTCTTTGAACCTCACCTGATCAGCCATATGCTGTGGATTTCATGGTGAAATAAAGTAACTGAGGACTTTGGTTCAGTAACATTTTGATGTTCTAGATCTGTTTGTTCCGCCAAGCCGAGCCAACTCCTTCATCACGCCGCAGAGAGGCAGTGTATACAACCCGCCGAGAGGGAACATCAACTATTACAATCTGATGAGGTGAAACAGGCCACTATAGTCATGCACACAAAGCACCAAGCCTTCCTTTATCGTGCACAAATGTATAAAACCACATGCCACAGCAACAAGGGAGGAAATGCACACACACGCGCATACACACATTGAGGATCATTAGAAAAACTTAACTGCACCATAAATGTCTACATCTGCTGCAAACATCCACAGACTCGTGGCCTGAAGCTGAGGACACAAGCCGCTGACTGTTTCTGATTACAATCCCTCTGACTGTCTCTGTCTGCGTTTTGTTGTCTGATCCCTGCAGGACGATAAAGTCTCCGGCAGAGCGGCGTGCAGAGACCTGTGAGGACTACTACCCCTGCCGCAACTACGCTTATCGCCACGGCTTCCAGCAGGCCTATCAGAGATACTTTGGCGCCCGGACCCAGAGACCGGCCATGACTCGTCGGTACTGAGCGGCCTGTCAAACATAGTGTCATCATTACAGTCTGGAGAGGAGAAGGCCTTCCTTTCATCACATATCCACACTCTGACGTAATGACTGGCTCTTTTTATCACCTCCTCTGGATGTGAACACATTTTATACAAACACAGAGGCGTCCATGGAGTTTCATGACCAACATCTCTGGTGCATCTCAGGATAACTTTTATCCACTATTATCTCAGCTTCACAGCAGTTATGAGCTCATTGTACGAGTGTCTGCTCACTATCACTGTGTCACGTTAACCACCTATTTATCTGATTGTTTCCTTTGCTTTGAAATAAATAAATCTCCCGCACTGGGTTTGGTCTTTATCCTGCGTGTCTCATTTGTTCACCACATGGTCGTGTGTCAACTCTCAGGGTTTGGAAAACTTTGCAGATGCTGAAATGAAAGTTGTGGTTGAATATTTGCTTAAAAATGCTTGAGATGAAAGGATTTAGTCTCCAGGAAGACAGTGACCCTCCGTCTCCTCCATCATCCGGCAGATTTTCTCAGACAAAAGAAGTGAGTTGAGGTTAGTCTGCATCTGTTTTGAATATATTTAGGCGAGCAGTGTTATGTATGTAAATGTGCAAAACTAAAGGTGTGATTTGATTGACAGGTGGGCACGTTGTAGCTGTTTCCCAGGAGGTTCAAGACCCATCTCACCTCAGCTCCTCACATGACAAATGGCTGAAAAAGGTAAGTTGAGTCAGCATTTCAGACATGAGGACTGTTTCTCTTGTGTCTTCAGAGACAAATGGGTGAAGTCAGAAAAGACTCGGTCCATGTCCTACACACCTGTTAGATCAGACAGACTCCTAAATATACCAACCTGTCAGCAGGTAAAACATCAAAATGAAAGAGCTAAAAACATTATCCCTGAATAGTTGGAAGAAATAAAGAAATGGGGCACAGAAACAAACATTATTTTAAAACAAGGTGTTAAACATATTTATTTCTGTTGCTAAGGCAGGGATCTTAGTATGGTCTGTAATGGGGATTCCCTGGCTTTAGGACACAGCCGCTAGTGGACACCTTAGGAACTGCAGTTTTGGTGGCATTTCTGAACAGATTTTATTATTCATGACCAGAGGCTGTTGTTGAGCACAAATATGTAAAGGACAGGATTGAAGAGTTGTCTCCATGTAAGATACCAACATTCAGAAAAAGATTAGGTGAGTACTTTTGTTGTCTCACAAACATCTAAAATCATCATACGGGCCAAAAGCTTTACAAGTTTAAGACTATTTATCAAAGTGAATTTTAAAGAATCCAAAAACAGCCTCTATGGACAAGGAATGTAGTTTTCTGCTGTGTGTTTAGACTCATTAAAGGAATCAAACATCATCTCTGATCTTAATGTGTGTGGCCAAACTCTGGTTTCTTGTAATCTTCACAGGAATCTGTGTTATGCACCAAACATCTGTGTATCAGTATCCACTCAGATTCACAAACACTCACACTCACACTCACACACACACACACACACACACACATACACACAGGTCAGCATCACAGTGCACAAAAAGACAGTCCTGTTTTTGTCTCTGCCACGAGGTCGCATATGTTCTAGATGAAAGTTATCCTGAGGTCGAATCCTTAAAGTCAGTCCTCGACATGAGCCAAGGCTGCAGCTCTGACCCAGATGGTGAAATTACAGCTCATATAATCACTCTACAACCGGTCCAGAATCTAAATATCAGGTCAGAAAAAGCAGCAGAAGAAGAACAGATCAGATACGCAAAAACTGAGAGGAGAGGTTTAAAAGTGTGATAATGTCTCCTCTCTTGTATCTGCAGAGCATCACAAACTGAGATTTATATCAAAATGAGCAGGGATGCTCACTTTGACTCAAAGGACACCAATTTTTTTTTTTTTACACGTTCTTGGATCAACCTCCTTGTTTTCGTAAAAATGACCTCCATCGTACCGAGTGACCTTCTAAAAACTCTTCAAACAATGAGTATGTTGCTCTTTCTGAAGGAAATTTCTGCGGTTTGTCGTAAAGAGGAAGCCTTCAGATTCAAATCATGTCACAGAAAGTGGAGTGTTGCTTTCTCCCTCTCTGCTGTGTGCACTTCATGACCCATAAAGTCAAATAAAGTGTGTGTGGGTGCTTTGGGAAACTCTGACCTCCTTCGGCTGCCAGATGGCACTGCATTCCTCAGATTTCATTTAACTTTTATAATTGTCACTAAATCTGTCTGAGGGATTACATGTGAGGCTAATCCCACCCTTACATGTCTTATTTTGACTTCTCTATTCCATCTTTACCACAAAAATGCTCTTCATGTTGGAAGAGAGGAAACCAAAGAGCTCATGCGTTAAAAAAAAATCAGGTTTGAGTGTCTGTGCAGCGGCTGAATCAACCTGAGTAAGGTGTCAAATATTTGTTCGTAGGACCAGACGCTGAGTTTGTCACCCATGTTAGCTTTCTCATCACCTGTGCTTCAAAACAAACACACACCTTTTGGAGGTAGACTTTACGTTTCTGTTCATGTGTGTGTGTGTGTGTGTGTGTGTGTGTGTGTGTTTTCATATAAAATCTGTATTTGGTTGTTTTTCTTAGGAGGTTTGTAATTTCGCGTCTCTGTGGGTGTGTGATACACGATTCCCTAACCAATCACATCCTCGTGTAGGAGCGAGGGCAGAATCTATAACCCTATCTATGTATAAATGTAAAAGAGAAAGAAGTAGAAAGCGGAGACGAAGCTGTTTTGTCAGAAGTCCTTGGTTGAACCCGCAGACACTGAAGAAAGGAGCTGAGAGATGAAGTCTTTGCTTGTCCTGGTTCTTCTGTCTCTGGCAGTCGCCTGCTGTCTGACCTCAGGTGAGATCTCCAGGAGAAAAACTCTTCATCAAATTATCCAGATGTTATCTTTAGTTGTTTGTTTTTTTACTAGCAAACACTGAATAGCATTATCTCTGCTGCATTCTTGCAAAGAAAACAGATTAATTTAATTCCTATCTATATTTCAACCTTCATGTCTGACAGATGCCTCAGAGCCTAATGGAGACCAACCTGCTCAGGAGGGTGAGAAGAGTTCATTGAAATAATGACTTTTGTCTACATCATCAGGTTTTATCTGTATTTTGTCTTTTTGTGAGTTTGAGTCACTTGAAACTTTTTTTCTGCAGTTTGGCTTTAAACATTCAGAAGTTTTCAGGAAAAAATGCAGATTGGTTGTTGCAGCTTTTCCTCAAGACTGATCTGATGAGTTTGCAAAGCATTTATTAACCTACACAAAATTCAGAAACTTTTTCACTTGTAACATAACTTCCAAAATTGTGCCATATTTTACTTTCAGGCTATTCTTTGAGGAAAATACTAGATTTACTCTCCCTGCCTTGGATTTTGGTTTTCCACGTCTGCGTGTGTAAAGGCAGGGAGCTTTCAGAACACAGAGCTAGACAAACCAAACAAAACTTGTTTTATGCTCAAAATACTCCTTGATTGACTGAAAAACTCTGAGTTTCTTTCTATAGCTTGAATCTTTCACATACAGTCAATTTCTAACCGTTCACTGCTTTTTGCTGATGTAATACAGGTCTGTTTGTGGAGAAGGATCAGGCCTCCACAGTGGTGAGACAGAAGAGAGCTCCAGGACCATTATCCCTGACTCAACTGGAGAGGTATTTAACCCCTCCTCTACTTTCACATTGATTTAAAGCAAGAAGGAGCAAAACAACAAGTTAAATAACAAAACAAACATGGTTTCTGTGTAATACTGTCCTCTGCTGCTCAACAGTTTGAAGACGATTTTTTCCCCTCAAAACTTTGATTAATCTTTCATTGTCTCTCTCTTACACCTGTTTCAAAAGTATTTGGATATGTAACTTCAATCACTTGTGGATCAGTCTAAAAAAGTTATTCCCTGTGTGATCCTTGCCTCTTTGTAATCCTTCTCCTCTCTGATCCTGCAGTCTGAGAGAAGTGTGTGAGGCCAACCTGGGCTGTGAGGACATGATGGACACTCATGGAATCATCGCCGCTTACACCGCCTACTACGGACCAATCCCCTATTAATACTTCCTCGCTGTAACACTCTTGTATTTACATATTCTCACCTCAAAGCCTTGCAGTGAACTGTCATGGATAAGTCAAAGTCTGTTAGTCTGTCATTGAAAAGTGAGAGGTAAGAGAGTAATAATCTAATTCAGAAAAAAAAAAGATTTTTCTGCTCTCAGTGTTTTCTTTTTACTGTCTTTCAGCCTGTAGATTAGAATGATTCAACCTAATAAAGTGTCATGAAACTTTGTGCTGCTGCTGTGCGACCTCTTTCACGAAGTCTCACCTTTGAGTTTGAGCTGCAATACCAAGCTGTGGCCACTAGATGTCCCCATTCTGAGGCAGAGTGATGTGAGTCTATGGGGGTGATATTTAGGATCAAGTGGCAACCTATGGTCTGAAAATGAGACAGTGCTGAAGTGTTAAAATCTCCCGTCCGTTGAGTGTCAGCTTGAGGCTGGCTCTGTGAGTGCCAGAAGTAACATACACACCAAGCAAGAAAAAGCTGCTTTCACAGTAAAAATAAACACATTTACAGCCTGGTACAAAAGATGTCCCAAAACAAAATAGTTTTTTTTTAGTTTGCTGCACAGTGACTATTTACTGCTTTGTGCTTCAAAATTATACTGGCGTAATTGGTAAACACAGGGGTTAATTCAGACATTTAGGACAGCAGGTAAACAATAACTTTGAGTCACTATTTCAGTCACTCTTGACTCCTGTGTATTCATTGCACGTTGTATTGTTATTACAATATTCAACAAGCAGGCCAAGCCCACATGCAGTGTCGGGTGAGTCACTGGCGGACTGACCTCTTATTACTGTCACGTTCTATCACAGTGTAAACAGATCATTTCGTATTGTTAGTGATGATTGATGACTTCTGACTGACACACAAAGAGATATTTATATTTTAATAGGCGTCTTTATCCATGTCAGTCTGTCTGTTCCCCACCTCTCTGCTGGCTTATCTTGTTTCCACACAGGTGTCAAGGTACTGATGTAGGAGAAAGGTTATTATTTTTTTTTTTTTTAGATGTACTCCTTATCCTAATTCTGTGTAATATGCAGTAGTTAACTGCAAATTAATACAGTAAATATCCACTTTGAATGCCTCATTAATTCCCCCTTCGCACATAAATTTAGTTCATTCTTTAAGTAACTGAAAACTTCCCTGACAAACATTATATAGCCCAGTAATTATCCTCTGAGGGACTTTTTGTTGAGTCCCTTCCTGCTCCTGTGTTGTCTCTATCTTGGGCAGGGCTCCGTGCCATGTTGGTGCTGATGTTTGCTCAACGTAGAATCAGGTTGGACAGGTCATCCATGTTTCCCATCAATGATTAAACCTCGCCTTGTTGTGCATTAGTAGCTATCTGTTATTCTTTCTGTGGTAATTTTCAGTGCTAAAAGGGCAATGAGTAAATGAGATGAGATTACAGAACCAGAAATAAACAAAGAGATAAAAACCCTGACTGAACAAAAATAAATCCTGTCTGAACAGAGGGCGGACAAGATAAAGGATGACTAGGAGCAGCAAGAGGGCACTCAAAGTCACTTTGTTGATGGCACCTGAGTACAGCTCTCAGGTTCAAACCTTTACGTTTACATTTTTATTGTAAAAAACAAAAACAAAACAAATAAAAAAACCTGAACAGTCGGCAGAGGGAACACATATCTCCTCATGTCCTAAAACAGGGTTAGGGTTAAGAAGTGTGACTGAGGGAGGATCTAATTGTGACCTGCAGTTCAGAGGAACTCTGAAGGGACTAGAGCTTGTCCCTCCGCTTGTCAGAACTGGCTACACTATTGCAGGGAGTTTTGATTTGTGCAACACTTTTTCAATCCTTATATCTTTAAAATGTAGATTCTACAGCTTTTTCTGTCTTTAGGGCACACTAGACCAGACTCTGATCCAGAAAAGTCATCTGTAGTGTAAACCTCCTTTTTCTGTGTTCTCATACTGCAGCTAGCTGCTAAGTTAAATTGTCTAAACAGAGCGTTCATGCACTGCTGCAAGCGTTGATGTTTAGTTACAAGCTCACCAGGGTAAAACTGTTCCTGTGGACCTAACCAAACCACATCCTTTTTTTTTTAAGGCACGACTGTTTCCTTCAAAGAAGTTTCCATTGATGATAGAAAAAGTGTTTGGGGAAGAATTTGGCAGGAAGTTAAACTTTCTCTCTTTAAATGATAATTTTGGTAAACTGAATTAGGAAATCCCCAAACTTGCATTCCTTTATACACCCATGCCAATTATTAATCGTATGACTCAGTCACTGTGAAGTTTCTCTGAGCTGTTGACGAGAAATCTTGTTTGCATCCGGCTGTTTCTCACAGCTGATACCTTAGAAATGATGCAAACGCTGGCCTAAATACCCAACCTGCGCTGGCACAGAATGATATGAGGGATGAGAGATGTGACAGGAGTTTGGCTCTGCAATAAAGTTTGATTTAAACTTGTTGTTTTTTCTATTTGCATGTTTTGATCCAGCTGCTGACAAAGCTGCTGAACCTGTCCGACTGAACAGGTCAACACAGGTGATTAGAGTTTCATTAGACCAGAGACCTCAGTCTGTTATACAGCCGCATGAAGAGACTTTTTGAAGAGCAAGGGGCGAAAAGAAAACGACATATTTAGCACATTCCTTACACTGAAGGGGAAACAAAGTTACTCATGTTTTGAGGACACTTCAGCCATGTTCAGGTGTTAAGCCTTTAAACAGCCCAACTCGACAGACTAATCAGGTTAGTTTGTGGTTAGAATCAGCATCAGAGGGAACCGCAGCACATATTGTTGACACCCAGAGGGACACTTAACCCTGTAACGCCTGACCCATCAAAGAATAGTCAGAAAATTCCACATTTTTAGAACTGAGATGTTTATTCACCATTTAACAAAACCCACCAAAACATATTGCTTTATCATGTCATTTCATTTATGATATAATTCTTGTACCACATTTGACACACTGGGCAGTTTGGCCAACTATTTGATACAGTTTTTTTGTTGTTGTAAATATGCACTGATTTGATGCAGAAAACACTTACTTTGGAAAAAAAACAAGTAATTATTTGTAAAATTCTCACTGAAACTTCTTAAAAATCAGCAATGGTTTTCCTGACAATATGTCAGCAGACGTTTTCATGAGAGCAGCCATTTTGGACAGGGTCCAAATACAACTGATTTCTCGGCTTTGTCTTAGAGAATATAAATGACAACACAAAATCTTTTCTTTTACTCATAGTTAGTGGTAAGGTGAAGCCGTTTATTAACAAACAACTGTGTTTACTCTTTTTAAATCATGATGACGACAGAAAGTACAAAAACGACCCTGATCATAAGTCTATATGCCCCAGTTCTTAATACCGCGTATTTCCCCCTTTAACATTAACGACAGCATAAGATCTTTTGTGGCTGTTGTGGATGAGGGTCTGTATTAACTACTAACAACTACCTTAAACTACCCCGAAACTACTGAACACAAACTTTGACTACCAGAACTTTCAAAACCCACCTTAAACTTCCAAAAAACTACTCAAACTTTGCTAAACTTTTAAAAACAACCTTTAATACCAAAACTACTTAAACTACCAAAAACTCCCTTTAGCCACAAACAAAAACTACCAAAACTAGCAAAAACCTACCTCAAACTCCCCAAACTACCAAAAACTACCTTAAACTAACAAACTTTGTAAAACCACCAAAAACTTCCTTTAAATTCTAATAAAAACTACTTTAGACTACAAAAAGTACTAATAAGTTTCTTGGATCCTCTCAAACAGGATTACATCCAAACTTTTAAATTTAGCTTACAAAAAGTTGATATATCCTTATCATCAAAATAGCCAACAATGTAGAAATATGGTAAATTTACACATATGTTAATGCATCAATAATAATGATAGAATACTCAAACAGATCAAAAGATGAAAGGCTGGTGCTGTCCATCTCTGTTAACCAAAAAAAAGTTGCCACCTGGATTGAACTTAGCAAATAGGTACATTGAATAATTACTGCATGGGCAATTATCTTTCAGCTGGCAACAAGTTATAGTTTATAGTTTAACTCAAGCTGATGGACCAACCCTGGAGAAAGACACATGATGTGGTCGTGAAAAAGATTTTAGTGTCTTTAAGAAGGGTGAAATCATTGGCATACATCAAGCAAAGAAAACAACAAAGGAGGTTGATGCAGAAACTATTAAAATTGGGAACTGTCAGACACATTGATAAAACCTGGAAGGATGGTGGAAAACACTTGTCCAGGATGAAATGTGCTTGGAAAAAAAATCCTGAATGATCGATAAATTAGACATTTGGCCAAATCTAATAGAAGAAAAACACAAGTAGAACAAGAGTAGGAGTATGTTAAATAGTGTAAGTAAGGATGTTTACACCTGCACAATGCAAGGGGAACTCAAGGGTTTGGGATTTAACAGCTGCGTAGCCTGAAGAAAACCACTGATTAATAAGGCTAACCAGAAAAAAGGCTGTAGTTTGTGAGGGAGCATAAAATTTGGACTCTGGAGAAATGGAAGAAGGCCATGCGGTTGGTTGAGTCCAGATTTGTCCTGTTCCAGAGTGATGGGTGCATCAGGGTAAGAAGAGGCAGGTGAAGTCATGCACCCATCATGCCAAGTGTCTACTGTACAAACCTGTGGGAGCAGTGCTATGATCTGGGGTTACTTATCTAAGCTCATCTAAACAATGCCACAGTGAGTGCATGCTGTAATCAAAGCCAAAAGCAACTAAATATTTGAGTGTGTGACCTTTTTTACTGGTGGTGACTTCTTTTTGACCAGGCAGTGTATTTAATTATTGACATGTTTTAAATGTCATTCTCTACGTAGATGAAAAAGTACCTCTGAATTTCTCTTCACAGACTTTATTTCCTGCTCTGTCCCCTCCTCCCTCTTTGATTTGCTGTCAAACGTGTTTATCCTGCTCCTCCTACATCCTATAAAACATCCAGCAGCAGGTTGGTGCTCCTCATGACTCCTGCAACCATTACGCCAACAACATGCAGAGATTAACCTTCCAAAGAGACAACCAGAAGCGGATTCAGGCCGTGGAACACTCTTTTGGTGCTTCAGGCCAGTCTCTCTCCAAGCCGGGTCGGGTGCTGATGGGAGAGGGTCGCCTGATGAAGCAGGGCCGCCGTAAACCTCAGCCCAAAGACTTTTACCTTTTCAGTGATGTGTTGGTGTATGGGAGCATCATTCTGAACGGACGCTGGCACAAGAACCAGAAAATACTCCCTCTGGGTGAGAAACTCAATCATCTTCTGTTTGAAACAGCAATGTCTTTGGCTTTCCTGTATAAACAATAATAACAATAATAATAAATATTAAACGTGCAAAGTCATGTGACTAGAGTGGACTGGAGTCTGTGAAGGGAAATGTTTTTGGGGCTCTGACTTTTTCTAGGATTTGATTTTAAAAGATTTTAGGTACTGCCAAAAAAGTTAGAATCTTGGATTTGATCATAGAATTTTGATTCGTTGTCATATTTTACAGAAATATTAATGTCAGACTTAAAAAATCTTTAGGCTTTTAATACTTAATGAAGTGTATTAAAATGTCTGGCCTGATAATAAAAAGCTAGAATGAATAAACAGAAAAAAGATAAGATAATTAAAGTAAAAAACAAAGACATCTTAAAGCTCCAGTAAAGAATATTTGTGTGGACAAATCCCTTTGCAGAACTTGTTCTGTACATGCAGAAACTTCCTAACGTACAAATACATCTCACTGCACTACTGCTGTCAGCATGTCAGTCTGTTAAAGGCCTGTCTTTATGATGTGGTTTCAGAGGACATACAGCTGGAGGACATGGAGGACGGTTCAGAGATGAGCCATCAGTGGCTGATCCGAACACCGCAGAAGTCTTTCTTCGTCTCAGCCTCCTGTTTGGAGGAGAAGCAGGCCTGGATGGATCATATCCAGAACTGTCGTTCCAGCCTCCTGCTTGACGGCAGCCGTCAGCCCAGCCCATTCTTTGCTAGTTCCTGGGTACCAGACAAGGCCGCTTTCAAGTGCATGCGCTGCCTGAGCACTTTCACCAAGACCAGGCGACGACACCACTGCAGGCAATGTGGCTTTGTGGTCTGCAACACCTGTTCAAACCAACGAGCCCTGATCAGTCACATCCACCCCACCAAGAAACTCAGGGTGTGTCGACTGTGCCACGTCACCAGGGAGGAGGAGGAGAAACCACGTCTGAGGGGTGACAGCACGGGGAAGACCAGTGAGGAGGAGGAAGAGGAGGAGGTCAGTGATCCAGAGGAGGGAGCGAAGCCGATGAAGATTATAACTGAGAGCCCTCTGAAATTCAAGACCAGAGTGTGGGGACAGATGAGCATCTACGATTACCCCCGACCAATGAACCAACGATCCCGAAGAGATGAAAACACACAAGGACATTAACCATAACCACCACCACCATCATCATCATGATCATCACATAAACCATGAGAACTTTGACAGAAAGAGTCCTCATTTTGAGACCTAAAGAAGCACCTTATAACCCACATATATTGTGTTTTATTTTTTTTTACTGAACTGGGATGAAGGAAAAGCGTGACTACAGAGCAGGCTTTAAAGCTACATGCTGTTGTTAAAATATTACTATTATTATTTAAATTCAGGGCTTCACTATTTTGGCCTTGTTGTTTTTATACGAATATGTCAGTCTGTCTGTGTTTACATGTAGAGAATATTAACCGATAATATTTGTATATAACTTTTGCTTTGAAATGATCTGTGAAAAATAAAAGCTGCAGGACATGTAACAATTTGAGTCTGATGTGATGATTTGATCAACACAAGGCATGATGCAAAACTTCAGCTGTTAACCTATTTAATCTAAAATTACTCTAAAACATTTGTATGACTTTTATTATATAATTATTATTATTATTATTATTATTATTATTATTGGTAGTAGTAGTAGTAGTTGCATTCGTATCATTTTTAGTAATATTTTTGTTGCTAGTATTAATTTATTTATTCATTCATATTCCTTCATTTGTTGCATAAATTAACTACCCAAAGTCAAACCAGGTGGATGAAAAACTCCTATCAATAAGCTCCAAAAAGAGAATCTACGTTTGTGTTAAATATGATAGTTTGGTTCTTGTAGCCCTTTGTATTTGGAACAATCAAATATTTCTCAGCTGAATTGAAGCACTAAGTGACATGTTTGGATGAGGTTTCTCTTTAAACAACAGAAACAGTTACAAAATGGTTGGGATATTTGGTAAAATATTGATGAATATAACCAATTAAACACCATTTTTGATTCAAAGAAAGAGCAAAGTCTTCAAAGACAACGCGTGAGGTGCCAAAACCAAAATGTACTCTTAGTTTTATAAACCAGTCTGTGTTCATTTTAAGTTCAGCTCATTTTGAGTTGTGAAGGAGCCAACAAATTATTGGCAATTACAAAGAGAAAAATGTTTTACTCATAGTGTTGCATAAGTTTAAATCTGCATTATTTAGGGAATAATTCCCCAGATGCGTTCTTTTTTCATTGCACAACATTTCTTAATAACTTATTGTCCTTAAACCAACTGTTGGAACATGTTAAAAGAATTAAATCAAATGATTATGTTTCTTTTAGAGTCCAACATTTTCCGGTTTCAACATTAGATAAGTTGACTCATCACTGCTTCGGTTATATAAGAAGTTCAAATGAGAGTGGAACTAAAATCTGTTTTTACTGACATTTTTCACACAATCCCAACATTTATGAAATTTGTGTTGAATATTAAACTTTCCACATCAAAAGAGTATAGAACTGACATTCAGAGGTGTAACTCCTCTTAGCATCTCTAGCAATTTTTGTGTTTCTGAGTGGGCCTGATGCACTTTTTTTTAATCTCCCATAATCCAATACCACTGAATTGCTTCATTTCTACATCAGATAAACGCTTCATAATGATGAACCAACTTTTTAATGTCTCTGTTTCCTGTTGGTATGTAGGGGATTTCGGTTACAGTGAGTGAGCAGTGGCACTGTGGGGTGAAAAGAACTTCAAATTTTCTCTCAAAAAATCTTCATAGTCAGTAAAATTAGGGTTGTTGTGTTTTTCTGGACCTGTGCTCCAGGTTAAAAATACAGCAGTCTGTAACAGAAAACATCATGACCTCTGTCTCTGCTGTGTTTCTATCCAAACTGCCTCTCTAAAACTCTCACATAGATTACACTTTCCCAGCAGTGAAACTGTCTGAAGTTGATGGCTGAGGGCCAGATGGTTTTCTAACCTGGGTTTATCACTTCTCTGACAGCAGCGTCAGACTGGATTGACTTCTTCTTCACGGTATGAGGAAACATTTATTTTCCTGAAAGGCCCTGATTCATACATTCAGTCATTTCATAAGGGCTACAGATTGGTGATTGTCAGGGAGAAAAAAGTGAGGGCGTTTTTTTGACTCATTGTTGTTAGACAAAGCAGAAACCATGAATGCTCTACTGACACTGATGTTTCTGCGAATACCATCACTTTTTCCTTATCACACCTGAGAATACATCACACCTGACTTCATGGCACTGACTCCCACTGATACAAACCTTTACATAGTATCATGTTGAATCGTATTGATTCATTTTACTAAACCAACCCATCTAACTATAGAACAATTTGTAAGTATGTAGTGTTGTAGCAAAGGTACTGCATATTTTTAGTGCTCTTCAAAAAAGGGGGATTTGGTAATTAATGTCTACACATATCGGCCCAATGAGGGGAATTTACATGCAGTCTGAACTGGATTTTTCAGTTAATACTTGGATAATGATTGAGGGGACGTCACATACTGACTGCCAACCTTTTAATTGCTTCTTTTCTTATTGTGTAACACGGACGAACATATTTCAGTCCCTCAAGTTCCTCCAATAGGACTTACATAATGAAGCTGGGTCTTCATTTGATGAAGTCAAACAAGATTTCAGGAATGTTTGTTTTTTTGGCTCTGGAAAGTCCTCAGTGTGGCTGCCAGATCATGATTTATCATACAGCCTGTCAGAGAGTTCCGTAGTTTTTAGAGATATGTTGGTAAAAATAGGCTCCTTCATCAATTAACAAAAAAAACCCTAAGATGTGAAGAAAGACTTAAATTTGTAAGAAACTTAGGAGAAACAGGGGATATACAGCTGTCACATCCACCTGCAGATTCTGCAGCCCAACCCTCTACTTCAAGCCTTCCCCTTTCTACCTCCCACCTGCAGATTTACAATGAAAAACTTCACCTGAATTTTCTCCATCAGCCTCTGCCAGAAAAAACAACAGTCTCTTTCCCCTGAAGATCCAAGAGATACAAAATACTTTTCTGTTGATTCCATAACATCAAGTTAATGACCTCAGACTATTTCCTGGAACAACTTCTACCCATCTGTCTCAGGGTATGAAGTGAACCATTATTTAAAAAAAAAAAGAAAACAGCAAAATACTGTACACTGACTGGTTTCCCCTCTCTGCTGACTCTGCTTTTTTATTTGTGTTTGAGCTCAGGAATATCATGGCCACCCTGGCAAGATAAGTCTGGACCCTGACACAGTGTGATGTATAATATAATGTAAGATGTATGTAAGATATAAACTACTTAGAGGTTTCAAATCCCCCAGAGCAGAAACTCCCTATCTTCCAGACAATTTTTTTCTCCTTCTGAGCTCAGGAAATTTTCTGATTTATTCATTTTTATTTAATAAATAAACTTTGTCACTTTGACTGGAAACCCATTTCTGCCAGTTTAAAATAAAAGATTTGTTAAGATTATTATTTTTTAAAAACCTGTTTGAGGTCTAAAATAAAGGGAAAACTTAAAAATTGGACTTTTTATCCCAGAATTTCAACTAATCTAAAAAATTAACCATCAATCTCAAAAATCAACTTTTGATTTCAAAATTTTAAGGTTTTATCTCAATATTCTATTTACCAAAAAATTTTGACCTTTTTTCCCTCATTATTTTGACTTTGTTATCTCATATTTTGGATTAAATTAACTTTTAAAAAAAAGTTTTTTTTAATCTCAATATTTCAATTTATCTCGCATTTTCGATAATTGCTGACAATTCTGACGTCTTATCCGAAATTTTTGGCTTTTTACAAAATATTGACTCTGTAAATTCAGTGTCTTCTCAAAAATTTAACCATGTAAAATGGACCGTTTTCTCAAAAATGTGACCATTTCCTTCATAATTTTGACTATTTATCTCATAAATGTGAATTTTTAACTTGTAACTTTGACTTCCTCCTTATAATTTGCCTTAATAATGTCAAGATTTCAACTTATGTCAAAATTTTGACTTTTTATCTCATTATTTTGATGCATTATCTGGAATTTTCTGCTCAGTATGGATGTTAAAACAATGTAAACAGTCCAGTTTTCATGTCCAATTTCAACGGGCGGAAATTGGCTTCCACACTTGTAATCACAGACTGATGAAAAATAGTTTTTGCAGGAGTTCTACAAATACAGGTGTTGACCATTGACTGTATTTAGTCTATGGTGTTGACAGTGGCGCTGATGGAGCTTATCGCAGTTACTCATTGTGGCCACTGGAGAGCAGTATCTCACAAGGGAAACAAATTTGAACCGACTTTGGGACAGAAAAAAAGGAAAATCACATTAGGTTTGACGGTCATATCACTAATTTTAAGTATGATATAAATTTTTACCTTGTTTTATTCTAAAACAAAATTAATCGCGTCTTTTTTTTCGATGACGTCAGATATCCTCTTCCGCTCTCGCGAGCGTCAGTAAACATGGCGCACGGCTAACGAAGTCGTGCTATGTTTGGAGGCCTTTGAAAACACATTTGGGAGCTGTAAAGGGATAGTTGACGTTACTTTGGTAGCCAGGATTGTCCGTGTCGGGCGTTTAGCTCGATAGTTTTTTCTCGATTACAAGGTAAAATCATGTTTTGATGCCTCTAATGCTAACGCGCCCCGAGCTACAGTGTAGACAACTGTTAGCTTCCAGCTAACTCACTGCACACGCGAATGAATGAAATGAAGATGAATATTTTACACAGATGCCCCCCTGTTTTTAATTTACTATGCTTGGTTACTCTGTGTAATCAAATACCAATGATGCGCTGCCTCATGTTGCTGTGGTCGAGTCTAGTTCATGATAATCTGCTAACTAACAATGGTTAACTGTCTAGCTCCAATACTTGTAATGTGTAGTTGCTAAAATCAGTTGTGTTTTTTGGGTGCAGAACAATTTGCATTAAACTGAAGATCGTTTTATGGACATATAGTTCTAGTTCACAGTGCTTTTTTGGCTCGTTTTTGCTAAATCTGTCATCCCCGCTGTTCTTGTGACAGGGTGAAGAACATTAACCTGCAAGATGGGGCGACGTTCAACCTCCTCCACCAAGAGTGGGAAGTTTATGAATCCCACTGACCAGGCCAGTAAGTAACCGAGACGATGGATAACACCCAGAGAATAATGAGTTTAGTGATTGGGAATATGGTGACTGATGAAACCTTTTGTTTTTTCTTTCCTCACAGGAAAGGAGGCCAGGAAAAGGGAGCTGAAAAAGGTATCAGAGGAGTACAAATCCACTTTCGATCTCAACTTTCTGATCTGTACTAAAAAGCGACAAGTATATATACCAAAATTATTCATTTGTGAATCCTCCTTCTCCTTCTAGAACAAAAAACAGAGGATGATGGTGAGAGCAGCGGTGCTGAAGATGAAGGATCCCAGACAGATCATTAGAGACATGGAGAAGCTGGATGAGATGGGTGAGCAGGATGAATTTTTATCTTGGGGAAATTAGTTGCAAACTTGAATGAAATGATTTATAGCTTTGCTGAATCTTTGAGCACTTATTTTTTTGTATCCAAAATGTCCTAATACTCTATTTCATCAACATGTGAATAGTTTGTCTTGTAACTGATTGCTTTTTGTTCTATCAACAGAGTTTAACCCTGTGCAGCAGCCTTTGCTTAATGAGAAAGTGTTGAGAGATAAGAGGAAGAAGCTACGGGAAACCTTTGAACGAATTGTCCGTCTATATGAGAGGGAGAATCCTGACACCTACAAGGAGCTTCGTAAGCTGGAGCTGGACTATGAGACCAAACGAGGACAGCTTGCTCTCTATTTTGACTCAGTCAAGGTGTGTGTTAAGTTTCCCTGAGGCTTTGTTGAAATTCATCCATTACATTGGATTCACTTTTGTGCCTCTCCATTAACCATCATGTGACCTGTTGATCCTTTTTGCAGAATGCAGAGTCAGTGGAAGTCGACAGTATCCCTTTGCCAGATATGCCTCATGCCCCTTCAAATATCCACATCCAGGACATCCCACTACCAGGGGCTCAGCCTCCCTCCATCCTGAAGAAGAGCACTGCTTTTGGGTGAGCATTGAAGGGAAGGGATTTTCCTTGTTGAAGGGCTGTGAGACTTTCAAAATGATGCATGCTTGTGTTTTTCAACAAGAGGTATCCATATAGCTTTGTGCTTTACTAATCATCATTTACTGTCAGTGAATTTGGCGTACAATGCTGCGGAGTGCAACTGTGATGCTAGGATGTCTTTTAAAGTCAGTTCTGTTATCATGTGTCTCTCAGTAAAGGACCACTGTCATCGTCCTCTGGACCAGCTTTGGCACCAGTACCAGGTGTGCCACGTTTGCCTCCCGGAAAGAAACCCCCAGGTCCTCCACCGGGACCTCCACCTCCACAAGTCCTGGCTCTGTACGGCATTCCCTCTCGACGAGCTTATGGCTCAGAAATGGGTAACACAGTTCTAATTTTCCTTTAAAAGACTAGTAACATTTCCATTATACCTGCTGCTTAGTTTTTCATTACTTGCCCTTTCCTCTTACAGAACCTTCCATCCCTGGGCTGGAAAAGGACTCTGCTATGGACTTGGGCAGAGATCGGGACAGTGGCAGTGATAGTGACAGGGATCGGGATGATGATGACGATGAAAGTGACTCTGAGGACGACAGCGAGGATGAAAGAGATGAAAGGGACGACCTTGAGCAGAGAATGAGTGTGGACCGGATGGATGAGCAGAGGGATAGAGAGGAGGATAGAGACAGAAACGACAGACATGCTGGTGAGTGTATCTGAAGTGCTTCAGTATGCTTATCACTGCCTCAAAGGGCTGTACTGACACCTAAATTTTACCTTTGTGAACTTGGGGATGAAAAAAAATAATCTTATTGTTAACATATTTTTATATACTTCCTGTTCTTTTAGGTCGCAGTGTACGTTTTGCAGACATGCCTCCAGAGGCTCCTCGGGAAGGAAAGAGGAAGAAAAAGAGGCTTGTGAAGAGGACCAAGGCCATCACTCCTCTACAAGCAATGATGTTGAGGATGGCAGGTACTGATTTGTAACAACTCTCTGCTGATTTCCTCTATGATTTCAAACTCAAACAACTGTTTCTGTCCTCAGGTCAGTCAGTTCCTGAAGAGGAGGAAGAAGAAGAAGTGGAGGAGGAATACACAGATGATTCAGACACTTCAGACATTGAGGACAGGGGTCCGCCAGGAGACAACCCGCCCCTCCTCATGGCCAACCAGCGTCTGCCCCCACCATCTGGACCAGTGGGACAGCAAGGACCTCCACACCTGCAAGGGCCACCTATGACTGGGCCTCCACCACTGGGTCCACCTCCAGCTCCTCCAATGAGGCCTCCTGGTCCTCCTTCTGGCCCACCTCCTGGTCCACCACCAGGTATGCTACAACCTCGTATTAGCTGCTAAACTCAGCTGCAACTGTAGATAACTCAACAAGTCTCTGATTTACTCTGTGCTTTTTTGCTCTGTGTGACAAATTAACTCTTTAAACTCTGTATCTGCAGGTGCTCCTCCGTTCCTGAGGCCTCCTGGTATGCCTGGAGGCTTAAGGGGTCCAATGCCTCGTCTTCTGCCTCCCGGACCTCCACCTGGCCGTCCCCCTGGCCCTCCACCAGGACCCCCTCCAGGCCTGCCACCAGGTCCTCCACCACGGGGACCCCCTCCCAGACTCCCACCCCCAGCTCCACCAGGTAGGCACATGTGCGATTCTATCTGTCTGCACGTGCAGATATGCATCAGTGATTTTATGCAAAGGGTTAGGCATGTTTTTAAAGATAGTTTCTGCTGAGGCAGCATGACATCACCCTTTTTAACAACTGAGTCAGAGCATGTCTGTCAGGTTTACAGTCAGTGCTGCTCCACTGCAGCTAGAATAAACATCTCTGTGCAAAAACATGGGGGCATACTTGCTGCTGCAAATGAGGAATGTCTTGTGCATTTTTCATCCAAACACATCTGTCTCATATCTTTTTAAAGGTATCCCACCACCTCCCCCAAGAGCAGGAGCACCCCCACGACCGCTTGCTCCACCTCTCTCTCTCTTCCCTCCACCTCTCAATTCCAATGTTCTCAGCGCTCCGCCTAGCATCGTCCAGCGCCAGAAAGGTCCAGGATCCAGCCAGGATGGCCCTCAGAGCAACATGCCCCCCCCTCCCATGCCTATGAGACCTGGTGTTATGCAGATGCCCCCTCCTCCTGGGACGGCAGCAGCAGCCTCAGGCAGCAACCCCCACCATGCAGCCACCATTGAGAAGAGGGCTAACATCACCTCTGTGGCAGCAGCTGGAGGCAGCCTCGCAGTGGGTGCTGGGTCAGGGGCCACGATTTCCGCCAAACCTCAGATTATCAACACAAAAGCTGAGGTCACCCGCTTCGTGCCCACGGCGCTGAGGGTGCGAAGAGACAAGACTGCAGCAATACCTGGGGCAGCCCCCGGGCCTGTAGAGAAGCCAGTTGGAGGGCGGAGGGGCGATGAAGGCATGGGAGGACACGTGCAGAAACAGCATGCAGCAGCGGGTCCCATGGGCATGGTCAGCCCGGCTCAGATGGGTGCTATGGCGCAGCCCAACATGAAGACAAAGGACCAGGTGTATGAAGCCTTCATGAGGGAGATGGAGGGACTCCTCTGAGACTCAGCAGCACTCTGGACTAAAGGAGTGTCTCTGTTAAGAGGTTTCTGTGCAAAGGGATTGAGACAGACATCCTCAAGGCAGAGAGATCCAGAGATTCCTCAAAAGGCTCTTTTTTTATTGATCTGGACTTTTATTTTAGGCATCTCTGTGAATGTGAATTTTATTTACACAAATATCTGATCAGTGTATCTCATTGGAAGCAAGTTAATTTCCTCCGTAAGTTTGTCACATGTGTTGCTCCACCTGCATTTGACCTCCAGTTGTTTAGTATGATTTTATGAATGTTTTGTTTTTCTGTATTGATCTCCTGTGCCTGTTGGTCTTTAAAATAAAGGTTAACAGAAAACACGTCCGTATTAAACAGAAACTGCCATAGTTTGATCTGCAGCTCAATAAACACTTTGGAAACAGACATTTTCTCCATGATTTGGGTTAAACTCACAATTTGGTTGGACTCTTCTTGTGAATATAAATACACTGAACTAGTTGCACTAAGTCTTTGCCCAGCAGTGCATGGATTAGGATAGATTGCCTCTGAGGAAGAGAAGCTCACAGAAGATGAAGTCTATGCCTGTCTGGTGATGGTGATGGTGATGGTGTCCTGCACCCCCTGCAGTTCAATGGTATCTGATATTTTATCTTGGTTTATGTCAAGCAAAACATATAAATGAATATATGCACATATGTAGAGCTTTCTGCCATCTGCACACAGTCAAGTCTCATAGAGCCTAAAGTACATGACATTATAGTAAACAGCTGCTTCTTAATGGAGCACACTGGAGTCAGACTGAAGGATGGAGTTATTCCTCCATAGACGAAGAAAAAAGGACATCGATCACGTAAAGTCATCATATACAGTGGCAAAAAAGAACACAGAGGCCACATCCACGGGGGGACGTAAACGTCACTCTCCGGCCTGACATTTGATTGGTTACTTCACGTAGCGCATGTTCTGCGCATGCGCACTGAGGAAGAGGTTACACGTTGGGGATGCAGGCATGGCGGACGAGGCGAAGGAGAGCGTGAAGCCAAACAAAGATGAAACACGCGAAGGTTCGAGTAGTGATGATGATAACAGTCACGTTAATAGCGGCGAAAATGATGAAGCAGTGAAGACCTTTAAGGACTTGGTGAGTTTTTTCAGCAAAGGGGAAATTTGGACTGTATGAAGGGTTATAAACAAGGGGTAGCTTAGCGACTCATGCTAACTCTACTGAACTGGGTTCATCTCCATGTCGTGTTAAGTTTATTCTGTGTCTGACAGAGGTTACCGCTCGTATCAGTACATTAGAAACTCCCCTTCTCTGTTTACAGGGTGTCACTGAGGTTCTCTGTGAGGCTTGTGATCAGCTGGGATGGAAAAGTCCTACTAAGATTCAGGTAGAAGCCATACCTGTGGCTCTGCAAGGTGAGTGAGCACGGTAAACACCCCCTAGTTATCACAAAGTCTCCCTTTCAACCAGGAGTGACGCATTCTTGATCAGATAAAAGGGTCGAAGGGTTGATTATTAGAATTATTATTGAAATAATATAGTACAAGTTAAAAGGAGATGAAAATAGACACATTATAAGACGTATGAGAGGAAACATACTCCTATGCACATCTAGTTATATATACACTGTACATGTAAATAATGCCAGTAAAACCCCAATCGTCCCAAAAGAAAAAGAAACTGCCTGATCTACACATGTATTGTGGCATGTTTCATAATATGATTAGTCGTGAAGAACCCGAGGATGGCATTGTTGGGTATCTAACCAAAGTGAATTGACAGGAGAGGAATAAATGGGAGCCTTCACTTCTTACATCCAGTGCTGGATATCTGTAGTGTATTTAATGTGATAGAATCAGCTGCTTGCAGACATTCACCAATCACATGGTGCTAGGCATGTAGATGTTGCACATATGACATTTCAGTCAGTTTGTGCGTGTAAAATTTGATTATGTGCTCTGCTGTTCTCTGTATACTTTCCAACAACTACGTCAAAGCTTGTTTGTATTGACTTCTCTCACTGTAGGAAAGGATGTTATCGGCCTGGCAGAAACAGGTTCAGGAAAGACTGGTGCCTTCGCACTGCCGATTCTCCAGTCCCTGCTGTCCTCACCCCAGAGGCTTCACACCCTCGTCCTCACCCCGACCAGGGAGCTGGCCTTTCAGATCTCAGAGCAGTTTGAGGCTCTGGGCTCTAGTATTGGTGTAAAATGCGGTGAGTTTGCAACTGATCTGAAATGATGTTGATGAGTTTCTTCAACCCCATCAATTAAGACCTTACTGATTTCTGTTGCAGCTGTTGTAGTCGGAGGAATCGATATGATGTCACAGTCTCTGGTGTTGGCCAAAAAACCTCATATTGTTATTGGTGAGTAAACACACATTAGTATTTTTAACATTACCTTCATCAAAATTCAATTTAACAATCGTGTTTTATGTCTGTGCTGTCGTAAATCTGATATATTAAATCTTCCATGTGTTTGCAGCAACACCTGGTCGATTAATAGACCATATGGAGAATACAAAAGGCTTCTCTCTGCGAGCTCTGAAGTTTTTAGTGATGGATGAAGCAGACAGAATCCTCAACATGGACTTTGAGACTGAGGTGGGTGGTTAGAAACTCTTACTAGTTACATGGAAAACCCCAATGAAGCACTGTTACATACGCTACATCCATTTTTAGAAGGAGTTACAGTACAATCAGAGATCATGATTTTTGTCTCTTCTTTCTCTTATCAGGTTGATAAAATCCTAAAAGTAATTCCCAGGGATAGACGAACGTTTTTGTTCTCAGCAACCATGACCAAAAAGGTACCCTGTCATTGGACTGTACTGAATAAAATGTTGTAAGGTGTTGTGCAGTTTCGAGTTCTTCTCTGGCATGTTTACCTGGGAGTCTGACATATAAATTGCGGTGTTTTCTTACCTTCAGGTTCAGAAACTTCAGCGAGCAGCTCTGAAAGATCCTGTGAAGTGTGCTGTGTCCACCAAATACTCCACAGTTGACAAACTACAACAGTATTACATCTTCATACCAGCCAAGTACAAGGTATGGCTGCTCAGTCCCATGTGATGCTTAATATCTGAAACCTGGTGAAATTAATGTTCTTATTTTGAGTATTATTTTCAAAAGATATGTATTTTAGTTTTACTCAGATTTTTGTGTTCATGTCGGGTTTGTTGGCAGGACTGTTATCTGGTGTCTATACTGAATGAGCTCGCTGGGAACTCGTTCATGATTTTCTGCAGCACATGTAACAATGCTCAACGGGTGGCGCTGTTGTTAAGGAACCTTGGAATCACTGCAATCCCTCTCCACGGCCAGATGAGTCAAAATAAACGCCTCGGTGCGCTGAACAAGTTTAAGTCAAAATCTCGATCAGTGCTGCTGGCGACAGATGTAGCGTCGCGAGGACTCGACATTCCTCATGTAGACTGTGTCATCAACTATGACATCCCTACTCACTCTAAGGTACCCTGCTGCTGGCTTTCTACATTACCTGTCATGTTCACCTGTTTTCATTTGGCTTGATCTGTTGTAAATGGATTTTTGTATCTGTCTGTGCTCTCAGGATTACATTCACAGAGTTGGTCGAACAGCCAGAGCAGGACGATCCGGAAAGTCCATCACTTTTGTCACTCAGTAAGAAACTGTCCATTTTCTTGAAAATGTTGCTTCTGTGCTTTATCCAAGTGATAGTAAGCTGATTGTAGTAAATTTGCATGTCCCTTTCTTTTAGGTATGATGTGGAGCTTTTCCAGAGAATTGAAACCCTGATTGGGAAAAAACTTCCTGCCTTCCCGACCCAGGAGGAGGAGGTGATGATGTTGGTGGAGAGAGTTAGTGAAGCCCAGAGATTTGCACGGCTGGTAAGTCCTCGAAAACCAGTAACTACATCTCTAAATGTCTCCTTAATGTCATACAATTCACATTAAGTTATGTTATGAAACAGTATATTCACCTCCTTAAGCCTGACATGCTCACAAATGACCACAAGCTAAGAAGATGGCAGAACTGCATCCATACGTTTGTAAAGGAGCTGTCCATAAAAGGGAACCATGACTACTTTTAATATTTCTGCCTATGTTACTGTATGCAAAGCTTATTAACATTTGTAAATCAACTTTTTTTTTTGTTTTAAAAAAATCACTTAATTTAAGAGTCTTGCGGCACGAAAGATTGTTATCAGGTCAAGCTAAGCAACAAATGTCTTGTCTTCCTCAGGAAATGAAGGAACAAGGTGAGAAAAGAAAAAGGCCCAAAGGAGATAGAGATGAGGATGACACAGAACAAGCCAGTGGAGTGAGGAAGAAAGTGAAAGGTGGTGGTGGGAGAGGGGGGATGAAAAAAGGTGGTGGAGGAGCTTGGAGGGGAGGGCGCTGAAGCCTCCAACATGAACAGAATGTATATAAACACCATACGGACAATATACCTTTGTTGTTTTTCTTTTTCATATATAATTTGATAATTGAAATTCCTCACATTTGCAAAAAGTTCATTTTCCACTGATGTCATACCTGGGATAGAAAGCGAAAATGGTTGTGAAATTCTTGAACATAAATTTCTCAGCCTCCTGGTTGATAAGCAACAGTATCAAAAATTGAAGGTGTTGCCTGAAAGCAAAGGAAGCCATGTGTCAAGTTAAAAAAAAAAAGTAATTATTTACTGCTATGTTTCTGATAGCATAAATTGAGATCAATCACCTCTTTGGTCGTTTGAGCTCCATCACCAAGGTTTAGGTCAGAGCAAAATGTTGGCTTGATAGATATGGTGAAATTCAGAATGTAAACCAGAAATAATTAACTGCAAAAAAAAAATCTCCCCTGCCCTTTTGAGGAATTTCCAGTTGGAATAAAAACACTCAAGAAAACAATGTTTGTTGTAATGGTATGTTATTGACAGTATAACTGTACTCAATGAGTTTTGAAAAAAGAAGCTGCCTTTAGGCACAAGAGGGCGCTATTGCAGTTTTTATGCTGATCAACATTGACTGACACCCACTAATTGTTTTCTATTTGCTAAAATTAAGCTTGTTTTTATTTTTATCGAGTTACATAAGAATGGGGTTGCAGCAGTAATGATATGTCATTTAGAGATTTTTCTGCAACAGTTGCAGTATCTGTTAATTGTTCTTTACACATGTAAGTGGTTTGTATGAAATTGAGGGGTTGGTTTCCTTCAGCCAATGACTGGAGGAGAGAGGGAAAGACCGCAAAGTGAGAGCCCAATTGTTTTCTAGCTTCTCTGGTGGGTGTGTGCCATGCATAGATATTCTTTGGATAGATTTGGGATGGAGATGCATGCACTGAGTACTGTTTGCCATCCTGTGAAATTCCTTATCATTGTGTTAACTTGTGAGGAATAGGAGATAATGAAGTATGGGCACGCACAGCCCACATTTCTTTTCAGGTGTACCCTCCCACCGAGTGTGACAGTCCGCCGTCTGTGTGTTGTTCTGCGCGGTCACTCTGTGAGTGTAGGCGGGAGCAGCAGCGGTCAGTGTGCTCGCGTTAGGCGGGGCCCCAGTGTGGAGGCAGGCAGCGCTGTGCCTGTGCTGCATACCAAAGCCCAAATACATGCCTGCATTTCAATTGTGTGGAGCTGCTAGTTGCACACAGGGTCGCAGAATCATCAGGGGGTTATCGGACTACGTGGAGAACAGGATCTGACCGCTGCTTGGCTGAACACCTTTACACCAGGTAAGTGAGGTATTGATCACGGCGGGGATGGGAGAGAGTGTGTGGGGCTGCTGGACTGTCAGTGTACGGGATGGAGGATGGAGCCCGCGCCGGAAACTTCACAGACAGAAATATTTCTAACCGTCTATCTTGCTTGAAATCTTTTAACATGTTCAAATAACATTGAAAGTCATGACTGATTATACTTTGACGCGGTGACTGTGTGGGGTTAGTTTACTGTTTCGTATTTGACGGTTTTTGAGGCTACATGTCCCCAAAACCCCAAATACGGTGGCTGCTTTGACACAGCTACTGAAGGTGAGAGGCTAAAAATGACTAATAGCATTAAAACCTCGAAGTACTTCTGTATAGAAAGCTTAATGGGCTCAGTCCAAGCCAAATAGCCTCTAATTCTACATCAACTTCACGTTTTTTGCTTCTAACGGTCTTCGTATCGTTAACTTTTAGCTAGCGTTGCCATAGTTACAACATCCTATATCATTACCCACTTAGCTTCGTGGGCTAACAATGCAGGTTGCGCAGGTTTTAACCTAATAATATTTGTAAACAGGACTTAAGCTGCAAGTTTCCCTCCTGCTGTGTGTGTGTTTGGGGGTTTGCCAATGCACAGTCATCGTGTCTGTTGTACAAGCTGCGTTTGTTTTGACATGAAGACATTAAATGTGCGACGACTGAGTACGATTAAGTGGATATTCAGCTCAATTTGAAGATATTTAAATCTTGCTGATTCATGGCGATAGAGCTGTTGAAAGAATGAACTACGCAGTATGCGCATTACTATTTTGCAGATGCGTTCAGTGAGTTGTCAAGCAGACCATCACACATGCTCAAAATCCTGTTTTTGAATGTATTCCAACTTTTAATGTGCACCACCATTCAGCTCCAGATAACATACTCTGAACTCCTCACATATGGTGCCTCCTCCTCACTTTGTGAGTGCAGTAGATTAGATTTCATTCAGGCATACAATCCCAGAAAATGATCCAGCTGGGTCCTATCCTATTTTCACACAGCAATTAGATCAAATGGAGTCCACAAAACATCAGTGAAAATCTTCTACTGAGTAATTCAGTAATTCAGCCAATCAATCTTTCAACATGTTTCTTGAAATCATTCATTTGTAGATTACAACTAACATCATTATACACAAAGCCTACAACAAACATGCATTTGGTAACTTGTAAGAAGAAGTCTGCTGGAATCGAACTAAAACTAGAATTGATTGTTAGGAAGCCTTCTGCCTGATTGGTCATGAAAGTGGTTGTGCTACCACCAGTACCATTTCTGTAAATTGATATACAGTGTGGCGTCAGAGACTGATGTGTGACGTGAGACTGATACAGGTTCTTATTTTGTGACAAAACAACTAAAGTGAAAGTTCTGTTTTTGATGCTTTTATGTTGTACATAATCTTTATGATCTCTGCTCTACATCTCTTCCAGGTGGCTTCTGGTAAACCCCAGGTAAGATGTCTCATCGGAGTGGGCAAGAGGACCCAGAGCGGTACCTGTTTGTGGACCGTGCTGTCGTTTACAACCCTGCCGCACAGGCTGACTGGACGGCCAAGAAGCTGGTATGGGTCCCCTCGGAGCGCCATGGCTTCGAGGCAGCCAGCATACGAGAAGAACGAGGCGAGGAGGTTATGGTGGAGCTGGCGGAGAATGGCAAGAAGGTGGTGATCAACAAGGACGATATCCAGAAGATGAACCCGCCCAAGTTTAGCAAGGTGGAGGACATGGCTGAGCTCACCTGCCTGAATGAAGCTTCTGTGCTGCACAACCTGAAGGACCGATACTACTCGGGGCTCATATACGTAAGTGACATAGACCTGGACCTTTCAAAATTTGGGCTTGTTTATACATCTCGCATTGGGGAATATTGACCTTAAATCTCTCAGCTGGAGATTCAGTTTCACTTCTGGCTGTTACAACTGAGAAACGGCAAACAGGTTTTCTGCTTACATGCACTCATGTTCTAGCTTTCAGCTATTTGACTTTTGCATTTTTAAGCAAAAAAGGAGCTGATATGTATTCCTCAGAGACAGATTGAGTCCTAACCTCTCACTCTCAATATGAGTGACAGACCTCACTAGTCTTTTAACCATTGCCAGACTTTTACCCCCACTGTTGCGCCCTGAGGTTACAGATTGTTACCTCCCCCCCATAGCTGCTCTCTCACCCCAGCCCTGTGTAGGCCTCCTCCATAAACACCCCTGGTTTCAGTTTGTTTGTCCTGCTCTGTACTCCTACTGGTGGGCCTTGTTTGATCACAGAATGCTTGACCTCTCTCCCTCTCTCTGCTGTGGCAGTTTGTGTAAAACAGACAACATTTGGCTGACTATCAACAAACAGGAATCGATTTTGTCGCCCTATCATCTACCTCCATTTCCTCCCACATGGCAACAAGAGCACTAGAATTGTGAATGTGTCAAGTGTGTCAAGTTTGTGCAAAATAGTTATAAACCAGTAAAAGTAAGACTTGATGCACTATCGATGCTATTGGGAAAATTCACTTATGACAATAGAAGTCATAGTTAAGGGGGTAATTAAAGAATAATTCGAGCAGTCTGGAGAAGTCCTGGAATGTGTGGTTTTAAGATGTGATCCAACACAAACTGAATTTAACTGTCTCCATGGATAGATCGACTGTTCTCTCTTACAATCTCTTGAAAACACATTAAACTTATGAATTAATCACAGCTAAATCTTGTGGTTGTGTTTCTCACGCCATGATTTCACTGCATCTTTGTATTCCAGTGTAACTACTGATGGAGCTTCCCTGTGAGGCTCTGGATGTGACCTTGACCCATTTAGTGACATGATTTCCAGAAATAGTATGTGGACTGGTTTTTCACCTGAGAGACTCCAGTTTGAGGACTGCAGCAGGAACTGTTGCACACTTTTGCATATCACTGCTGACTTTCAGATGATTTTTGTTGTGTGTTGAATTACTACCTGCACAGGTATACGTTTTGCTTTACATACATATTTTCTAGCCAGTGTATCAGCAAAGTCATATGGAGTAGTAAAGTTCAGACTGTCATGCCAGTTCCCTTTGAGTTTCCTCTTCTTCCTCCCTCTCATACCTCGGTGTCATGGTTTCTGGTCTTTGGTGGTTCAGAATTGGCTTTAGTGCTTGTTAAATCAGCCCTGGGCCAGGGGAAATTGAAAACACGTGTTTGAATGTGTTGGTTTCCTATCAGGGGGAGAATATCCCTGTCCAGCTTGCTCTCAGAAGAAGAAACCCCCAAATGTTCCAAACTTTTTCCAGCATATTGACTTTTACCCCCCCAGAGCCCAGCTATATCTACAGCAGACATAATATAAAACCTCCCCCAGGCTGTGTTCCTTTTGAGGTTTGTCGGGAAGACCTCCATATCTGAGACTGGATCTGCGGGGGTCTGATATAAGCTGAGGTCTTTCTTCTCTCTTAAGTCAATCTTTATATTTTTAGAGTCTCATTTTTTAGATATTTGACAAATATTACAACTCCAGTCCATACATTAGAGCTGCACAGATCAGCAGATAAAATGAGATGCACTGGTATTGAAGGATACTCAACATTGGCCAGTACTAACATCTGTGCAGTAGGATGGACATAAAAAGTTTGGATTGAGTCTGAACTCAGGTGACTTACAGCCACTGTACTTGGACATGTTTTCTTTATTATCACAGGAGCAACTAAAACTTTGAGGCTCAAACTCCAGCATGAGTTCGGTGAAATGATTCAGCTCTCCTATACCTCCCTCCCTCCGCGGCTCTCTGCCGGTCAGACGGCTCCATCTGTGTGATGTCAGTCAGTCACTCCAGCCAACTCATTCATTGTAGCAGCTTTCTATCAGTGAGGAGGTGACGCACAGGCTAACCACACTGCTACGCACTAGCCTCAGCAGCAAGGCTACAAGTGGGCCTTTGTGTCGTTTGATAAGCCTCAGCTGTCAGAAAGCCTCAGCATTCTTCCGTGGCAAAAAGATCGTCCGTCTGTCTGTCTCCTGCCGCCCACTTCAGCTCTGCTGCTGCTGCTCAGTGTCCGTCCTGTCTTCACCACCTCGACTCGCTTTCCTCTACTGAGGCTGATTCTACCTCTTTGAGCCTTTCTTTCCTCAATCCTGACGTCGCCTTATGTCTCCCACCTTTACCTATTTTAATCTTAAATACCCTGAATTTGAAATAACCTTTTTCACTCTGATACCCATATCTAGACAGTAGTATTGAGTGACTAATCAGAGTGTCAAGGGTTAACATCCCATACTGGCATTGACTTCAGTTGCAGTTCATCTTGGGTCTTGGTAACTTCTGCGAGAGCTAAATTTGAAGCGTAAGCTTTTAGAGCAGAAAAAAACAGACTGGCAAAAAAACAGTATTATTTGACATCAATGCTAAGAGTTGGGCCTAATTTGACATAATTAGAGTCATGACTGATTTGACTTTTGGCTCTTTGCAGAGGCTACAGTCTCAGTTCTGCCTCTTTGTCAGCTTTTAGCTTTGCCTAAAATTAGTTTGAGTCAGAACTACATTGTTGCCACGTCCATATTTTGTTCAGGCTGTGCTCAGCATTTATTAATCCCATGTTTTATGACCATTCCAGATTTGAACACTACTCAGCACATTGCAGATTTGATAGCCTCTTTCATTTTCACCTCATCCTGATTTAATAAACAACAGCATGGATTTTTTGAGTATAACTTGATTATGAAGTAAGATACCAACATTTCATTGTGCATCATTAACAGACTTTGATTTTGGGGCTGGTTGTATTCTCTCGAATGAAATAAGAAAGAATTTCCACCCTGTTGTTTGTTGGAAAAGAGGAACTGATGCTGCTTCATTCTGAATTAATACCATGCTGCAGTGATCATAATCCAAAAGCCTGGTCTGAAGTAATCAATAGCTTTGTTATGAAATCACTAATGCAAAGCACTGTCAAGGGTATGATCAAGGTCCCCTGTACTCCACAGAGACCCACAACACCCAGAGTGCCCCTCCAGCCTCTGCAGGGCTTGACTGATCAGAGTTGGCAGATGGGGTCGGCTGTTGTGTCTGCTGTTGCCTGTGTGTTGCTCAGCTGTTACTAGGCCACAGGATCCCCTCCCCTGGATCTGGTTTCACAGTGGAAATATCACCTTCTCCTTCCTGGACCTGGCCAGACATGCTGGTTGGTCCGGCTGTGTTGAGAGAGCTGTGTGCTCTGTAGGCTGGAAGCAGGGGCAGTAAATTCTTTATGCTGCAGTGATCCTGCAAGAAATTTCACAATCACAAACAAACATGAAAGATGTTGGTTTTGAGGCCTTTTGTTTGATTAGTAAATAGGAAAATTCAACTTTGGCTATATTTTAACCCTATGCGATTCAAAATGCATTTAAGGGCCATGTGCAGATTTTACTTTAACAGGATGTCAACATATAGGCTCAATTCACTGGGTTACAGATAGGGCTGGGCAATTAATTGCAGATTAGAGTGAATCGAAATATGGCCTGCTGCCATACTCTAATCACAGGCACTGCAATATTTATTGAACCTGAAATATGTCAGAATACTGGACACAGTTTTGGTAGTAGATGTTTTATGCTCTTCACCAGTGCTACTCAACCCTGCTCAGCCAAAGAGCAATATTGTTGAAAACTACTTTTTCACAAGAAACAATTCAAGTGGTGAAAAGTGGCAGAAACAGCAAGCCAAAACATAACAAGATTGAGGTGGAAAAATGGTTTAAAAGCAGCAAAATTGGGTGAAAAGGGGTGAAAATTGGAGGTATAAGTTGCTTACAAATGAACATACTGTCCCATTAAAATGTCTTTTTTTTATTGACCTTGTGTAATAAGATGATAATTGTAATGATAATAATAATACAATTTTTCTGAGTCAGTCAGTTTCTGGTTTTCATCATCTGTGAGCCATAATCATCAACATTTCAAGAAACAGATGCTTGAAATAATTCACTTTATTTACAAGGAGTCTACTGTATAATTAGAAAATCTATTTCACCTTCTGAAATGAGTGACAAAAAATGTTGAACCTTTTAATGATATTCTAATTCTATTTACCTTTATATGCAAAAAAGTTAGTTTTGAATTTAAAAAAAATATCCTTCATTTCTCCTCCTTATCCAAGATGAGATTCATTGCTTGTGTTTGTGTAACATAAGGGGGAACTTAAAAGTAATCACGTAATGGATCACAATTGCAATTGAGGGGAAAATGATCACAATTAGATTATTCTTGCAAATCGTTCAGCCTCAGTCACAGACCTATTTTTGAAGCCTTGAGACTTCAAGCTTGTGTATGAGTTGTGTCATGAAATGAACAGCTTGTGTGAACACATCTGGTATCTGATTGGTTATATTTGAGAAGATGCTGGCTGCACAGGCTTGGTCCCTCAGCTAGTTGATCGAGTTTTAAACAAATATCATGTATAAACAGACGCCTCCTACTGCAAATTGCCACAACACCCTCGAGCCATTTTTCAACCTGTGGTCCAGGTGTCTCTCTACAGCCTCATCAGCTGCTCCAGTGCTGCAGAACCAAAGACGACAGAGCAGAGCCGCTATTTATAGCAGCTCCAGTTTTCAGATGAGGGCGAATAAATTTTTCATTAGGCTTTAAAAAAAGGAGAGTGGAGGGTTAGAATTTCAGCAGATCTGTCTTTGTATCAGTCTGTGCATCTGTCTGTCAGGTTGGGCTGAGAACACTGTTCTCTGTTTGCCTCTCTCCTCCCTCAGCTATATTGGACCTCAGGGAGCACCGTCAGCTGGATGGCTGCTCTTCACTCCACCTCTCTCTCATTCACCACCTCCTCTTTACTCTGCTCTCAGCCTTTTTCTGAAGTCTCTATGTTGGGCCCTCACTGAGCTGTTACATAACGTCTACAGTCTTCTGTCTGCTCCCTGGGGCCCCTCTGTGAACCTATGGCTGCTGAGTCACTTATAGCATAATGGGGCCTCACTTGCCGTGGTTTTAATTATGTAGCAGGTGTCTCAGTGTTTCATGCTGTTGTATGAACACATCACCAATGAGCACAGTGGTATTGATTCTTCGCTAATGGGCTGTGCTGTCTCTGTTATTGACAGCAGGACTGACAGAGGAGGTAGTATAATAAAAAGCTCTTAAACAGTTGAAAACAATGGCTCAGTCAGTAGTTCATTACTGACTGCAGTCTGCAGGGAGCACATGTTTTTATGAACCCTGAGCTCACTGTCCTGGCATGGAAAAGAAGTGACTTCTCCTCAGTGGGATTTCAGCTTCAATGTGAAACATCTAACAGAACTTGTAGTTGTCTGCTCAATTCTTGTGATTTTTTTATTTTTATATTTTAAGTCTTTATCTCTAAAACCTCCATAAATTAATCAAATGTTTTCACTTGACAGCCTGTTTTCCAAAATGTGAGAAAATCTTGCTTGTGATGAAAAACTAACCATTTTCTCACCAGTGTGACTCAGTTTACAGTTTGTTGATTTTACAGTTTTATATTTGCTCTAATAAAAGTGTTCCTTATAAAACAAAGCGTGCCTGTGGTAAGCATTACATACAGTGACTCCCCATGAAAAGTATTTCAGTGCAATTCATTTGCATTATTAAGTTTGTGCTTTTAGTTTATGATGCTTCTGAAGTTTGAGATTTTATGCGAGTTTCCCTCCAGAAACCCAGCTCCCCCAGAGAGAATAAAGGAGTGACGACACCTGAAGAGCTTTCCAGCTTCTACTCAAAACATTTGCAGATCTTGCTTCTAGCTTTCTCGTCCCTTGCTCCTATTTTTTAGCGTCTTGATTCATGGTTTTCTTCTTTGTAAAACAGAGTGTGTTTGCATAGCGGGTATTTGATCCCCGGCAGAGACTAAACAGACAAACACGTCTGTCGCTGTGTCCTTACAGTCAGCAGGGAGCCGGCTTCTCCTGATCCCTCAGGCCTGCTGCCAGAAAATCCTGACTGCACTGCAGCCTCGTCCAGCATGACTCTGAGATTGATGTCTGGGAGGTTTAGTCATTGTTTGAGAATGTGCATGTGTGTTTTCCTCTTTTTCTGATGATGAGGAGAATTTTTAGCTCTGAACGTCTCTGATTTTACAAGCCTGTTGTTTTGTTTTGTTTTTTTTTTGTTTTTTTTTTGCTCAATCTACAAGCAGCATTTTTCAAGGGGTGTCTACACTGCCTGGCCAAAAAAAAAAAAGTCAGACACTCAAATTTTTGTTGGACAGCTTTTAGCTTGGATTACAGCACACATTTGCTGTGGCATTGTTTATGTAAGCTCAGATAAGCAATCCCAGATCATAGCACTGCCCCACACAGGCTTGTACAGTAGGCACTAGGCATAATGGATGGATCACTTCACCTGCTGCACCAGAGGTAATGTCCTGAAAATCATTCATCATATGTACGGGGACAGCACCGGTTTTAGGTAACCCATTATAAAGATTTAAGGTTATATATTTGCATGCATGAAGGTTAGTGCTGGTACTGTTTACCACTCTTGGAGGCTAAGTCATATCAGGCATATGCCAGTACCTGCTAGAAGTGTCCTAACATGCCAGTGATGAAAGACTTGAACTCTGTAAGCATCTCTCTCTCTCTCTCTCTCTCTCTGCCATCTATAGGGGGAATGTAAAGCCTTTATAACATCCCCAGAATGAGAGAGAGCCCTCGCCCCGGCAGGGCCTCTCACTCATTCCTGGCTGCCTGGATTCAGCAGTGAAGGGTTCAAACCACACACTCTCTCTGAGGGGACATCTTCAGGGCTAATTACACAGCCAAGAGTCAGAAAGTAGGCTAAATGTTTGCAGTGGAAGCTATTTCCTGCAACAGGAGCCCTTCAAATATTCATACTCTCTTTGTTCACAGTGTGCAAGATTTTAAAGACTACCATTAGAACGCTAACAACAAAAGTCTGTTCAGACTGCTTTATAGCTTCAGTATGAGTCACTGTGATGCATTGAGGCTCCAAAAACGCTGCATATGACAAGTGTCCCTGCAGATTTGTTGATCAGCTGAAACCTTGACGCCAATCAGACAGCATGGAGGAAGGGCAAAAAATGAGGATTAAATGTTTCTGGGTAGGATGCCACCTCTATGACGGGCTTTTTTGAAGATCAGATGTTTGGAATAAGGATGGACTAAAAAGTGGATTTATTAGAAATTTGCATTCACATTGCGACACAAGAGCTGGGATCACAGGTTAACTCATGATATGATTCAATAAGTTGCTGCTGTTGTTTCTGCTCATTAATGTCTTATGTTTGTTTTTGTTCTGTTTTTGTCTGCAGACATACTCCGGCCTGTTCTGTGTGGTCATCAACCCGTACAAGAACCTGCCCATCTATTCAGAGAACATCATTGAGATGTACAGAGGGAAGAAAAGGCATGAGATGCCTCCACACATCTACGCCATCTCTGAATCTGCATACCGCTGCATGCTCCAAGGTAGGAGACACAGCTGCTTATACAAACTGCTTCATCATCCTCTTTCCAAAGCTTCATTTAGTGTGAAATATTTAGTTGGGCAGATAGAAAGCCCTTCACAGGTCCTGGGGTTGTTGGATGTGGTAAAGCTGTAACTGAGGTGTGTGTTGTTTTTTTGTGCAAGTGTTTTTGGTCTCGCTTGGCAGGAGTTTAGCTCACTTGCATGCAGCCCAAGGTTTCGGCTGCATATTCCAGCAGATTAGTGTGTGAGGGAAGCGTGCAAAGTGTGTGAAAGTTCACAAGGTCAGAGGGGATGTGACATCACTGAGGATGTCCAGTGGGGTCAAGTGGAAGTTTCACTACCTGGCAGGTTGTCTTGTTGCTTTAGGAGTGACATCTAACTGGTACAAAGAGGCTGTTTATGATCTGTGTTAATACTGTACTCACTGTGCAGGATTTAGGGTCAAAGTGTTAGTTGTAGCCAGCCTGTTTTCTAGTGAGCTGTATATTTGTTACTCCTGGCTCTGAATATTCCTTCAAACAGAATAATAAATTATGTAGCATTGACAGGCAAAGAGTTGGTCATCCACCTTTCTATTTGTTTAAGATCAGAGTAACCTGAGCAGGTGGCGAGGGTGAGGTCTCTAAGCTCCTAATAGTGTGAGTAGATGCTTACAGGAGCTGATGTGTGTCACAAAAAAGAGAGGGGTTGGGGTGAGTCTGGTTGTCCACAGGTAGCCATTGAGCTGAACAAAGCAAAAGAGTTTTGGTGCTGGCTGCTCCCGCAACCACACACCTGCCTAATATGACTTTGACAGTGATAACATTGATAGTTTGTCTCCACCATGCCTGTTCAGAGATACTGTCTCAGCTCATCCATACTTTTTCTACAAATGTAATACATACTTTTTCTATCTGAAAAAATGTGTGCAATCTTGATTGCAACCTTTTATTTTGTGTACCTTGTGTAACACACACTAAATATAGCCTCACCGACACACTACCATTCACACACACACACACACACACACACACACACACACACTTAACTTTTTCTCAATTCAAAGTATTTGTCTTATGTTGGACACTTCTCTGGTGCCATTCTTTTCTCTACCCTCTTTTCTTGTCCTGGCTGGACTCATTTTTGGGTGTCTCTCACAAAGGGGGCGGGGCCAAGTCGCCTGTGGAATGAGGTCATCGCTGTCCCCGGTTTTCCATACCATGCTGTGCTAAATTCTACAAGCTGAGTCATAGTCAGGTTGTCACAGTTGTCTGAACAGCGTGTTGGGGTACTGAACGGGGTCCTGTATCTGTGCTCACCACTGTGTGTGTGTGCGTGTGTGTGTGCGTGTGCGTGTGCGTGTGCGTGTGCGTGTGCGTGTGCGTGTGTGTGTGTGTGTGTGTGTGTGTGTGTTAGACTGAAAAACCCTCCATAGGATTCCAATAGAGGTGTCACTTGTTAAGAGACTGTTTAGTGTGGTTGTGACTGAAGCGTAAAACTAATAAACCCAACGTTCCTTTCAGGCTGAGTGAATCTGTCCTTCAGCTGATTCAGACACTTCAGGATCTCACACTGTTTTATAATTACTTCTTTTTACTCTCGTTGTCAAGAGCAGCTTGCATCTCTCATTCTTACATTTCTTTCTGCTTTACTAACCTGTTTTCTTTCTCTCTTTCCTTTCTTTAAACCAGATTGTTCTGGTTTGGATGACTCTAGTGAGGAGAAATTCCCCTCATCCTGAAAAGCATTCTGGTCCCCTTTCACGTTACGTTACCACAGCCCTGCTGGAAGCTCAGCGGTGGCTCCATTTGCTTTGTTCTTTCTTGCTCCACTTTTAGTGAGGAGACAGGAGAACAAGTTTGGGGGATGTCCTCCTTCTCAACATCCTCCATGCCAGTATCACCATGGGGCCTCCCTCCATTTGGTCATATTTTACCCTCAACAAGTCTGGAGCCATACTCGGTTTCTGGCAGACCTCCAGCTTCCCTGTCACTGTGTGTGCATCAATTTGGTCCTGAATGTTTGGCAGTTTTTAGTAAATCTTTTCTCCCAAACCAGTTCACATGAGGCAGTTAAAGTAGGACACAAGATGGAAAAGAGGTAGAATATGTTGGAAAAAGGAGGAGCAGCTTAATATTTGTTCAACTTTATCAAACTCACCTTTTGATATAGTTCTGAAGTTGCTTCACTCTGCAGTCTGCAAGCAAGAGAGGAGCAACTTATTGTCTGCATCTGGACTGTAGTGTCTCATAGCAACACAAAGCTGGCAGTAGATGCATGTCTGTAAATCGTGCCGGGGTAAAATACATTGCCAGACCCACCCACGGATCAGCCAATGTCAAAACATGTGAAAAACTTAAAAATCAGTGTATCATGCCAGTCCATCCTCAGTAGAAACTGTTTTGATACAACAGCAACAAAAATGAATATCTGGGGCCTCTGAAATTGGTCATTTTACATCTTTTAACTTCTAACCAGCCCACAGGTCCTGGTACTTTGTTGTATGGGTTAATTTAAACAAGCAAACAAACTGCAAGCAAACCCACCCTCCCTGCAATCTCAGAATCTATCAGCTATTATCACACAACAACAGCATGCCTCTGGGAATGTTGGCCAACTTTTCAGGTATTCAGGTGAAGCCGCTGTGGAAAAGACTTTCTTTTATGCACCCTGTCTTGTTGTCAGCCCATTTGGTAACTTGAGAAAGGATTTGGTTATCAGATTAAAAGTAAATGGAAACTATCCTCCAGATATGTCTGCAAAGTTAGTTGTCATTTATTTCCTCACATCCCTCAGAGTAGTATCAATTCATTGGAGTCTCAGTTTTATTGTAAAATATAAATCACAGTGGCTTCACTTTTTCTTACTCCGATGGACTACACCTGAAAAAGAGCAATTTTTGGGTATACTTGCAATTAAACCTGCAAATCTTCTGGAGTAATGAACGAGCAATGAACGTTGGGGACATCTCAACCTCCTTTTTGGTGAGGGAACTGTAGCTTTGCCATCTTAAGTCTGGGTTTTCTTTTGATCCAGATAAAGTCACTTAACCAGATGTTAAGAATTTTCAACACTTTGTTTGATAATGGTAAAGGGATCATCTGTAGGGGGCAAGACATTAATCTTGCTCATAGAAACTCTGCCCAGTAATAACAAAAGAAGCAAGCGCCATCTTTGTAAGTCTTTTTAATAACTTCTAAACAGCTAATGAAAAATTGAAGTAACCTGAATTCCAGGATATACAAATCCAATTAATTCTGTTACCAGAGACGGCACCGAAACAACTTCCAGGTCATCATCATGTGATCCCCTGTTTCTTATATTTGAAATGTCTAACTTTCTGCAACCCAGACAAATTGATTTAGGAGACAACAGAACAGTTATAGAAGTGGAAAGAAAAATTGGAAAACAAAAAACAGAGGTAGGGCCATACTGGGAGGGAAATGCCTGAGCAAAGAGAGAATTTGGAAAGCTGGAGACTAAGGAGATATTAGAGCAGAGACCCCTAAGGGTAAAATCAGCCAGATTGGTACTTATGAGATTTAGGAATGAGGAGGAGAGAAGGTAAAAGCAATTGAAAAGCAGAGAACGAGGGAGTCAGGCAGAAGCAAGAGGGGACAGAGTTATGGGGGAAACAGAGCAGAGGGTACAGGGGAAAGGCAGAGGGGGTGGCCAGTATTGTGCCTCACAATGGGGGCTTTGTGCGGTGTGAAGGGGGCTGGGACCAGGGCGCTGTGTGTGTGCATGCGTTTGTGTGTGTGTGTGTGTGTGTGTGTGTGTGTGTGTGTGTGTGTGTGTGTGTGTGTGTGTGTGTGTGTGTGTGTGTGCACTCTGGAAAGCTGAAGCTGTGCAGCTCTTCCAGGGGGAAACGAGGCCTCTTGTTGAGGCAACGAGGGCTGGAGAGGAGGGCACACCCTGGTTCTGAGTGACAAGACAGGTGTGGGGGGTCAGTGGGAGTATAGGCTCTCTGTATGTGAATGCATGTGTATATACGTGTGTGTGTGTGTGTGTCAAGGTCTTCAATAAGTCTGTCTATACCCTCACTCAGATGAGCTGGGAAGCCTGTTTTGACGTCATGTTTGCCCAAGTGTGCTCGAAATTTACGTGTTGTTCTTTCTCACTCATATACACACTTACAAAGACACATTGGCAAACACACACACACACAGATGGATGTGTGTTGCTGGCAGACAGCTGTGGGGTTCATACAGGATAAAATCATATTTCTGTTTTGGGGTTGTACATCATTTGTGATTCATGGTTCTGTTCCTCTCTTCATGAACACATGCAGACTCTGTTCCTACAGAAACCAGGACGAGGCAGCATCTGCACATTGTGTCAGCTATCAGATGTTTTACACATGTATGTGACTGCTTGATGAACGAAACCTGGATAAAGCCCCAAATCCATTGAAGCACATTATACACTGCCTGGCCAAAAAAGAAGTCGCCAACAAAAAAACGGTCATGTTGTAATATTTCACCCTTTCACCGTGGCCTTGATTTGATAAGTTTCTGCAATGTCACACGATTTATTTTCATCCACTGTTGCACTAATTTGTCACCATGTTCTTGGGTTGATGATTGTAGAGTCCGACCACTGCATGAAGTCTTCTCCAGCGCATCCTAAAGATTCTCAATGGGGTGAATGTCTGGACTCTGTGGTGACCTATCTATGTGTGAAAGAGACGTCTTACGCTCCCTGAAACGCTCTCTCACAATTTGAGCCCCATGAACCCTGGCATTTTCATCTTGGAATATACTCGTGCCATTAGGGAAGAAAAAATCCACTGATGGAATAACCTGGTCATTCAGTATATTCAGGTAATCAGCTGACCTCATTCTTTGGGAACATAGTGTTGCTGAACCTGGACCTGAGCAACTGCAGCAACCACAGATCATAGCACTCTTCTTACCCTGATGCACCCATCACTCAGGAACAGGGTAAATCTGGACTCATCAGACCACATGACTTCTTTCATTTCTTCAGAGTTCAATCCTTATGCTTCCTGGTAAACTGAAGCCTTCTTTTTCCAGTTAACTGGCAGGATTTTTTTCTGACCATATTTCTTTTGCTTAGTTAAATCCAGGTGGTGACTTATTTTTTTTTTGGTCAGGCAGTGTAGTTCATTAATCAAGGATGGTGATCTTGCACAGATTGAAAAAGAGAAATGCAAACATGACTGGTATTGTATTTGAGTGTGCATTACCCTGGAGTAAGTTGAGCTTTTGTGCTGCATCTTTCTGAAGTGTCTGTCGTGAATGTGAGAACCTCTTTGACTCTTGGATACATTTGATCAGTGAAGCTGGAGTTGTTGATGTGAGTCTGTGAGTGTCAGACGGGGTCATAAAACGAAGAGACTGAGACTGCAGGGAGATGATTTAAGGTTTCTGACATGTAAGGCCCTCGTTCTTTGAAAGTGCTGTCATGGGAGACGGATAACATCGATACCAGAAGCCTCAGCAGGACGGATAGTGTTACCTGACTGATGCTGTCACTGCCCTCTCACTGACACCTATAACCCCTGTGTCATTCTGTTTATTGAGACCCTGACGCATGTGTGTGTTTATTAATCTATAAACTGCACACAGAACTTCTTCTTTGTTCTTTCATTATTGTTTATCCGCCACACACAGACACAGCCTCCCCTCTGTGACTCTACCCTGTGTCTGACTTCCTGTGGGGCTGCCCTGCTTGGCCACAGTGATATTAGAGGTGCTAGGGTAAACAGACATGAAAACAGCCTTGTCCTGTTGGATTATGGCAGGCCTCAGCATCACAAAGAACCTCTGTGGACCATACAAGCCACCCGACGGCTGCCATCTGCAATCGATTACATTGCCAAAAACTCTCACTGCTTTCTTTCCCTTTCATCCGCCTGGAGGCTACACCCAACAGCACAAAGCTAATTTTACACTCGCGGTAAGCCTGTTGTTGTTCTGCACTCTGACACTCTGATGGCATAAACAAAACAGTGCGAGCACAACATTAAAAGTGCACTAAATACTTTTTACTATCTTGCACATATTTTCAAGATGTCACCCTCAGAGAGAGTGACCAAAACCACCCCTGACCTCTGAGCAGCAGCGCTGATTGTGCGTTTGATGTGTGGATGGGACCCTTAGCAGGTAATCCTTGATGACAGGGACAGACATTGCAAAGGAAGGAAGTGATGAGGTGTGACAGCAGCAGGACATCTAGGAGTTGTCTGTGACACTCCACAGGCAATTTTTCCATGCAGATGTGTTAGAAAGCAGAAAATCAAAGCACAGTCCTGTTATTTTTCAGTATGAAGTGCTTGTGAGGTGAACTGTTTTTGATTTTGATGTTTATGATTATACTTAATGTGAACAGTCAGGGGCCTGATTTGACTGACAGGTGGATGCACTGGAGCTGTTTGCCTGTTTATCTCTGTCTCTTTGCTTGATGCTGGGCTCATCAGATGTCTAAAAGTAAAAGCTTGTGTTAATGAAAAGCAGACAAAAGACCCAACACTCCTGTTTCTCTGTGTGGGAGATGAGAGCATCCATCTGATTGTGTGTCCTTTTTTAAGCTGCTGGTTCTTTTATCTGGCATGAATCCTGAGCTCACCGAACCAAATGTTCACATTAGTTTGATAATGTCTCTCTGCTGTGAGGACTATTCTCTCTCTCTGGTTTTTTGTTTGTAGTCTGTTCAGTGTCTCCCGCATGAGCTACAGGTGGATCGAATTCTTCACCCTCACTCTCAGCAGATGCCCCGCTCCTGATTTGTGGATTCCCATTCCCCTGTCGACATTCATATGTTGTCCATCTTATATCTTCAGGGCAGTAGACATGAGCTACAGTAACATTGAGTGATATTAGATTTCAAAGAGTCTCCTAATTATCTCAAGAATGCTTCACCACTCCAGCCCGGCACCTCTCCATGAGAAACACATGCTCCCCTGCCCCTCTCTCACAAACTTACACACGCTCAATCCATCTCCATACCACTCTTCTCCCTCTTAGAATTTTAACTCCTGTGTCAGAAGCATCTGAAAAATGTGCATCGTGGGACTTAGAAAGGGGTTAGGGTCCAAAAGCCCATCTGAACGCTCTCTATAGAATTCAGTTCAGACAGTATAAAAGAAGTCTTACAAGACACACACACACACACGAGAGCCCACGACACACACCCCATAAAAATCCATACGTGTGTGTCGCGGCTCTTAAATAAACTGCTAAATTCCTCTTCTCTTTCCAAATGGATCCATTAAAGATCAAATACGTTGTACTTGGACGTGGAGCGGAGGAATTCCTGCAGCTCATATTTGACCTGATAGGGCTGTTTTATGAAAGGCTTCTGGGAAATGTAGGTCTGTCTGAAATGTCCTTCAACTCTTGGCTCCAGACTTTTCCTGTCTCGATGTAATAAAGGAAAAGTTCACTGTTTTGGAAAAATAAAATCATCACTTCTGCTTGGCCCTAACCAGCTTCCTTCACACACTCTCAGGTGATCCCCAATGCTCTGCGGTCATTTCCTAGAGGCCGGGACTTTAACCAGCCTGTGATGAAAGTCTATTCCTGTCTGTGATCTCAGCTGCCAGCAGCCATCACAATCCCCAAACTGAATCAGAAGCCCTGAAACACACGCAGGATTTCGATTGCAGGTCCATCAGCAGGCGACATCCTGTTATTTATAGCTGCTGTATCTGCTCGGACTCTCTTTGTCTGACTCATTTGTGCCTCGATGATCCTTCTCTTTGCTATCTACATTTTCCCCCTCTACGCTACTTTATCTGCCGCCTTCCCACCACACCCTCCACACCAAATCCCCAAACCGAGCAGCTCTCACCCTCTCGCCAATGCCAGATGCTCAGGGGGACATCCTGTTTCTGTCAGAAGGATTTAGTGCCCTCTTCACCCATTTGTTCATTCACAGAAAGTGCGAAATTATGCATCTGACACTCACATCAGTGAATCCCAAAGCCCTGAAAGATTTGCTACAAAGAATTACTCACACATTTTGAATGTACAAATGAACATAACAGAGACGCAAACAAGTTTTATTCAGTGACTCTTTAGCCCAACAATGTAATGTGAAAGAGTGAGACATGGGTGATGATTTATAACAAGCAGGTGGTTATGCAAATTCAAATAGCAACCAAGTGTGTAGGAACCCATTTCTCTAAATGCTCCTCTTTTTGGTACTGACAAAATGAAATTATTGTCTTAAAGGATGTAAGCTCAGCCAATAACTGTAAAAAACACCATTTGGCCCCCTCCACTGCCCCTCATTTCCCCTTCGGTGTCACTTTAGCTGCATCACCAGCCTGCTGGAAACAACGCCTGCTCCACGCCCAAGAGGCCCCAGAACTGTCAGGGAGGGAGACCAGGGGCATCAGAATTCCTGCACACACACACACACACACACACACACACACACACACACACACACACACACAAACACATTCACACACAGTGATACACACAGTGATACACACACATGGCCAGTCAGCTATGGCTATCAGTCCCTGAATGCCCGTGAATGCCGACTGACAGCTGGTTCAACAGCATTGCAGTTGAGCTGTTGAGTCAGTCAGTGGCTGCAAATGTTCACAAGTGCAGAAAAGCCCCCTGTTAAAATTGAAAAGAGGTTTATCTACAGCATTTTCTTTATGTCTCAGTCCCTGCAACTCAGCTTCTGATGAGTTAATCTGTCTCCGACCCCTGTTAGAGGATGTCATTGTTATTCTTCCTCTCCTTCACTGTTAAATCAACATCTTCTGATAATTCACAGTAAGTTTCAAAGTGACAGTGAAGCTCTGCAGGTACCACAGACCACAACACTTCCCAGTCACCCTGACTGTTTGCTACTTCCACTGTCTGGGAATGTGAATGAGCTCTGTATCTCTTTAACACACACAAACACACACACACACAGACACACACACTTGAGGCTTTGTCCTTGAGGTTTTAAGCAGCTCTGTCCTGCCTCAGTGGGCCTCTGTGAGTAAGCAGGTTGTTGTAGTTTTTATGTGCTACCTTTGCACAGAAGCTAATTTTGAACCACAGAAAATCCAGCCGACTAAATCACACCAAAAAAACCCGAAACACTTAGAAAAAACCTGAACTGGCCCTTTAAAAAGAATAAATAGAGGTTTATCTGAAAAATTCCAGTTTCATACAGTAAACCTCAGAGCTTTTAGTAGTAGTTTATTAGAAAACAGTTCACAGGCTTTGACGCAGGATTTTTCATGTGTTTGAAGTAGTTTCCATGGTGCAATGATCTTTACTTCATACGGCTGCATTTTACAGCCTTCTTTCATGGAGCAAATTGTGCAAGTTTGAGCTGCAGCGTGGAAAAAAGTGTTACATCCAGCTGCAAAGACCCCAAACAGATATTAATCATGATTTCAAGCCAAGCTCCATTTCCATACATCATTTCATGCCTGTTTCTCATCAGAGACTGGTGTTAGTTTTCTGGATTTGAATAGTGAAGTGGGGACTTTACGTGTGCGTTCATTTATCTGGTTGACATTAGTAAGAAATGAAGAATATGTGTGAATGTAATCAGGAATGGTTATAACAATTAGGAGAGTGGTTTGAGGTCCTGACATCGGGGGTAAATAGATTTTTGTGTGTTTTTAGGATTTGCAATCAGTAATGGATGTGGGGAGAGCTTTTGGAGGTTTTGGTTTTGACACTTGAAATGACCTTAAAAGTTAAAGACACGAATATGACAGACAGCACAGATTGAGCGTCTCACCCTGAGTGTGAGGACAGAATATTTTCAGCTGTCTTTAAAGGGAACTTTGATGCACAGCTTAAACGCCAATATCAATGTTTTCCCATACTTTGTTATTTCTGAATTGTGTAACATGTTTACACTCTCAACCTTGTGGGGCTTTGATAATACATTACATTAACCTGATCTCTTGGCTTCCTGCTTATCAAAATCACTCTATTTCCCAAGAAAACATGATAAAAAGAACATGTAGAGTCCTGAGAGCTGAACGATAAACAAAGTTACAGTGAGGAAGGGAGTGCAGAGGCTGTATGAGGTTAAATCAGGTCAATAATGGGGAGTTATGATAATGATTGGGGCTTAAGAGGCGGGTAGAGAGGGGGAACACTCAGGAATGTGAGGAATGAGGGTTTGTTTAATCCTGGAGGGGGATAAATTATTAGCAGCAAAGGGAACCCTGCTGTGTAGACATGAGACAGAGTTCGTGCAGACGTTTGAGGCAAAGCAGCTCTGGATTTAAGTGTCGCTATAGAGCTGGAAATATCTGCTGAGGCAGTTGGAGGAGTTGTTTTTGGATCTGCATTGAACATAGAGTGAAAATGAACTTCACCCCTCACTGAACTCTGTTAGCTGTCTTTCCTGTGCTGTCGTTCTCATTTAATTTGTACCCAAACACACACTGACCTAACTCTCAACTCCATATACCAATGGCCAACTCATTTCCGCCTTATATTAGCATTAACCTATATGATGAGCTGTGAGTTGTTGTGGTGGAAACGTCTCCAAGTCCTGATGAGGTGTTCGAATTAAAAACATGTGTTGGAGTGGAAAAGTCTCCTTCAGTGGTCAGGTAATCTGGCTTTGCACTATTCATGAGGGGAAATGAGAGCGGCACAGAGAGAGAGGGGGAACACAAAGTGGGTGAAGATTTACGGAGGCACTAATGAGCTCCTGCGCTCTTTGATTGGTCCAACCCACGCCTGGCCAGCATGGCACCCTGGGTAAATATGACCTAGCAGTTAGTTGCTGTGGTGATGTAGGAAGCAGCAGCAGCCAAGAGGACGGGGATGGAGGCACGAACCCACCCACTCGCACAGCACAGGTCATTTTAGAGCTGATTTTCACACATCAGGGAGAGACTGAAAATCTTTAAGAAAAAAGTTAGGGAGTGTGGTGAAAAGTTTTGTGCTAAAATGCTCTACTGAACCAACAAAAGCAAACAAGCCCATAAGGAGGAGTATTGACTGTTTCTTTTTATTTTCCTGTCTCTAGCTCAGTGATAGTCAAGGAGATTCAGAGCAAGCTGCAGAAACAGACACTGTTTACTGCATCTTCCTTATTTTGTGCATTTTTCATGTGAGTGATGTCAGCACCTGCTTTATATGCCCTTTATATCTGACCGAATTTTATAAATGACCCCTGGACATCATTTTGCCACCCAAAAAGGACGACATGCCGGACCAAGGAGGACGTATGGTCACCCAGGTGTTGAGGCCATCTTGTCCATTCAAAGCTGCTGGACTCCCCTCTTCCTTGTTTCTCTTCATGCTAAATTACAAACAAATGACTCCATGCAGTGTTTGTAAGAGCATCTGAGAAACACTTGAGGTCACTCTTTGGGAATGTGAGCAGATTGTAGCTATGTCACCCATAAGGATTCTTTAAAGAACAATTACAGCATCACAATCTGTACTCAACTTGTTTCCCATTAGTTGCAGATTGTGCAGCAGCCCTGATTTCGGAAATATATGAGGTCACACTGGCAATCTGTCTCTGTTTAATCACAGAGAGCTGAGCTGATGTTGCTCAAAGGCCGTCTGGAGAGTGTTTATTATCTGCATATTAGGTCACGGAGTATAGCGTGCCTCAGACAGTGCAAGACTCAACATCAGGGACATCTGATGGGCTTCAGGTTTATGTAAATGAGGCCAGGGATGAATAATCAAACTCTCATCTGCGTTTCCAAGGCTCCCTAACATCAGGAAGTTAGGGCCAGTTAAAGTGAGAACATCATTCATCAAACCTGCTGCTCTATGATCCAAAACAAGGAGAAAATATTCATGTTCTGTGAGCATTTTGCAGAGTGAGTGCATTATGTTGTAGGAAAACAGATGTCATTGAAGAGATAAAGCATCCGGATTCACACACAGCCAATTAGTTTAATGAACATATTTAGAAATGATTTAAGGAATGTTCAGTGAAGCAAAAGTTTTTCAAAGTATTTTAAGTTTTTGTCATATTTTGCATTTCAAAAGAGTTCATTGTTGGAGCATGCACAATCTAGGTCCTTTTTTCCAACTCTTAAACATAATCATCTGTAAACACATCAAAGACTTTACCAAAATGTAGTCTCCTTTGCCTGCAGGGTCATAAATGGTGTTATTCAGGGTCTGCTCAGCCTGTGTATGGGCTGTGAACACACTCGGGGTGGCCTCTCCTCTCAGTTTTTATTGGGTGCAGGAATGCAGAGGTGTTCCCAAATTTGTCTGTCTCAGGAAATGAAAAATCTCCTGGTTTCCTGCCACAAGAATTTCTGCAACAACCAAAGGTTGAGCGGAAACTGCTTTCAGTGACCAGAAACAAAAGGATTACTTTTAGTACTTGTTAACCTGTGATACGATCAAACTTGTCTTCACCTAAGGGGTACGTCACCTGAGATCTCAGAGCCTGTTTGGGAGAATGATGTGCATATGAAGTCCCTCCTTATTAATGCTCATCTTAGATATTTTAGCTCCTTACCTGAGCTGTTTACACATGGAGGGGTCATTTAAACTGTCACTCCTTCCTCTCTCAGCCTGTTCACAGGTAAATAGTGAGGTGTCTTTATGGCTCAGTTCAGTTAAGATGGTTTTCATTTATATAAGCTCTTTGATAAGACTTGACTGTGTAAGGAGCTGGAGTTAGAAGATTCATGTAAAACGAGAGCACAGACATACTGCACACCTTAAACTGCCCACTGCTAGGAGGCTGTTTTTCACAAGAGGTCTTGAGTTTCCTCTTTGCTGACAGATGAGTCCGTCCCTTCTGGATTCAGGTCTTTGTTGTGCACAGCAGGACGTTCAGGGTTGAGAGGTCACACATCTCAGTGGCTGTAGCTAATCCTGTCATCTGTGCTCAGGTCTGGATTCCTCTGTGATGAAAGGTGTTTCAGCTTTAGTTATGAGTCTTTGCTTTATTTTATTGCCATCACACAGCGTGATGTGAGAGGTAGCTTGGATGAACCAGGCTGTGAAATGTGCTCCTGTCTTTGCTGTCCCATATTTCAGTGTTTCCTGTAAGTTTTAACAAAAGTCTGAAGCAGATTCTGTGTATTCTACAGTGATCTTCAAGGGCTGCAGAATAATTCCGGTTCCTGCCAATATAGTGGCATAAGCATGCAGAATAGAGGAAACCATTTTGTAAAGAAAATCAATGCAGTGCAACATAACTGTTTGGGTTTCTTTTAGAGTTTTACAGTCCGACAACTCGACCACATGAGCTCGTCTTTGTAATTATTGTAGTTGTAAAAAAGGTTAAACTCAGAGAGAGGAGAGGAAGCTGCTGACTGTGTTTTTTCTCTTTTTTCCAAACAGATCGAGAGGACCAATCAATCCTTTGCACGTAAGTACTGCAACCCTTAACCCTCTTTTTATCCTCTTCTTCTTACTCCCTATCCTCTCTTCAGATCGTTTCTCTGTTTCAAAGAAGCCTGACAGGCTAGAAAATGAAACTGTCATTTGGTGGAGAGTATAGAGCTGCACCTCCACAGAGACAAGGTCCCACTTTTGTCCTTGAAAACTTTTAAATGTGACTTACAGTGGTAGATAACAAAGAGACAGCACTTTAAAGGGATCATCACCTCTGAATTACCTGATTTGTGATCCTTCCTCCATCTTTACCCTTGTGTTCCTCTCACCCTGACTCAGCTGGCCCGCTCCCATCATCTCGCTGTGTTTTATTTAAAGACTGGTTTCAAATAGCTCTTTGTGGACGCTGGGTAGTGCAGCAGCTCAAACTATTACTGAGGAAGTTATGAGTGTGGTTTGGTGCCCTGCTTTTATCCTCTGTGGCCAAGAGTAATTAAGTGGCACACTCTTTTAGGAGACGCTGCCAGTGAACACAGAGATCTTACTTAATCTGACCTAAATCTTGGAAAGTGCGCCCTCTGTTGGTGACAGCAGGGGCCTATCAGCAAAGTCACCTCAGTGTTGGATTCGTAAGGTGATGACAACCTGTGATAAAACTTATCAGACACAAGATGAACCTGAGTTATTACCTCGGAGAGAGGTCACTGCAGTCAGCTGTTGAAATTGTCTCTAACTGGGAGTAACTTGAGAGATCTTGTTGAATCTCTCACATACAAGGTGTGAAAGTTTTTGACCCATTGTCGTGAGAGGCTTGAGGATGTGAGGCCGGAAATACAGAGGGTTTGGTCCCAGTATTTCTGCACATTCACATCTTTTCTATAAAAAAGATACCTCAGACATCAAGCCAAACTGGAATCTACAACTAACTTGTATCTTGTGCTCAAGGACCCGCCCATCCAGCTCCTACTCTAAGTGCAGCAGACCTAATAGCCATCTAGACTAAAGCCACTGGTATGTTGCTGCATGTAGTGTTTCTGGCCTGGTTTCTGGGCTGGTTCTGGGTTTTTCTGGCTCTCTGGGTCCTGACTGTGGGAGCTGTGGACGGCCCTGCCTGAACACAGCTATCATTAGAGAGGGCTCAAAAGCAGAGCCTGGAAACTCTGGAGACTGTCCCACCAAACCACAGCCTCCTCCAGTAAAACAGACACAAAGAAGGATGCAGAACACAACAACAAGCCTGACAGACTCTCACTTTCTCTTCTTCACCTCTGCTTCTCCTTTTGTTTTCTCTTTTCTTCGACATCACACTTAAAACAATGAGTGCGAGTTACTTTGGTTTTGCTGTGTTTGGTCTGTCCGCAAGTTCAGAAACAGATTTTGGACAACACAGATTTTTTCCTTGAGTCAAGTATACGACTCATGATTGAAAATGACAGGCTGCTGTAAATATTCTTACATTCAAAGTGACAAAACTTAATTTTCTCTATTTTAGAAAGAAACCACTGCAGACACAGCTGTATCTGTGACAAACTACTGTGTAGGAATAAGGTTGCAGCTCATCCTTCCTGATTATCAGAGCTTCTCGAGTATTTCTGCCTCCACTGGTTATTTCTCCATCATGCATTTACAAGTTTATTTTGTTTGATCTGAATTAACCATTCGAAACCCAAAAGTCACACAAAGTTAGCATCAAACCGACTTGAGGAAAAGTGAGGAGAAAAGATGTTTATGAGTGTTTCACAGATGCGCTGGGATTACAGCAGTGTGCATTTCTCCCAAAGTCAATGCCATGAAATATGAAAGATGCATTTGCTCCCTGTCTCCTCGTGTATATCTATGATGTGTTTGTTTTCAGGGGTGAATCAGGTGCCGGGAAGACAGAAAACACAAAGAAAGTCATCCAGTACCTGGCCCACGTTGCTTCCTCGCACAAAGGACGCAAAGACCACAACATTCCTGTGAGAGCACAACTACCTGATCCCTCCTTAGCCTGCATTAACTCCTGTCCTCTCATTTACAGTCCATCCTGTTTGAACACATGTAGTTTTCACATGGTTACAGTAATTTAAATGAACAGTTTCTCATTTTTAGAGTCTGTCAAAGTGAAAGTTGTGTAACAATCCTCAGCTAACATTAAAAGCTGACCTCTGCTCTCGCTTCATGTCATCCAGTGCTCTTCTTCCAGAGTATCGCTCATGTTGGGCTAAGTGTGTTCTGGTTACTGTAGCGCTTCAGGTTTTAACACTTCCATTTGTTTATCCGTAACAAACAGCCCGAATCTCCAAAAGCGTTCAAGCTACAGGCAAGTGCACCTTCTGCTTCCTGATGTTACTGGCATGCCCTCCATCTTCATCTCTGGTGCTTTCATAATAGTTTTTACAGTGAGCTAACACTGAGCTGGGATTTCTATGAGGAATTTGTCTGTGCTGTCTTTTTCTTCATGCATGATTATTGAAACCTGGTGAATCTGCGGTTACACCTGCAGGTTAATGAAGCTAACACACTCTGTCTTTGTCTTTCTCACGTAGATTAACATCTCCGTAAATGTGATGCTGCTCACTGTTTCATAAACTGGTGCTGTGAATAATATCTGATGTGCTGTCGGTGCATGTTTGTAGTTTGAGGAGCATCTCATTTAACAGTTCATCTGCTTGTGCTGCCTGCTCTCTGCCTTTATATTGTGTAAGGAACTTGCTGTGTGAGTCAGCTGAACTCAGGAGATGTTTTTGTGAAGGCTATTCAAAATTCACTCCACAATGTATGCCTAAAGTGATGCAAACAAGAATCTGCTTCTAGAGTCCCGAAGCCAACCCAGCGTCAACTCTTCTTTTGTGAAAATGTTAATATTTTATGGCCAACTGTGGCTGCTTCCCTCCATCCTCCAAACCATTACCCAGTGTTCCTGCGTCCTCTGTTAGTCTAACAAGAGCAGAGACAAAGGTGAATCCTCTAACCTGCAGCTCTGAGCACACAATCCAGGGAAATGCCTGTTTAATATGCTGTGCTTCAGTAGCTGAGACAGAGCTGCTGATTCAGGGCCCCAGTGCACCCCTTCTTTCACACTGACCTCCTTAAAGCTGCGTTCCTTCTGCGTTGCATTACGGCGGCCTCTGAGCAGGAGCCAGAGGAATGTGGAGCCAGGGAGCGAAGGGGGAGATGGGGAGGAGAGAGATCAAGAGGAGACAGAAAGAAAAGGCAAACCAGATATTGAGATACACGACAACGCCTGTCTGTATCCACACATGATGCAAACTTTGCTCATCTTCTCTTGAAATGCTTGCACCTTACAGATGTGCTCGGTGAAATGCTTCGTGAACTCCAGACGTCATGTTGGTGTCACATCAAGTGTCACCAAATTGTCATGTTGTGTTTGCCAGTTGGTTGCAGAGATAGGCAGGGCGCGAGATGTCTCACTCCTCAGTCACAGAAGTTGCTATGTTTTGTTTACCTGTTTTTCTACTGTTGCTGTTTTGGATGGCTTGCTTTCTGCGGAGATAGCGAGGATGTGAGACGTCTCACTCCTCTGCAAAAGTTTGTTAATGACATTCACAAATCGTTAAATCCCCAATTTGCAGGATAATCCCAAATGTTAAAGATGAGTACCCCACCCCCACAGGAGCCTTCCCGCATATATGCATTTACAGATCTAGACTGGGGATGGAAACTTAGTTTTACCAAGGACAATCCCATGTGTCTTTAGATAACAATTTTTTTCTGCTGATGAGCATACCCTGGAGTCAGATTCAGACAAGTTTGACTGCGGAAGCCTTTTCTGTATAGCCACCGAGCAGCAGACCGACATGTTTAAAGTAATCTGAGGTCTAGGGTCTGTAGGGAATGTCCCAACCACTTTCAGAAGATGCTTTTATATTTGGTAGGAGGCCAGTATTACGGTAGTGGAGGTAGAGTCTTTGGATGGATAAATATACTGTACATCATCACAGCCAGAGGAATGCACTGGGCACTTACAGTATGGCATGTGTTGAAACGGGCTTGCAGTTGTGTGGTCGTCTTGGTACGTTAAACTTGTCGAGTTCCCCTGACAAAGATCACACCACGCTGCTGGTGACTAAATAAAATCCAACAAGTGTCTAAAAGATTGGTTCAGCACAAACCCTTTCCACTATTTTCTCTGGCCAAAGATGAAATCGTGCTTCAGCATCTTGTTTTTGTTTCAAAGAATCTTAACGAATAATAATCACAGACCCATACTGAGGTTACGAAGTGTTAGAGATGTGTGGCTTCTTACCTCTCAGTCTCTCCCCACAGGGTGAGCTGGAACGCCAGCTCCTTCAAGCCAACCCAATCCTCGAGTCCTTTGGCAACGCAAAGACGGTGAAAAACGACAACTCATCTCGCTTTGTGAGTTCCAGTTAAAATGATTATTTCTCATCTCTCTCCTGTGATGATAGCCTGCTGTTGCTTTAGTTATTTCTATTTTTAAGAGGATAAAAGACACTTCAAATGCATTACTTTAAACACGCTTTGTACCCAAAGTGAAAGGACTGCAGGGAGAGGAAACAGGAAATGACATGCAAGTCAGAAATGAATCCAGGCCACCTGCTTCAAAAGCTAAAGCTCTCTTACATGGACCCTAAGAAACCCTGTAAAATATTTCTCATCATACCACAGGTAAATCTGACAAAATAATCTTTAGAAATCAAATTCAAACCCACCCTGTCGTATTGTCATACTAAATATGACAAAAGACCAGTGACACTCAATACTCAAGTGGCTAAGAGGTGATTAATCTTGAAAGAACTGGGCTCAGAGGAAAGCCTTTTTACTTGATTTGGTGCAGATAAAACCAACTTTTAGCTCTCCAGACATCCACCCACCCCCACAGAAACTTTCTACTCTTAACCAAAAATAATCTGACACTCCATCCCAAAACCACAAAACCCCAGTGTGTCATTTCTCTGCATATTTTGTGCAGATGAAACAGATAACGTCGGCATTTCTCTGTCCAAGCGCTGATAGATTTTTGTGCGACTCAGTAAAGCATGTGGCCAAGATTAACCACCGCAGCGTTCAGTCCTCATGAGTCACCGGCTGGCTCTGATGAGAGGGAATGATGACCAGTAGACAGATGGGCACACACGAACACACACATTCACTCTCAAGAAACCACAGACATGCTTCAGATTCTTTCTGACCTGTAAACCTGACTCTTCCTAATATAGTCACACCATTCACAGCCTAAACTTTTATTACCTGTAAGTGTCCATCAAGTACAACTACCTGGAAATGTGACAACAATATGTTTGCATTTTTTTGTTTTACTCTTTACAATTTTAACACCAACATTCTTCTTGTGTCCTACAGGGGAAGTTCATCAGAATTAACTTCGACGTCGCAGGCTACATTGTCGGGGCCAATATTGAAACTTGTATCCTTATTAGTATTACACATTAATGAGCCAGGAGGTCAAAGGACTCTTTCAAAAGCATAAAAAGAAGCAGTGCACCACCCTACATAGCAGGTTTTTGTTGTCCCTCATTTTTATTCAAGGTTATATTTTCCTGCTGAGGGGAAAAGAAGGTTGATGAGATTCCGCAGATAATATTTCTTTGTTGTAGCACGTTCATAAGGAATTTATACTGCATTTCTCTGTGAATTTTGGATTCTTCTAGGATCTAGGATTTCAACATACATATAAATAAAACTGCCAGATAAAAACAGGGTTGCTTAGGTTACTGAAATACCTGAGAAACCTGACCTCTGGTTAAGCAGAAAACTATTTCACTTTTCTTGTGGTGTAAATACTGTGATAGTCACAGTTCCATGATCCTTATGTTTGGGTCAGTCCTTAACCCTTTCTCTCAGACCTTCTGGAGAAGTCAAGGGCCATCAGACAGGCCAAAGATGAGAGGACCTTCCACATTTTCTACCGGCTGCTGGCAGGAGCTGGAGAGCATCTCAGAAGTGAGTGTTTGATGCTGACATAGGTATGAACAGATGAAATGGTTAGTGTAATGTTTAATGAAGTTAGTTCAAAGAAGCTCAGAGCAGCAACACACATAAGCAAAGCATGCGCAAGGGAACTTAACCAAACATTCTTTCAAATACACAAATCAAGATTCTTTTCTTTCCTTCTTTTCCTTTCTGTTTCCAGCTGACCTCCTCCTTGAAGGATTCAACAACTACCGCTTCCTGTCAAACGGTAATCTGCCTATCCCTGGCCAGCAGGACAAGGACAATTTCCAGGAGACGCTTGACGCCATGCACATCATGAGCTTCTCCCATGATGAGATCGTCTGTGAGTAGAGCTTCCAGATGTGCCCTGAAACCCACTGCATCCTTATCCTCCACCGCTGTTTCTGTAATTACATCCCTCCATTTGTTCTAATTCGGTCCTGTTAGGGTATTTCTAAACACAGCGGAGGTTTGTGAACACATCAATGGGTTATGAGGAAAGTTGATGCCGTGTTTGAGGTGTGAACACAATCATAAAAGCGACTTTGCAGGTTTAGAAAAATGCCTTCACACACTGACTTCTTTGGATGCAAAGCTGGGAGCAGAAATTCTATCTTTGGCTTTCCAATTTGGATATTTTATACAGCCATGAGGAAAACATGCTGTGTTTATCTTTTCAATAAGGAGAAGTTTAGACTACCACTCTCTTTTGTGCTGTCATGCTGGTTTTGACGACTTAAACTTCTTATGTGACATATGCTTGAATACCCTGAAATAGTCTTAGAGCTAACCACAGATAATTCTGTCTTTGTTTTAATGCCTGCAAGTTGTCCCTATTTTCCAGAGCTCAGTTGAAACTACATTATTGTTTAGATCTTTAAAATTATTTCTGCAATCTTTGTGGTGCATGGTCTCTTATGTTCCTAAATTGCGGCGTCTTTTGGCCTCTTGTCAGTAACGCAATAATCTAATCAAATCCTCAATAAGACGTTATCCTCTTCCGATAGGCATGCTGAAAGTGGTCTCTGCAGTGCTGCAGTTTGGAAACATAGTCTTTAAGAAAGAGAGGAACACAGATCAGGCCTCTATGCCTGAGAACACAGGTAAACCCCCCCCCCCAACACACACACACACACACACACACACAAACACACATATGGACTCTCTGGTATATGAAGATAATTGGCAATATGAGGCTTCCATGGCAATCTTTATTAAAATCAATCTCACTCAGCTGCACAGAAACTCTGCCACCTGCTCGGGATGAACGTTATGGAGTTTACACGAGCGATCCTCACCCCGAGGATCAAAGTGGGGCGAGACTACGTACAGAAAGCACAGACCAAAGAACAGGTGGGGCATCATTTCTCTCTGCTACTGTGGAATAAGTTTGCATCCCATATTTCTTTTTGTTTATATTTCTAAAAACACAAACTGTGGCTGATCCTTTAACTTTTTACACAAAAAGTTTTATGTTGCATTGAGTCATTTTCAGAGCTGGCACTTGATTAGTTTTGTGGATTGACTCTTTATTCTCTCTGTGTCCCCTCAGGCTGACTTTGCTGTTGAAGCTCTGGCGAAGGCGACATATGAGCGTCTGTTCCGCTGGCTGGTTCATCGAATCAACAAAGCTCTGGACAGGACCAAACGGCAGGGGGCATCTTTCATCGGCATCCTGGATATCGCTGGGTTTGAGATCTTTGAGGTTAAGATTTTAGAAAACATAACAATCGTCACTGAACAATTCTTATTCCAGAGACATCAAGTTTTTATTACTAAAGCTTTTTACATTAAGATAGAAACTTTAATATTAACAGATAATCTCAACATCTTCTCCACCCCTCTGTCCAGCTGAACTCCTTTGAGCAGCTTTGCATCAACTACACCAATGAGAAGCTGCAGCAGCTCTTCAACCACACCATGTTCATCCTGGAGCAGGAGGAGTATCAGAGGGAGGGCATCGAGTGGAGCTTCATCGACTTCGGTCTGGACCTGCAGCCCTGCATCGACCTTATCGAGAGGCCGGTGAGTGTTTTCCTCCCTCTGTGAGTCTCTGTGCATCTCTGCTCTAGTTAAATCCATCCTCTCTCTCTCTCTCCCAGAATAACCCTCCGGGTATCTTGGCTCTGCTGGATGAGGAGTGCTGGTTCCCCAAAGCCACCGACAAGACGTTTATCGACAAGGTGCTACAGGAGCAGGGTACACACACCAAGTTTCAGAAGCCGAGACAGCTGAAGGACAAAGCTGACTTCTGCATCATCCACTACGCAGGCAGGGTATGCTCGTCCTCTTTACGTGTATATCCTCTAAGCAGGTATTGGTCACTTTCACTCCTATCTAAGGGACTCAAATCATCTCCCACTCTGTACAGAGAGCTCTTTAAAATCAAACTCCATTTCAGAACATTATGTGTTCTCCTTATGCAACAACTCTCATCCTGTCATATCGAAGGCCTCTCTTGGAGGCACATGCTCTGCCCCTCTGACTGTGCAGTAAACCAGGTCACGGCCTGAAAACAATAGACCATTTGTTATGCTGCTGCTGTAGGAAACACACATCTGGTTCACATTGGTGTGAAATAGTGTTTGGTGCCTGATGATTACATAACGAAGGATTTCAACTTTCACCTCTGTGTGGTGGTCTGCCATCTGTTAGGTGAAAATGATACTGCTGCATTCCTGAGAGGAAAGAAAGCTGATATCATCCCCAGAGAGATGGTGCAGTGAGGGTTACCTGTCAATTGTTCCTCTCTGGAACGTGTGTGTGAAGCGAGGCACATATTCATGTCCAAACATCAGAGCTGGGCACCAGGAAAACAGGTGGAAACCTCATGTTTAGGCAGGACTTCTGGTTTGAATTTTATCAAACACATCCTGACTGATTCTGGAGATGAAAATGAAGCAGAGGTAAAAATCTGTGAGTTTCATGATCCCCACATGAAGATCTTTGAATCTCAGGTTTCCTCACCGTGCCTGTTGCTTATTTTGGTTTGCTCTAATCCAAAAGCTTCATCGTATGTTTCGAAAACACTCCAGTGAAATGATCGTGTTACTAATCCAATCAGCACTGAGTTGGATCTGTTTGTCAGAAGAGTCTTTATTTGGACTCCACATGCCTGAATTGTAACCCAACCATGCTTTTTATTATGTCAGTGTCGTGTGTCGAGCTATCTTCTGATCATTATGAGGTTCTACAGAGCATGACGAGCACATCTGGATCTGTCTGTTTGATTAAACATCTGCAGGGTGTTTGGACGCCACCAGAGCCAAACACGTCTGTCATTTAAGACACACTGTAGACAGAGAATCAGACTGGCTTTAAAACATCTCTGGAGTTATTAGAGAAAAAGGATCAGGTAACGTGAATTAGATCTGACTGGATGCTTGTGTAACCCTTTAGTTTCAGGTGTGTGGTCTCTCCTCGTGTTTCAAAAACTTTAATCTGTTTGGGTTTGAAGGACAGACCTCGACAGTATTTTTAATCAGGCTGAGTCACCTGATTTGTATGATCTGTTCAAAAACAGCAGCTGGCCCTGAGGGGGTTTATTAGCTGCAGACAGTTCAGGCTCTGTCTGAATACAGACAGGTTTACATGATAAAGGGGTAATGTGATAAAAAAAGAAAAACTTTACATACTTTCAGATGTTGCTGCAACCACGTTAGCAAGAAATACTTGAGGCAACTTTGTATTTGTTGACATTATGGGAGTTTCAAGCCAGCTGCCTGACAGGCTAAAGGAAAAAAACTTTGAAGACAGGTAGAACAAAGAAAACAGCAGCAGTATGGATATACTCTCCCTTATCTCTATTCATAGATTTAATTAAAAAAACGTGGAATCTAGAGGCAAGCCTTAAAGATTTACTTTAGTATTTCAGCATCCTAAACAACACTGTGTGTGTATCTTCAGGTGGATTACAAAGCTGATGAATGGCTCATGAAGAACATGGATCCTCTCAATGACAATGTGGCTACTCTGTTGCACCAATCCACTGATAAGTTTGTGGCCGAGCTCTGGAAAGACGGTGAGTCTATGAAATAAAACCTGCTGTCATGTGAAACACAACCAGAGCTTGGTGGAGAACTTGTTGCCGACAGGTAGAACTAGTCTACATGGTTGCTGAATTACTTAATTTGTTTTTAATCAATCATTCACAGGTAGAATGGAAAGCAAAATGTTCACACAACACTTTTAATTGAGCGCCAATAACCCAACACCAAGAATAACAATAGATCAGAGTGTTTGTGTTCATGAACTGACCTTTAATCTTCAGTCCTCTTTTAACAGCCAATCTCTGCTCTTGAAATCCTTTGTGTGTGTGTGTGTGTGTGTGTGTGTGTGTGTGTGTGTGTGTGTGTGTGTGTTTTGTGTGTGTTTGTGTGACTGACAATTGTATGCGTCTGCACGTCTTTCTCCTTCTCACTCTCCTGTCTTCTTCTTCTGTCTGTCCCTCTATTGCTGTAGACATTCAGACGTTTCAGAGAGCCTCTTTCTATGACAATGTGTCTGGGCTCCATGAAGCTCCAGGTGAATGCTAGTAACCTTTGACCTTAAACCTCCTTGGCCTCATTACCATCACACCCCTGTCCTGTCCTGGCTGTGATGTGCTCTCCTCTATGAATTACCCTCTGGCTTTGCATGGCTCAAAATGAAATCTGAAACTGAAGCATCATTCCTACATGAAATGCTGATGGCTCAGTAGTTATTCTGTCACCAGCTGCTTGAATGTAAACTAGGTAAATAACTGGGTTTTGGAGCTTCATCTAAAGAATTAAATCGTGTTTTCTGCTACAAAGTGAAAATACAGAACAGAAATCTGTAATGTACCTGGTCAGAGGGATGATTTTGTAACATTTTTGTCTGGTAATGAGGATACAGCAGAGAAGCCGGACTAGTTAGGTTCTTAAGAAGATCTTCATGCCCTAAACTCTTCCTGATGATAGTTTACTTTGGATTTGAACATTAGAACAACAGCACAGCAGCCTCCACAGTAACAGTAACCCTGCAGTAATACACTCTCCTCCTCTTCCTCCTTCTTCTCTTCACTTCATCTTTTGTCACCAGTGGATCGAATCGTGGGACTGGACCAGGTCGCAGGTATGAATGAGACGGCGTTTGGAGCCGCCTATAAGACTAAGAAGGGCATGTTCCGCACAGTGGGTCAGCTCTACAAGGAGCAGTTATCAAAGCTGATGGCGACGCTGAGGAACACCAACCCTAACTTTGTGCGCTGCATCATCCCAAACCACGAGAAGAGGGTGAGTCCCAGGATGAACTACCGATGATGGGAAAAAAGTTATGGATTCTGAAAATGAGGATAAAAAACAAAACCATGCCTCCCATTTTACTTGTAGGCAGGTAAACTGGACCCTCACCTGGTGCTGGACCAGCTGAGGTGTAATGGAGTCCTGGAAGGGATCCGCATCTGCAGACAGGGTTTTCCAAACCGCATCGTCTTCCAGGAGTTCAGACAGAGGTATTGGCGTTATCAGCCTACACTACAAAGATTCTTTCAGATTGGCCATTAAGTCTTAAGCTTCATGATTCTCCCACTTGTCTGCTCTTTGTCCAGGTACGAGATCCTCACACCTAATGCCATTCCCAAAGGCTTCATGGATGGAAAACAGGCCTGTGAGAGGATGGTGAGGACTGATTTCACCAAAAAACTGAGATAATCCACAATTCAACTTCAAACTTCATTTAATCATAATTCAGAAAACATTGTGTCACACTTCCTCTTCAGTTTTATTTCAGTTCATTTCAGTCCTCTCCTGTCCTTTGTAGATTCGGGCCCTGGAGTTGGACGGAAATCTGTTCCGTATCGGTCAGAGTAAGATATTCTTCAGGGCCGGAGTCCTGGCTCACCTGGAGGAGGAGAGGGACCTGAAGATCACTGACATCATCATTTACTTCCAGGCAGTCTGTCGGGGGTATCTGGCTCGCAAGTAAGAGTCAATTTACTTTCAAAATCCCTCAAGATCAGACATATTTGCTTGCTGACATTTCTCTAACTTTTTCTCCTCTCTGTGGTTTGTCAGGGCTTTTGCTAAGAAGCAGCAGCAGCTCAGCGCTCTGAAAGTTCTCCAGAGAAACTGCGCCGCCTACCTGAAGCTACGTCACTGGCAGTGGTGGAGACTCTTCACAAAGGTCAGATCAGATGAACTTTACAGCAACTTTCTTTTTTTTCAGAAATTATCTTTTAAATATCCCGTTTGTTCTGTTTATGCAGGTGAAGCCTCTGCTGCAGGTGACCCGGCAGGAAGAAGAGATGCAGGCTAAAGACGAGGAGCTGGTCAAGGTGAAGGAGAAGCAGACCAAGGTGGAGGGAGAGTTAGTGGAGATGGAGAGGAAACACCAGCAGGTCTGTAAAAGCAGCATCAACATCAAATTATAACAAAACAGACTGAAGGTTTGAGAATATCTGATGGAAGATTTTATTGTCTGTAGTTAGTGGAGGAGAAGAACATCTTAGCAGAGCAGCTTCAGGCAGAGACTGAGCTGTTTGCAGAGGCCGAGGAGATGAGAGCTCGACTGGCCTCCAAAAAACAAGAGCTGGAGGAGATCCTTCATGACCTGGAGTCTAGACTGGAGGAGGAAGAGGAGAGGACTCAGGGTCTGCAGAATGAGAAGAAGAAGATGCAGTCTCATATTCAGGTGTGTAGCTATTCAGTGAACCTCACAGGAACGAGTAACTCCTGAAATACAGTTTGAAAACAACAGAAATGATGAAAACTCTGTGTGCAGGACCTGGAGGAGCAGCTGGATGAGGAGGAGGCCGGCAGGCAGAAGCTGCAGCTGGAGAAGGTGACAGCTGAGGCCAAAATTAAGAAATACGAAGAAGACATTTTGCTCCTGGAGGACCAGAACTCCAAGTTCACCAAGGTGAGGAAGAGGAGAGGACGTGAGGGTCGACCAAAGCTTTTCAATAAATGTAGAGACTGGAATAAAACCTCTTCTCTGCACTGGATTGATGAGATGAGCGAGAGCATGGAGTTGCATATCATTAGAGTGAGTTCATACCCTCCTTGTCTTACAGGAAAAGAAATTGTTGGAGGATAGAATCAACGAGATGACTTCAATGCTCACTGAAGAAGAGGAAAAAGCCAAGAACTTGGGCAAAGTCAAGAACAAGCAGGAGATGATGATGGTCGACTTGGAGGGTAAGAGACTCACAGCTGAAGCACAAAATATACTAAAATAGGAACAATGATCTGTATTAACCTGCTGTATCGTCACTTGTCTTCATCAGAGAGACTGAAGAAGGAGGAGAAGACCCGTCAAGAGCTGGAGAAGGCCAAGAGGAAGCTGGACGGGGAGACGTCAGACTTACAGGACCAGATTGCTGAGCTCCAGGCTCAGATAGAGGAGCAAAAAGTCCAGATGGGGAAGAAGGAGGAGGAGCAGCAGATGATGCAGGCCAGGTACAAAATAAAAAACATGGTAGACTCAAAACACACAGATAATTGATGCTTGAGAAGGGTCCTCTGTCGTGTGGGAGTTATAATCTGGTCATTTCATTTTGCTTTGAGTCTCCATAAAATTTCTGAACACAAAGGAGAAAAGAAAACAGAGCAATGTATAAGAAAAAAAGCATAGACTGTGAGGAACAAAAGTTTAAAAGTGCTTTGACAAACAAAAAAGAGGAATATTAAAAGGGCTCTAAAGAATAAAAGCAGTGTTTTTTCAGCCCGCGTATCCTGATGTAACTCTGAGCTAAATTTGTCTGTTGTATTTTGATATTGAGTCACTGAGATCCTGCTTCATGTTGTGAGTCAGCCTGAGGTAAGTGTTACATACCTGTTCCCTTGATCATCGCACCAAACACTGCTGCAGGATACATCCACACCTGCTGTCCAACATGTGCAGCCTTTTAAAGGTCTGATTACTCTCAGACTGCTCGCCTCATCCTGTAAAACTAAATTAGCCTCTGAGCATCAATGTATTGTTGTTTTATCCTCTGACATGATGTCTGCGTTTATTCACTGATTGTCACTGGAACAGAATGTTTGGCTGTATCTTTAGCCTGAGGTATTAATGCAGTGAGGTGGAAATATACCCTTATTTATGAGGCGCCTCTCAAGGACACACCTCACAAAGTCAGTAATGGAAGGCAAAAACAAAAGACTAGCCATAAAAACACAGGCTAAAAAAAAAGAGGAAAGCTGTAACTGCTGTGTGAAACAGTGACACTGCTGCCACCTAGTGGAGAGCTTACTTAGCATTAGTACTGTGTTTGATGTTTGTGTTGTCTTTTGTCTACAAAAACAAAAACTGGAGAATTCTGATACCACAGGAGCATTTTGTGCTGTGAGGAGAAGCAGGATTTTGATTGTTATAAAATAGTGTACATAGTTTTTATATGTCCTACTGTAATAACTGAAAAGGCCTATTTGTGATATGAGCTGCACTATGATATGTATTTATATGCAATTGTGTGGGGTAGTCTTATATCCAGAATTGTCTTATATTGGGATCAATGCAATATATCCTCTATGTAGAAATATCTTCACTCGAACAGAGGAGATTGCTTTGGATTATGGGTGCATATCTTCGGAGTATTACCTGAGACAAATGAACATACTTGTAAAACATGAGCTGTTAAGTGAAGGATAATACTTCATGAATATATATATTTTTTAAAAACTTCATGATTGTTATGTGTCCACAGAGGCGAAGATGAGGTGAGCCAGAAGAACAATGCTTTGAAGCAGGTGAGGGAGCTTCAAGCTCAGCTGGCGGAGCTGCAGGAGGACCTAGACTCAGAGAAAGTGGCCAGAAACAAGGCCGAGAAGCTGAAGAGAGACCTGAGCGAGGAGCTCGAGGCTCTAAAGACCGAACTGGAGGACACGCTGGATACGACAGCCGCCCAACAGGAACTGAGGTCAAGATCTGCTGTTTACACGCCTTTAATTTACAGCCATTACACAATCACAAACTTTTGCTCAAGAACAAAAACTGAGGTAAATCAGGTCATTACAGACTCTGTCCCTCTGAGATGTTTTTAACAATAACGAATTCTCATGAAATACACAGATTTTTTAGAGTTTCTTTTTCTCAGAGTGAAATGTTTTCTGTTCAAAAACTCTTCATGCTTTCACTCAAGAAAGAGCAGATAAATGTATTTACACCACAGCTACCACTAGAGGACGCTGTGAGGTCTCACATTGATGCTCTGAAATGTAACCAACAGGGATGTGAGCTGAAAACAAGTCATAGTGCTTTTTCTGTTTACAAGAAATGAATAAACATACAAATTTTCTACCCCAAAGGACGAAGCGTGAGCAGGAGGTCACAGAACTGAAGAAGACAATCGAAGACGAGTCCAAAAACCACGAGTCTCAGATCCAGGAGATGAGGCAGAGACATGCCACTGCTTTGGAGGAGCTTTCTGAACAACTGGAGCAGGCCAAGAGGGTAACACACATTTCTTAACTACAAATATCAGGAGGCGACATCAGTCATGAGTTCAACGTGCCGGTGTTGTTTACAGTTCAAGGCCAACCTGGAGAAGACCAAGCAGAGCCAGGAGAGCGCCAACAAGGAGCTGGCCTGTGAGGTGAAGAGTCTGCAGCAGGCAAAAACTGAGTCAGAGCACAAGAGGAAGAAAGTGGAGTCTCAGCTGCAGGAGTTTGCAGCCCGACTCACCGAGGGGGAGAGAGGCAAGGCAGAGCTGGCTGAGCGCTCGCACAAACTGCAGGTCAGTAACAGAATAGATTTAACACCACAATCAGCCCAACTCCAGCTCCATTTCTCCTTTCTTGAGGGACAAGCTCAGGATAAATCTGTCTTTGTACCCACAGACTGAGCTGGACAATGTGTCTGCCATGCTGGAAGACGCCGAGAGGAAGGGCATCAAGACGGCCAAAGATGTTGCCGGACTGGAGAGTCAGCTGCAGGACACTCAGGTGAGCCTCAGACCCTCTGAGAGTTTATCATCTGACCACAACAGCTTTCCTGTCGGACTAACCAAACAAATGTCTCCAACACAGGAGCTGCTCCAGGAGGAAACCCGTCAGAAACTGAACCTCAGCAGTCGAATCCGTCAGCTGGAGGAAGAGAAAAATGCTCTACAGGAGCAACAGGAGGAGGACGAGGAGGCGCGCAAGAATCTGGAGAAGCAGTTGTTGACTCTTCAGGCTCAGGTGAGAAATACACTCCCTGGTATAGGAGATCATTCAGCTTGAAAACACGAAGAAGAGTGACCCTTTAATCATACCTCATGCAACATTATGCCTTCACAACTGTTTTGTGTTTGCAGCTCTCGGACAGTAAGAAGAAGCTGGAGGATGACGTGGGAACAATCGACAGCCTGGAGGAGACCAAGAAGAAGCTGCAGAAGGATTTGGAGATAACCAGCCAGCGCCTGGAGGAGAAAACTATTGGCTTTGAGAAGATGGAGAAGACAAAAACACGCCTGCAGCAGGAGCTGGATGATCTAACCGTAGATCTGGATCATCAGAGACAGATCGTCTCCAGCCTGGAGAAGAAACAGAAGAAGTTTGACCAGGTGATAAAACATGGAAGCTGATTTAATTTACACTTCTTCTGACACTATTTCCCATCATGCTGATGTGCTGTCACACTGTAGATGCTGGCTGAGGAGAAAAGCATCTCAGCTCGATACGCTGAGGAGAGAGACCGAGCTGAAGCTGAGGCCAGAGAGAAGGAGACCAAAGCTCTGTCCCTGACCAGAGCCCTGGACGAGGCGCTGGAGGCCAAAGAGGAGCTGGAGAGGGTCAACAAGCAGCTTCGAGCTGAAATGGAGGATCTGATGAGCTCAAAGGATGACGTGGGCAAGAACGTGAGTGTCAGGAGCCAAATATACTGCCTGGCCACCAAAGTTTTTTAGTTTCTGCATCAATCTCCTTAGATGTTTTCTCTGCTTGATTCATGCCAATGATTTGACCCTTCTTAAACAGACTAACATCTCTTCCATAAACACAGGAATATGTCTTTCTCCATGGTTGTTTAAGAAATGAGAATTTACTCATTGCATCAGCGGGAGTTGAACAACTTGTTTGTTGCTGAAAAATAGCGGCCCATGCAGTAATTATCCAACAGGAGGCTTGTACCTATTTGTGTAGTTAATTCCAGGTGGTGACTTTTTGGGGGGGGAGGCAGTGTATAATCCACTCAGGGAACCAGAACAAATCTCAGGCTCATCTTCTTCTTATCTCCTGTCAGGTCCACGAGCTGGAGAAGTCCAAGCGTACTCTGGAGCAGCAGCTGGAGGAGATGAAGACTCAGCTGGAGGAGCTGGAGGATGAGCTGCAGGCTACTGAGGACGCCAAACTGCGTCTGGAAGTCAACATGCAGGCCATGAAGGCTCAGTATGAGAGAGACCTGCAGGGCCGAGACGACCAGAGCGACGAGAAAAAGAGAGCGCTCGTCAAACAGGTGCAGAGTGACGTCAGGTTACAGCAGATTAGCATGAGTGACTTCAAACCAGCTTGTTTATGAACTGTACCTGCTCTCTTCAGGTGAGAGAGATGGAGGCCGAGCTTGAAGACGAGAGGAAGCAGAGAGCTTTGGCTGTGGCGGCTAAAAAGAAGCTGGAGATGGATTTGAAGGACATCGAGGGTCACATCGAAGGGGCCAACAAAGCTCGAGACGAAGCCATCAAACAGCTTCGGAAGCTTCAGGTACGAATACTTCATCCTGAGGTGTTGAGCAGTTTTGCCTGTAGCAGAGAGTCTTTCACAGTGTTTTTTCTGCTTCAGGCTCAGATGAAGGACTATCAGAGAGAGTTAGAGGACGCACGGGCTTCAAGAGACGACATATTTGCCCTGTCGAAGGAGAATGAGAAGAAACTGAAGAGTCTGGAGGCTGAGATCGTTCAGCTTCATGAGGTACAGAAGAAAGAGCTGCCTTCAGAATGTAACGCTCACTGTGATATCAAAATATGTGTTTAACCTTTGACCTCTCTGTTCAGGACCTGGCAGCCTCAGAAAGAGGTCGGCGTCATGCAGAGCAGGAACGGGACGAGCTGCAGGACGAAATCTCAAACAGCACATCTGGAAAGTATGTTACACCTTGTCAATCTTTAGAAAGTTTCAGGAAACTGGAGGCCAACAAACCTTCAGGAAACTTTATTTTTAAGTCTTTTTGTTTCTCTCGGTGCCTCAGATCTGCTCTGATGGATGAGAAGAGGAGGCTGGAAGCTCGCATCGCTCAGCTGGAGGAGGAGCTGGAAGAGGAGCAGGGAAACATGGAGCTGCTCAACGACCGCTTCAGAAAGAGCACCATGCAGGTGAGCTGTCACACCTTCTCTTTATGAACATTTAGAACAGCTCTGTAAGATCTGAGTGGTCTCTTTTTAAACCCTTTTCCCACAGGTGGACACTCTGAGCACAGAGCTGAGTGCAGAGCGCAGCACAGCCCAGAAGAGCGAAAATGCTCGTCAGCAGCTGGAGCGTCAGAACAAGGAGCTGAGGGCCAAACTGGGCGAGCTGGAGGGTTCTGTGAAGAGCAGGTTCAAGGCCTCCATCACTGCTCTGGAGGCGAAGATCATTCAGCTGGAGGAGCAGCTGGAGCAGGAGGCCAAGTCTGTATTCTAATCTTCATGAAAAAACTGAAGAGAGTTTAAATACGATTCAAACCTGAAGCTGTGCTTTGTTTCTGAAGGGAGCGAGCTGCAGCCAACAAGATGGTGAGGAGAACCGAGAAAAAGCTGAAAGAAATCTGCATGCAGGTGGAGGATGAGCGCCGCCACGCTGACCAGTTTAAAGAACAAGTATGTTGAGAATCCTTCCTGAGCGCAGACGTTGATATTTTACATGTATCACTTTTTAATTTTTCTAAAAACAGAAAGCTGCAGAGTTGCCTCCTCTGAAACATGCTCTGTGATCCTGTGTCTGTGTGAAGGTGGAAAAGGGGAACTCCCGCATGAAGCAGCTGAAGCGCCAGCTGGAGGAAGCAGAGGAGGAGGCAACGAGAGCTAACGCCTCACGCAGGAAACTCCAGAGAGAGCTGGACGACGCCACCGAGGCCAGCGAGGGTCTGAGCCGAGAGGTTCATACGCTCAAGAACCGCCTCAGGTAAGGCATCGGGAAATGATCAGCTCATATGCAGAGTTAAGGCCTTTGCACACTGAGTCCGTTATTTTCGGGTCCATAATCCGCACACTGGCGCCACAACTTTCGTCGGTCATAATTTTTTTCGTGACTGGTGCAATTTTCTGCATTATTTTGCATTCTTTACAGGTCATTTTCAGGGTTGTTTGACTATTCAGGGACACTGTAGGCTAATTGCAACATTACATTTTTACATTCACCAAGTTCCGCAGCTCCTTCACCAGCAGGTGAATCTCTCTTTGCTCTTGTCTTGTTTTAAGGAGTGGATGAACCCAGTCACTTATATTTCTTTTCTCAGGTAGTGAAAGAGCCACAAGTTTATTGTCACTGCTTGATGATTCCTTTTCTGTTGTACTGAAAAATTTCGCACGAAAGAAAAATTGACGCACTGGACTCAGTGCGCAAGGAATCATTAAGTGATGTTTCTGAACGCATCTGAAAATAACAGACTTAGTGTGCAAAAGCCTTCACACACTCACATACACATGTCCTCATTCATCATCTAAACTTTGCCTGAAATTACAGAAAATGTGTCAGTAAATGTGAAAATGTGATGTTGCAGTTATCCCCTACAGCACCCCCAAAGAGTCAAACAACCCTTGAAACAACCTGGACGGATGCGATAACACATAAAATTAAACCTGTTTGTAAAAAAAAATAACAGATGAAAGTTTCGGCATCAGTGTGCAAAGATGATTGACACAACATGGAGTTTCTTTTTTAACATGTCAATTTCAGACAACAAAAACGGACTCAGTGTGCAAAGACTTTTAAGCCCCAGAAAACACCTTGTTCATACCTCTGTTCCTCTCTTTTCTCTCTCTCCCCCCCGTCCTGCAGGCGTGGTGGCCCTATCAGCTTCTCCTCCAGCCGCTCAGGCAGACGTCAGCTGCAAGTGGAGGGCACGTCTTCTCTGGACCTCCTTTCTGACGACGAGCTGGAGAACAAGATCACAGACAACAACGCCAACGAGACACCAGCTACACAGCCGCAGCAGCAGCAGGAGTAGAAGAAGAAAAACGCCTTAACCCGTAGTCTCCTGAGTCACCTGTCAGCCTGAACAGACGCACTTAGTCCCCCCACAGCTTCAAAGAGCTTCAGGTTTACATGACGGCCATTTCCCTCTGACGTGAGCTCTGTTAGGTGAAACGCTGATATGAAACTGTTCAACTTTTACAGGTTAGAGGCCGTAGGAGGAATGATTCATGATTTAACACTTCCAAAATGACCAGCTGATGTTGGCATTGAGCCTCTCAGAGCTTCCTGAAAAGAGACTGAATGTTACAGCAGCTTTGGGGTATTTGATCACTGGAGGTGTTTAATTATGAAAACAAAATCTGAGGTCCCCACTTTTATGTGATAAACAACCTGAAAAACATCAGTCCAGCTTTTTATTAGCGTTCCAACTGCAGCTTTCTGTCTGAGCGTAATGGCTGCCACACTAATCTGATAAACGCTCGCCCACGCCTGAACAGATCCTCCAAACACACACAGCATGAAGAAATGCAGGAAAACCTAAAACTCCAGGCCTCCACCAGCAGTTGGACCCCAACAACCCCGCAGTTACTCTGCCTTACCGCTCCCTCTGAAGCTGCAGAAAAGATGAGCTTGTCTTTTAAAAATGCACAAAAACTGGACAAATGGATCCAGGGCCTTTGACTCCGACAGCCCCTCATCCTCCATCCACACCTTAAACATCTGACTGAGTCCAGCTCGTAGTCCAGAGAGTGTTTCTGGAGGATGGTTTCATTTAACTGGACCACAATGCTTCCAAATGCTAAAACATTAGCATCGCAATATTTAAAGGAAGGAACCACCGTACTTTATTTCTCCCTGACTCTTCCAGAGACAGTTTATGATCATCATATGAATAAGTTTAAGTTTATTAGTTGAACTGTAACTGAATAGTATTTTTTACAACCATGTGCTCTGATTGTTTGCTTGCGTATGAAAATAGAAATGTGACTTTGAGCTGCCTCTTCGCCTCAGCGCCTAACAGTGTTCTTCCTCTGAAGGTTTCACCGTTTTCTGACAGCTGCCTTTTTCCTCTGAGTCTACAAGAGATATCACTTCCAAACAGAAGCTGAATAGACTGTAGAAAACAGGAAGTATATCCAACCTTTAATAAATTTAAAACTTTTTTTAATTATTTAACTTTGAACTTTTCTTTTAAAACAAATTGCAAACCGCCAATGTAAAGGTAGCAACTCTTGTTCATTACATGGATGTTTCTCCTTGTAGTTGTCTGACTCACTTTCCGTGTTTTGAAATCTGAACCAGCAGATCAGCATGAGAGTTTCCCTCTCTGAAACGTCAGAAGAGAAAGGCAGCTGTATGAGTACGGAGTCGTGGTTCCTCGTTTGTTTGACAGTAGGTCAGAGTTGACTTGTAATTATTTGGTGTGAGTACTTAAAGCAGCAATCACACGCAGTTCCCTTAGTGTTTTCTTGTTCTTCTGTGCCTTTTTCCACTCATACCGAGCTGAAACCACATTTATGCCACATAAACTGAACAAAGGCCTAATTCCATGAAGGTATTTTCATAAGATATTCATTATTTTGCGTACATCATGAAATATAGTGAGATTCTTGTATGTGCTGCTGCAGCAGTGGTTGATTCTTCGGGCCATGAGGAATGTGTGTAGATGGGTGCGATGACTTTTCTTGTCGATAACTTTTATACTTTTGAGTTATTAAGATTTAAAACAATCCAATAGACATCAACTGTATTTATATCTCTGCTATTGTAAACAGTACAGGCTCCATTCATATTTCTGAATGTTCAGTGTTGCACATTTACCGACTGTACCGACGCTCACCATCATGACATGAGTTATTAAGAGCTATAAAATACATTAAAGTCTATTGAGCCCATTGGATCTGTGGTTTCTCACCTGTTCACACCTGAACCCTCACTGCTCCCCCTCTACTGTCAGCTGTCGATCAGAAATCTTCCCAACATTAAATAACACATTAAAACTAAACACTTAACACTAAGTTAGTACTCAAAACTCAAACTATGGCAGAAGAGATTTCTAAACTTTGCTATAGTCGGCCACCAGGGGGAGCTCTCTAGGTTTTGTATTCACTCAGGGGAGCTGTTACTCTGTCCTTCATTTTACAGACAGCTGTTGCTCTGTACTTCAGATAGGATCACTCAACTACTCTGAAAGGAAATAATCTCTGTAGATATTTAAATAGATTATGCTCATTTTTCAAGGTGTCCATGCCAAATGACATATCTCTAATTTAATCTTATTTTGGGAAATAAAAAGTGCATCACAGCCCTTTTCATACTGTAATTTTTTTTATAGCTATAAAAATAATATCTTATGAAAAGTTTTGGTTTATTTCTTTAAAAGCTTTAAAATCCCACAACCAAGCCCAAAATGATGATAGCCTCTCTAAGAATAGGTCACATTTTGTTCTGTATGAGTTTAAAAGTTAAAGTCTTGGGGTTTTGAATGCATGCCACTTTTGGGGGTTTGGGCCAGATAGATCCATTTTTTTCCATAAATTTAGCCTTGCAAGAAATCCCATATCTCAGATTTCATTTTTTTGCCTTTTGAGACATACTGGTGACACTCCCAGGAGTATCGCAACCCTTTAACTATGTCTTTTTGAGTTATGGCCCAATTGGAAAAAGGCCTAAAAAAAAAAAGACTGTTTTTCTGCAAGTTTGCCCCATAAAAAACTCCTTTAGCTGAAAAAAATATTGAGAAAACACATTGCGGACACTCCTGGGCACCTGAAGGTGACGCCTAAGAATCTGAGCCCTCAGGCTGGTTCTTTTGGAGTTTTTGCATGAATTGGAAAAACAACTTTTAGCACAAGTTTTGCCCTGGTAAAAACCCCCATTGTCTGAAAAAGATATTTTTGGTCACATTTTGAGAAATCACACTGGGGACTTACACCTCCAAAATCAATGAATAGACTGTTGAAGACTGTAAATTTAGTCCCGACAGTTTGGAGATCATATTAGAAATACTGAAAAAGCTTCACAATCGGAGCCAAAGCGCTTTCAGAACAAAGCCCAGTGGCTCCTCAGCACACAGAGCAGCATGAAGGAGATAATGAGACCTTTATGCGCAGAGTTGTGTAAACAATTTCTCTAATCCTCCATCATGTGACCCATAGTAAAATAATCACTTGATAACGAAGAGAGGTGTAAGGAGGTGACACAGAGGCTTAGAACCTGCACAGCTCAACATCCTCTGGTAAGTGCAACCAAGTCTTTCTAGTCTTTACATGTTTGTTCTTTATAATGGAATGGAAATGTTTTATTCACTTTAAATAATCTGAAACTTTAATAATGTTTCTTACGTTATCAAATGCTGTTATTCTGGGTCAGTGTACCTCCGTGTGCATCTGCGTCATTTATCTACTCCAATCAGGCTGGAGAGTTGAGGGTTGATTCATAAAAAAAGACATTTGTTATTATCAAAACTAACAGCAACAGTGGATGCAGTTAATCACAGGGTTGAGATTAATTACTACACACAGATTATGCTCTTTATTCATGCACTGACATCAAACATTCAAATGCAAATGAGAGCGTGAATCACAGTCAGCGGAGCTCTCCCATAAATACAGACTCAGAGTGTGACCTCTTCCTCGCAGGGTCCGACAGGTGATCCTGCCGAGCGCGAGACAAGCAGGTGAGAGGAGACACTTTCTGTGGAGAGGAGAGGAGCAGTGAGTGAAGTCGTATGATGTCTGTTGTTGGCGCGCTGCCTTTCATCAAACCAATGCTGCCTGGACCGTCTGTGTCTCCGGGCATCCAGAGGAGACACACTCTGCCCGCCAGCGAGTTCAGACCCCTCAACACCCAGGACGCCATCAGTGTGTTTGAGATCGAGCGAGAAGGTGAGTAACTCATCCTCTTCGTCACGAGCTGAGGCTGAAATCCGCTCTGAGGATGTGCTGAGTAAAAGGAAGTGAGGGATTTGTGGAACTGATTACCTCTTCGTTTATGCTGTAATCAACGAAATAAGTGGTCTGACATTTTTCATGTTCACCCTTAGAGTCTTTAAATATAAATTAAACACAATCCACGCGGCGAGGAGCTGAGTTTTGGGTCGTTTAGTTTGTGCGTAAAAGTTGTGCCAACCCGTTTTACGCACGTTGAAAACCCCTTGTTCTCTCTCCTTTAGCGTTTATTTCGGTGTCAGGTGAGTGTCCCCTCTACCTGGATGAGGTGCGTCACTTTCTCACGCTGTGTCCAGAGCTCTCTATGGGCTGGATCGAGGAGGGTCGGCTGGTGGCTTTTATCATCGGATCTTTGTGGGACCAGGACAGACTCAGCACAGTAAGTGGCCGCAGTCCATTACAGGATAAAGATACTTTGGTGTGTGAATAAGTGACTTTAGGGTGACCATATTCGAAAAGCCCCCAAAGATGACCCATTACCTGGCCTCTTTCAGATCCTGCAAAACCACCAAAAGACGACAAAGTGGCTTCATAACCCAAACATTTATTTACGACATTCCTTTTGTTTTAAGTGCACGTTTTCTTTAATGTAAACACAAGGAATGAAATGACGTCCATTCCTGCCTGATAAAGATATTTAAATTTAAAATAACTTTGTTGAGATAACTTCTTTTTTGCAAATATAAGAGCAACATTTAGAGGCTTTTAAAAAAAATCGAATTTCAACGAATTTTGTCTTTTTATCTGAAAATTTTGACATTTTCCTCATGAGATATATCATCTCAAAATTCCAACTTTTGTCTCAAAATTTTGACCTTTATCTCAAAAATTTGAATTTTATCTGAACAATTTTTAACTTTATTGCTCGTAACTTTGACTTTTTATCCTCGGCTTTAAATTTTTTTTTTTTAAGTCCCAGCACCGGGGTTTGGCATTAAAAGTGTATTTCCATTTCAGCATTTTCTGTCAGTGAGTGCAGCCAAATCTCCGTCTGCTTCCTTTCAGGACGCCATGACTCTCCACAAACCTCGTGGATCCACAGTCCACATCCACGTCCTCGCCGTGCACCGCACCTTCAGGCAGCAGGGCAAAGGCCCCATCCTGCTGTGGCGTTACCTGCAGTACCTGCGCTGCCTCCCCAACGTGCGCCGCGCGGTGCTGATGTGCGAGGACTTCCTCGTCCCCTTCTACCAGAAGTCCGGCTTCAAGGCGCTGGGCCGCTGCGCCGTCACCGTGGGCAGCCTGACCTTCACGGAGATGTTGTATCCAATCAGCGGTCACGCATACATGCGCCGCAACAGCGAGGCGATCCGTTTCCCCGAGCATCCACTGACTCTGCCGCTGACCAAGACTGACGGACACGCGGACGTATGACGCGCTGTAGTTTGTTTCTCAGGTTGGTTAGAGAGACTTCATCTTCTGTGGTGATTCCTCTGCCCTGAGTCTGTTTCATGTACAATAAGAGCTGCTGACACTTCAAGTCACACGAATAATCAAGTATCTAAACTATAACTGTACAATACACTGCTACACACGCCTATAAAACTGCCCCATTCAGCGAAATAAAATCAGTTTGAGGACACCTGAACTCTAATTGGACTTTAAAGTGTCCCATCATGTTTGCTGTAGATTAAGGTTAAATAGATCAGCTGATCCAGATTTAATGTTGTGATGATGTTTCATATTACTGTGACTTTCAGTTTTGAGATCTCAATAAAATGTTTTCTACTCTTTTTCTAAGACAATAGGCTTGCCTTATTTATTGCCCCTTCAAAAATATTTCACCTCTTAGCATGAGACACACTGACCATTGGTGAGTTTTTAAAAACAGCTAAAGAAGTCTTTTCTTTGAAGCCCAAACAAGAAACATGCACATTAAACAACCAACACAATGATTAGAGCTCCCATTAGTTTTTAGAGGAGTATTAAACGCTCCCTTTCTCACCTCCCATCAGTGGAGGAGTGGTGGCCTTTGAGGACAAAAAGCTCAAGTAATGCCTTACACACTGCAAAAACTGAAACCAAAGTTGTTGTTTTTTGTCTTATTATCCGCAAAAAATGTCTTTTCAGACTTAATGTGAGCCACATTTACCAGACCAGTCCAGAAAAAATGTCCTGTTTCAAGTTATTTAAAGGCAAAAATTATGTCTGAATTACTTGTAATGAGTAAAAAAGCAGCATAAACTGAAGGTTCTCAAGGGGCCATCTCAGTCCCCTGACCCCAATATCATTGAGCCACTCTGGGGAGATCTCAAACCTGCAGTTCATGCAAGGCAGCCCAAGAATTTACAGGACCTGGAGGCTTTTTGCCAAGAAGAATGAACAGTTTTACAATCATAGAAAATAAAGACCCTCATCTACAACTACCACAAAACTCTTCAAGCTTTCATTAATGTCAAGGCAATACATAGTACTAAAAACTGAGGTATGTAAACTTTTGATCAAGCTCATTTTAGAAGCTTTTGTTGTGATTATTATTTAAAAAGATTAAATGGGGGCACAGACAGCCTGGTGGATTTGTTTGTGCATCATGAGGTTTGCCCTTGAGCAGGTGACCCAGGTTTGAATACAGCCTGTGACCCTTTTCCTGCATGTCACTCCCCACTTCTCCCCCTTTTCTGCTCTATCCACTGTCCTCCTCTATCCATTAAAGGCATAAAAAAGTTGAAAAAATAACTTTAAACTTAACTTATTTTCTCATTATTAGCAATTTTGAAATCATTTTTGTCTTTAAACTTGAACTGAGACCTGTTTCATATTAAGTCCAAAGACATTTTCTTCTAAAAGTGAGACATGAACACTTGCTTAGATTTCATTTTTTTGCAGTGTAAGTTTGCACACTACCCCCTTTTCTTTTCTTTTTTTTCATCTGCAAACATATTTGTATTGCCAATCACCAAATACAAAAATAAACATTTTAGAAACATTTTCCCATGGAAGTTTTAAAGACTCATTCTGAATGATCCTGATATTCAGGTGATAATACACTTGTCAAAGTCGACTTATGAATAGAGAGAGTGATAGAGAGAGCTCTAAGGGAAGGGCATGCACATAAATGAGGGAGACAAGCATGTGGCTTTGGATCCTGAATCAAGAGCACCTTGGTAGTGCCCAGAGCCTGAGCCAGCCCCCCCCAGTCTGAGCTACAGTTACAGACTAATCCACCAATGTGCCAGAGTGACCAGCTACCTCTCTGCTGAAGGACATGGCTGGGACTCATCGCAGACATGACCCAGAAACTCACTTGCAGTTCCCTGAAAAAAAAAACAGTGGTGGCCACAATAGTTATAACATTTTGCATATTTAATATGGTTTTTGTGTTTTTATTTATTTGCTTTAGCTGTTATATATCCATAAAATGAAAGAAATATCTACAAAGTCATCATTATGCTCTACATACAGGGAGTAGAGGCACCATTTGAAGTCTTTTTTCTGTTAAGAGGGAACATTGAAAATGATGGACTACCACCCTTGGTGCAGACCTCAACTCTATCCAGCAGATTAACAAGCACTTTGACTGGCTAATTATGAAAAAAACTGATCTACATTCACAGGAAAGCCTGAATGGAATTATGTTAGTATTGATCCCTTTTTTTTTTTTTTGTTAAGACAATCCGGCAGACCCTACCTTTGAAAATCCCTGAGATTTTTTCCGCTGATGATGAGATGACTCCAGAGTGAGCTCTGTGACCGCTTCTGTGAAAAAGGCCTCTCTGGCTCATCACTGTGAGCTTGAGTGAAAAGCTAAGGACTCAGGTGAGCTCGTTCAGTGGCATAAAGGCAATCAGTCAGTGCTGTGTTGACAGGTGTGACTGTGACCCTGAACCACTCTGTGCAGGTTGTTCTTCTGCTTTGGTGTTTCTGGGTTGGCTCAGCACAGGGAATCAGTGTTTGTTGGAGTAGCTGTTTGATTTTAGGGCTAAAATACTGTTAGACTGTTAGAGAGCTTCAAAAACAGGCTCACATGACGCCAGTATGATTACAGGGCAGGAGGAGTTTGTTTCCATCAGTCACAGAAAGCCTGAGTGAGAGACTCATATGCAAATGTTTTTAATAAAGGTCGAGAGCATCAGCACTGCAGGCTGGAATTAGACAACAATAATACAGCCAAACAAAAAGGAGCTTAAAATGATGAGCACAGTGCAGGTGACATGGGCCTTTTGTGCTTCCTCTTACTACAGGCCTACAGGTCAGGGTATTAGTGCTGTATGAGGAATTACAGAGATGAGAACCAATTCTCCATTGATTCAAAATGTTTCAATAAAACAAAACAAGGAAGATAAAAAAAAAGGTGATGATGCAAGAAGCCACAAATGCAAACAAAAAAAAAAAAGATCTACTTTGTGAGGATTTATTTTTGCTGCAGTTGAAGACAGGATTGTAATACTTGTAATATTGTAATACTGATACTTGTTGGTGATTGTGGTGGTGTAGATGTTTTGTTATGATGACCAGGTAAAGGAAGTTGCTCGGTCATGTTTCTATCGGCTTAAGCTCATTTCCAAGTATAAATCCTTCTTGTGGTTTATGGATTAACACTGAGTTTGTTTGTTCAATACTCTATAAGGGTTTAACTCAGACTCCCTCCATCACAAACAGCTGTTTTCAAATGTGCCTGTTGTTGGAATGGCTGATTATTCTGGAAAACAGGATTTAGGTTTGTGTGCCTCGAGGTATTTCAGTGTCACTAAAAAGTTTTTTTTTTCCTTTGGAGGATACAGGTCTTTTTACAACTTGTATTATTTATTTCTCATCTTTATATTTTTCTGGTTAAGCTGCCTTTCTTCTGCCTTTCTACACCAAACCTCCAGCATATATCCCTCACAAGCACAAACCTTCAGGACCATGAACCTGATTCTGATCCTGTTACAGATAAAACTTTATACTTGACTTTTTCACTTCATTTGGTTTGGATTTTGAGCACAACCACACCCTGGTGGAAACATCCTTCAGTCCCCTCTAGACGCAGAGAGGGGCCACTTCAGCTTCCAGACTGGCTCATGAGCAGTAATCCAGCAAAGTCCTTCCAGTCACCCGATAATCTGGCAGACAGACATCGCAGCCTAAAGGCCTCACACTCCCACATTAGCAGCATTTGCTTTAAAGTCCACTGTGGGGTCAGAGCTGAACTTATTTCCCAACTCATATAGTTTTTTTCTCACTCCTGTCAAACATAAGGATTAAGCCTGCTGTTTACAGATTTTATGAGTTTGAGAAATACTGATTTGTCCCTCCTTGCACTACTTAAAAAAACCCAGATATTAACTTTTGAAAAGTTGTTTTCCTGCCCAGGTTCTTTTCAGAAATATCCATCCTTCCTGCAGAGCCCTGAGTGTGACCTTGTTAACCTCTGCAGACCTGCTGAGTAACAGATATAATCTGCATCCTTAATCCATGATTTCCAAACAAATGACTCATCGGGGTTTATGAGCAATGCATGCTAAGTATAGAACTTAGTTAGAGTCAGAGTGCAGTATACAAAAGGTGAGTCATTCTTCTGAAGATTTATTTCCTTTGTTAATCCTTATTTATGCTAAAGTGAGAATAAACATCTACGCTGGCAGCTCTGTGAGACTTGACCTCAGCACAGCTTCCTTAAAAATAATCAGTTATGTAAGAGAAGCTGTTTAATTTTTTTATATTTTTCACAGGAATAACATTAACCAACAGGAAACAAGTTACAGCTATTGGGGTTGAAAATGTGAGTTAAGATACAACAATACAAGATCCATTAGTCCTGTTCACAGTTATTGCAGCCTCACACACTCAACTGAGATTTAGCCATGAGCGGCGCCTGAAACTAAATCTGTCTTAATGTCTATTAACAGGCTGAGGGCTGAAAACACCTTCTGGTAACTGGCATCAATGGACCATCAGCAACATAGAGGTAAAATTAGGGCAACCATATGTCAACTTTTGTCCAGACATATCCTTGTTTTTGGTGGTGAAGTGAAAATGCACTTTTACAAACTGCAGATAAACAGTCGTATCCCGCTTTTTCTTGTGGTAGTGACTGGTGCTGAGATCTCTTAGGCCCATTTTTGTCAAATTTTCAGGTAAAAACTCAAATCATGAGAAAAATTTAAAATTATAAGCTAAAAGGTCAAAGTTATGAGATAAAAAGTCAATGTTTTGAGATAACAAAGTCACAATTTCCAGATAAATAGTCAAATTTTGAAGACAAAACAAAAGAAAAAAAACATCAGAAAAAGTTAAAATATTAACTTTTTATCCAAAATTTTTGATCTACGTGTACAAAAAAATCTTTAAAAAATCCAGATGTTCATTTTCTATCATTATATCTTGTAGAAATGAGCATCAAAACATTGTTTATGTTAACATTGTTTATGTTAACATTAAAGAATATTTAACTTCAAACAGGAAATGAGTGTTTACATAATGTGTGGGTCAATGAAAGTACTTTGGCATCTTTGAGTATCTTTGGGTGTTTCTGCAGGATCTCCAAGAGGCCGGGTAAGGGGTCCTCTCTTTGAGTTTTTATATGTTCACCCTAAGTTAAATATGAAAGAGCAGTATGATATGACATTGAATTATCACCACTTAAAAGCAACAACAGTGACATCTAGTGGTAAAATTATCAGCTACATCAACTATTTAAAGTTGTTTTATTAGTTGAAAAATACCAAAAAGTGTACCTAAAGGGGATATTAACCCCTAGAGTGATGTAACCAGTGTCACAGTAGTGCCCCCGTTGTGTTTTCACAACATTTTATTAGGTCCAAATCCTGAAAAACACAATAAGATTAGCCTTTTTTTCAGATTTTTCCCAAAAAATCCTAAGTCAATATATATTGTTTGCATGAGTGCAATTTTTTGTCAATAAATGTCGTATTTGTGTGTGTCTGTGAGAGAAGTACTACACATTGCATACATACATAAATAAACAGATTCATTGACATATACCTACTTAATCTCTTTACTTCTTACATTATGTTTTGTGAGGGGCGGACCACAAACACTAATTCCTGCCCAGAGTTACACCATTGACAGACCAAAAAGGCTGATCAATTAGAAAGAAGGCAGTTTGTGAAACTGAGAACCTTAGAGAAACAGCAGCTAAAACAAACTGTTTCAGACAGAGGCTGGAGTAAAGGTTTTCTAAAACACCAGGAAGATTTTTTTTTAATACTTAAAACCACGTGGACATTATGGGGGCACCGCAAGGACAGAATAAAGACCAATTAAATTCCATATCTTCATACTGGAAATGAAAGGACAGAAAATGACTTCTGGTTTGTGGAGTTTAATAACATTTTAAAAGTGTTGAGATTAAAGCAAAAAAAAAGTCATTCATATAAAACTGACATTGCCCTCATTTTTACAGCCGACCCCTCAAAACAGACAGATTCACATGTACAGCTCCATTTAAAAAAACAACATTTCTCCCGTGTAAAAATATAACACTTTGAGTCTGAACCTCTGCATCAACTAGCTTCATTACACGACCTCGGCAAACAGTGGCTGCAGTAAACAAACCTCCATACATCAAAAACATCCAATTACATTCTGTTATAGGGGGAATTAAACCGATAGTTTGCATATGATGGGGTGTTAAAGGCATCGGTGGAGGCGACAGGAAGCAGCAGGAGTCCTGTGAGCACGTCTTTCTTGCACCGCTCCATGGCCTGCTTGTATGTTATCTTCTCCTTACTGATTGGGTCGACCAGCTCTTTGGTGTAGGAGTCGTCATCCTGCAGGTTTTTGGCAGTCGTGCTGTTGATGAGTTTAGCGTCGAGAGCTTCCTGCACGGTGAGGCGGCCTGCTTTTGACGGATCCACCAACCCACCGGTCAGGTACTGGGCCTCCATGTACCTTTTGGCGCTGTCTTCAGGAATGTAGCCTTTCTGTGCTGCTGGTCCCACGGCCAGACGCTCTTTGGTTGTTGGATCTTCGACTCCAGTGAAAGCTTTCTGGGCGTTCAGGAGCTTGTACATGTGACTCTTATCAATGAGCCCGATCTGAGCCGCCTTGTGCACTGACAGTTTGTCCTTTTTGGAGAGTTCGATGATTCCACCAGAGGCTGCTTGTGCCTCTAAAAGCTTCAGAGCCGTGTCGGTATCAATAAGTTGGCGTGTCAGGGCGCTTCTTACGGACATGCGGCTGTCGGTGGTGGTGTCATAGACGCCAGAGATGGGGAAGAGCTCATCTCCTGCTACAGCTGTGAGGTTGTTGGAGCTGCCACTCAGGTGTGAGTTGAGGCTAGTCAAAGAGGACCGCAGAGATGTGGACATGGAGTTCAGAGGAGAAGCTGGAGCAGGTTTGGTTGGTGATCTTGGAGGAATGGTTACAGGAGGGAGGAAAGGCTTTCTGGTTTCTCCCACAACAAGGAGGGCGAATTCAGATATGGGCATCTTCCTTTCCTTATAGCGCGCCAAATCGTACTGAGTCAGACGACCAGCCTTCATAGCATCCTTCACAGAGTACTGCTTCCCACTCTTGCGGTCTTGCAGAATTGTGATGTCCCCGTCTGGACCAGTAGAAGTGATTTCCTCCCAATCACACTCCAGCTCTGACAGGTGGATGTACTGGTTACGATCGATCAGCCCTGCCACGTAGGCGTCGTAGGGGGACATGTCTCTGCCGGTCTCTGGATCCATGATGGTGATCTTGGTGGACAGATTGGTCTCTCTGGTGTGGGTTTCAGTGATGTCCTCTTTCTTGATGCTGTTCTGCAGCTCCAGGATGAGGGTCTCTTTCTGGTGTATTTTGTCTTTTTCACTCAGGATTTCCCTCTCCATACGTTGGATCTCAGCGGATGCTTTGAGACTTCTCTGCCGTGCCATCTGGCTCCTCTCACTCACCAGCTTGGACTGCTGCTGGAAGGTGATGGAGATGCTCTGTCGTTGAGCCTCCAGCATCTTCAGCTGTTTCAGATAATCCTCTCTCTCCCTCTTCAGAGCGTCTCTGCTGTTAGCCAGAGCAGTCTCCTCGTGAGAAGTTAAAGACTTTGAGGACTGCAGGTGGGTGAATTTGATCTTGATGTTCTGCACGTTATCCTCCAGATCCCTCCTGAGATTCCTCTCTTGTGTCACTAACTCTCTCAGATGTTCCCTTTCAGCCTCCACTGCTGGATCTTTCTCCACTCGGACCACTTCTCTGTAAACGACTTTCTCTAGTGACTTCTCCTTTTGCAGGATTTCCAGCTTGTGCCTCAGGTTGCGGATTTCTCTCTCAAGACGATTGATGTTGGTACCCTCAGTCTCCAAACTGACCCGTAGGCCATCAGCAAGTTTTTCCAGCTCAGGGTCCCTCTCCACTTTCAGGACCTCTTCGATGACGATCTTTTCCTCCACAGGTGTCGGGGAGCTTTCCAGTTCGAAGATGCGAGATTTGATTTGCCTGAGCTCTGATTCTACTTTGATCTTCTTCTGGCGGTCGTCCATCTGAGACAGGGTGCTCTCTTTCTCCTGAACCAGGCCTCTGAGCTGCCTAACCTCTAACTCCAGCTTTCTACGGGCTTTCATTTCATCATCCAGGGATTTGTTCAGCTTATCGTGCTCCAGGATCTGCTTGGGATCCTTCTGAAGTCGAACCACTTCCTGCGTAACAATTTTCTCCTCGGGTTTCTGCCTCTCGAGGAGGATGTACTGGTTCTGAAGGTCAAAGAGGATCTCCTCCATGCTGCGTCGCTGCTGGATCTCCTCGCGTAGGTTCCTTCTGAGTCTGTCCGCCTCTTTCTCAAGAAGAGGATCATTCTCGTACTTGATGAGCTCTTTGTTGACTAGTTTGGTTTCTACCTTGGATTTCTCTGCCTTCAGCTCGTCTCTTTCTTTGCGCAGACGAATCAGCAGCTCCATGGCGGTATCGTAGTTGAGTTGCAAACGTGACACTTGGTTGTTCAGCCTTTGCAGCTCCCTTATGACCTCCGGGCTCTTCTCCTCTTTGATAACCTCTTGGGTCACCTCCTTGAACTCCACTTTGGGTTTTTGGCCCCGCAGTGTGGTCAGAGTCGTCATCACGGTGGTAAATTCTTTCTCCAGCTCAGCTCGGTTACGGCTGGTGTCCTGCAGCTCTTTCTTCAGACGCACCAGCTGCACCTCAGTCTCAGGATCCACTCTGTAGATCTCATTGATGATCTCTTTGACCTCCACCTTCTGACGGAGCTTCTCCACTTCACTGTAGCGGAGCTGAAGTGTGGTCAGATCCTTGGTCAGGGTAGAGATCTCACCTCTCTCCTCTTCCAGGGCCAGGCGAAGCCTCTTTGCCTCTTCCACAGTTTCTGGATCTTGCTGCACCTGCTTCACCACCTTGCTGACAACCTTGGGTTGGATGGTGGGAATGATCCTCTCCATTGTGTTGATCTCACTCCTGGTTTTAAAGATGCTGTCATTCAGGGACTTCACCTGGGATTCAGAGTCTGAAAGTTCATTCTTGAAGACTAGAACAGCTTTCAGCATCTCTGGGTCCTTCTCCAGCCTCACCACCTCTTTCTTCACCACCTTCTCTTTGATCTTTGGTTTCTGCTGGGACAGGACCGTGAGCTCGGTTCTCACATGAACGGTCTCAGAATCTCTGGACTGGAGGTTGAGTTTTAACCTCTGGATCTCTTCTCTCATCCTCTCGGCCTCCTTGTCGAGTTGCGGGTCTCTCTCGTACTCAGTCACGACCTTGTTCACCAGTTTGGGTTCGATTCTGCTCAGCTGCAGCTCCAGTTTGATAATTCTCTCCTTTATAATTTCAATCTCTGATTGTGTTCGTGATCTCTTGAACGATTCCTCCTGGATCCTTTTTCTCAGGGACTCCAGCTCCACCTCCAGTTTGGGGTCTCGGTAGTACTGCACCACCTCCTTCTCCTCCAGCCTCTCTACGCCTCTTCGACTCTTCAGAGATACAAACCGGACTCTGTATGTTTCCAGATCCCTCTCAGCATGTAAGCGTCTGGCGATCTCCTCATTTAGCTCAGTCTTCAGACTTCCACTCTCGGCCAAGTCCCTCTTCTGGCTCTCCTGCTGCAGCTGCTGATTGATGACCACCTGACTCACTTTCTCTTCATTCTGAGTTCAAAATAAGAGACAAGGGAGAGAGAGAGATAATAGAACGAGAGAAAAGATCTTTTCAGAACATCTGTCAGTGATGATTAAAGGCACGAGTGTTAGTTGACACATGAATAGAGATGGGTATCAAGACTGGTTCCTGTTCAGAATCAGTAAGAAATGGTTCAATCCATCAACATCATTAGGCTGTATTCTCAATGATTCCCTCATCAATTCTTTACATCTTGCTGGAGCAGCCGGACCTAACGTCATGGTCGTCGTTGTCCTACATACTCTCTTCTTAACTCAGCAGATAAATGAGAGTTTCCCCCCAGAAAACTGATCCAGGATTTTCTGCTTGAAGTTTTTCTTAAGCAGCTGTAAAACTCAAACCACAAAAAGTGTACACCACTCTCTCACAATAGATTCATATGTAATACAACATCTCCTAATATACCCAAAGGGATACAGTAAACATAGTTCTAGATGCTAGCTTGATGCTAGCATTTACGGGAAATTGCATTGATATTCTAGCGGTTAGCATACATCAATATAGCTTCGGTTTTGAAACAGATTTTCAACTTTCATCACAGAAACATCACAATTACTTTTTGAACAGAATGACTAAAGAAAAGTTACATGTGATTTTTACTTATATTTATTCATCAATGTCCAGAAATATCCAGATCCAGTGACTAATTTCATATCTATTGACCTTTAAACTTAATAAAATGTTGTTAACACATGAAAACCTGTAAAGCCTACTTAAAGAAGAATTGATGAGGGAATCCATAAAGAATCCGACCAAGGAATGAAACTGATAAGGGCATTGATATAAATAAAATCTTAACAATACCCATCCCTACACATGAGAATTGACTTTTAGAAGTAAGAGATGTCATACCCTGGCTTTGATGAACTTTGCCGTCTCCAGCTGGTTCATGCGTTGACCGTTCTCTGCAGACACCTCAGCGAAAAGGTTCAGAAGGTCTTTTTCCTGTGGTTGAAACACAGCAGAATGACAACAGAAATGTGAAACATGTGCAATGACAAATAAAGCATTTTGTATCTCACTGTACATGCTGTAGCTGCATGCAAAGCTTTTTAGTCAGGAATAATTTGTGCACATGCAGCAGCTGTGACATGCCTCGACGGGCACATGAGGGCAAGGGCCTGCCTATCATCGTTTCTGGCTTTAATTTTCATTTTTTTCTATTCTAAATCACATCATTATTTCACCATGTTGCTGTATGTTCTGAATCACCATCCTTGCCATGAGGTGATTATCTTTGACTGTACCTTTCTCTGCACAGCCTGAGCCATAGTTGAGGTCAGACGTTTCTTGGAGACTGGTTCATCATCATCATCATCATCGTCGCTGTCGTCGTCCTTCAGAGTGCCACGGTAAGTATTGGACTTGATCTCATACTCCTGGAAAAAAAAAACAGAAGAATTAAACAAATGTTCAGGGGGACCATTTCAACCAGAAACCCAAAGGAGGAGTCAGACTCACATTCAGGACGTTCTGCAAGTCTTGGGAAAAGACTTTGACTTGGTTTAAATCAGCTGATTTCCTCTTTATGTCCTCCATCACTTTCTGAATGAGAAATACGAAAAACACAGATAGCAAGACAGATTTGTCAGGGTAGGAAAGTATTTAAATCAGTCTCATGAATGTCATGTATACAGTAGCCTGTCAGCAGCAGGAGCTCTCAGTGTATTTGCTTCAACTATGGAAGTTGTCATGTTTCTCAGTCTTCTTATGGCAGTCAGTGGTTAATGTAAAAACAGAAACACTTTCACTCACCTTCTGAGAGCTCTCCTTAGCTTTGATCTGTGTCACATCATCAGTTGGTTTGATTTTATTATCAGGCAGATTCACCAAGAAGAAATCCAGTGAGTGAACAGCGTTGTGAAAGTCTTGGTTTTTATTGGTAGCCTCTTTCAAGAGAGCGGATCTGGGGGGAAATATCAAAGTATGAACAGAGTCACATTTATACCTCAGAAAACCAGGGATAAATAAAACATTGCTCAGGTCTTTTGGCTCACCTGTCCTGGAGCTGATTGTTCACGTTGACGTAGCGGTTCTTCAGCTGTTTCACTTCAGTTTCCTGCCGATGGATGTCGGGACAGTACTCTTTGAAGCTCTGCTGCAGGGAGCTGCACGCCTGCTGCGTCAGGTCCAGGTCTTTGCCTAATTTAGTCAATTCATCCTTCTTTGAGGTCATGTCCTTACGAAGAACCTGTTTGGCATGAAGAGAAAATACAAGTTAGTATCACTTTTGATCTCCCCTGCCCCCTCTCTCTCTCCTTCTCTCCACCATGAGCCCATACTGTTAAGATGTGATATCCACTCAGATTGTAGAGAACATGACCTGCAGCTGCTGGTTGCGACTCTGCAGGGTGTTGGGTTGATTAAGAATGACGCCATCTTTAACCAGCTGGTCCTCGTACCCGGACACCATGTCGTCCACATTCTTCATCTGCTTCTCCAGGTACATGGAGGCCGAGGCTCTGAAAGCAGAACACAGTTACATGTGTGACCTGTGAAAGGTTTGGAGTCTCACTGTGTCCTTGTGTAGCACAGACTCTGCTTCAATGTGTTTAGAAGTTCTTACTTTTTGTTGTACAGATCCAGCAGCGTGTTTAGGTCATCGATCTTGTTGTTGGATGTGTTCAGTTTGACGGGCAGGGTGGAGGCCGTCGGCCCCAGAGGTTTCTTGGCCAGGATGGGCTCCATCTCTCTCTGAACCGCCGACTTCTCAGACTCCAGTTTCCTCACAGCCTGAGCAGATTTCTGAGGGGAGGATACAGACTTTAATAAACCTGCTGAGGAGAACAGATACTGAAAGTTACCATAAACTATGTATTGATGTTGTTTTTCACCTCGTGCTCCTGCAGCCTGTCGGCCAGGTCCTGTGTGGGGTTGCGGTTGTCGAGTGGGGCTCGGAGTCGGTTGAGGATTTCTTTTTCGGTCCGTTCCAGAGATTTGTTGATCCGGTCCAGTTCACTGGCCAAATCTGCAGCTCTGGGATCCTCCTTAACGGTGGCTACGGTGGCTGGGGAGGGTCACAGAAAATCATAAATAAGCTTTAGTGTAAATCATAATGTTTATTTGTTTATTTATTTGTGTGATTTGCTTCTTTAACCAGGGTGACCATAATCTGAAAACTCAAAAAAAAAACCTCCCTACTCGGCCTCTTGGTGATACTGCAAAAATACCCAAAGATACTCAAAAATGACAAAGTAACTTCATACATACTTTTATTTATTCTTTTTTATTTGAACTGAAAATTTTCAATGATGTAAACATAAATAATGTACAGGAACTTAGTTCTACTTGTTAAAGATGAAAAATTGGCACAGCTGAGCTTTTTTTAGTATTCAGTAAAAATGTTGAGCTAAAAGTCAAATTTATGCGATTAAGAGTGTAAATTTCAACTTTTAATCTAAAAATCTGGACTGTTTTGCCTCATAATTTTGACTTTATTAACTCAAAATTTGGACCTAATTATCTGACCATTTTGAATTTGTATCTCAAAATTTTGACTTTTTTGTCATAACTTACTTTTTTATCTCAAAAATTGGACTTAATATGGGTCATTTCTCACGCATGCTCAACATTTTGACAGGTTGGTGCTTCAGAAAAATGCAAGTAGCACAGTAGTGCAGCTTTGCTTTATCATAAATATCAATGGTCTGTGCAACAACCTAAAAAAAACGGACTTTTTGGTGGATTTTAAAAAATCCCCACATAATTTTTTCGCCAATAAAAAAGGACATGTCCAGGCAAAAGAGGATGTTTGGTAGCCCAACACTGACTCTACCTCTACATCTAGAAAAAGGCTGTCTGCATTAATAAATAAATAAGTCTTGTGTTTTTCTCACCTATTTTCTGGGGCCGAACCACCTCCACATTGGGGTTCTTTAAGGAGGATAAAAGAGCAGATCTACGACTCTTCAGGTCTGTCAGAGATCTTTCGAAACTGAACACAAACACAAACACATTTTTTTACAGGGTCCATCCCTTTTATTTTTGAGCAGAAAGCAGTGCCCCATTTGTTACTCTATGTACCTTCTTAACGTCTCATTGGCCTCAGCATCAGGCGGTGGGACCATGAAACACGCCCCTGGCAGGGTTTGGGTCTTCCCCTTGTCGTTCTGAAGCACCCAGTTTTTATTATCAGAGTTGGACTTCAGTGTCAGCTTGTCACCACGCCTCACTGTATCCTGAAAGCACACAGAAGACAGTTAAATAAAGACTTCAAAAAGAAAACTTCTCTTCTTTTCTTCAGGGAAAGCAGCTGCTGGTCCCACCTCCTCATCGTCCCAGTCACACAGGGCCACCACAGACGTGGGTTTGGAGGGCTGAACTCGGCGTGACTTCAGAGGAGGGACAGTTTTGCTGAGTTCTTTGAGGGTGGCCAGACGTTCCTCGTTCCTCTTTATGGCTGGTTCATCTCCCTAAGAAAAAAACAAGATGGAAATAAGAAGCCAATCAGAGCTATCTATGAGATTCAGAGTCAACAGTATAGAGAGCAAAAGTAAGAGGAGCACAATCCAGCTTAATGAGCAGGATTTGTTTCTCTGGCAAAAATTAAAGCTGTACCTGTATGGCGAGCAGAGCCTCTGGGTTGCTCTTGTTACTGAGTGACTTTGGGTCAAGAGTGCCGTTGAGTCTCTTCAGGGAGTCGGAAACTGTCTCTGCCTCCAGCTGGAACTGCATCAGACAGATAAATAAATTTAGACTCTGAATGAAGTGCATTTAGAGGAAGAATGAACTCATGATCAGTAACAGACGGGTGCTGAACCTTCTTGTAGTCCTCGATGTTGTCCAGATGAGTTTCCTGAGCCAAACACAGGTTTAGGAAAGCTTGCCACTCATTCTGCACCAGGTCTCTGTGTGCCTGAAAAGAAAGATAATACTCTTAGTTTGGTACAAATCAGCTTTTAAAGTCAAAGCAAAGTGTTATTCTTACTACCATCATCTACCATCAATCAATATTTATTTATTCATATAGCGCCAAATCATAGCAAACATACTCAAGACACTTTCTAAAACATTAACAGGTCTAGCCTTGTAAACGTAGCAAATTTTAATCTTATTACTAGGACCTAACATCAAAAGAAGATAAGAGTCTCATCTCATCCTGACCCGCCATGATTAAAGCGCTTTGCAGAATTAAACAAGTTACTGTGGAAAGGAATAACTTTCTTTTTATGGGGGCAGAAACCTCCAACAGAACCACACTCATGTTATGTACATGTAGATTCCCCAAAAACAGGCTCACTAATGTAACCGGTGACTGTGAATCTCTCTGTATAAAGAGCTGTTTAGACAGTTTACCTTTATTGTTGTTGTGCCTGGATGTCTCTTCTCCACGAGAGTGTCTCCTTTCTCCTGCAGATCATTGATCTCGCTCTCATGAGCTAGCAGACCGCTGTTTTTAAACTTCTGCAGACAAACAGAGACCGCAGAATGAAAATGTTAAAAAAGCCAAACAGGACGATTTTTTCTGAGTGATGTACTTTTTCTAAGACAGTAAAATATCATCTGTGTGTAGATGTGTTTTTTGTTGGTGTTCTGGTGGCTGTGATGTTTCTGTATGAAATGTTGTTTCAAGACAAATGCTCTCTGAAGCTTTTCCAGATACTACAAACTTTACAGGTTACGCAGGTCGATGCAGCTGCAGAAACCTGCTCCAGGCCACTACAACAAACAAACTTTATCTCCAAACACGACTTTCCCTTCAAACACAAGACGTCACAGACAAACTGAAAATGTAGCTACATCTCCTTGCCTCATACTCCATCCGGACACTGGGGGGGTCCACCATGCGGTCGCTCCAGTCCCTCTTCAGGATTCTGTCCTGCTGACCTGACAGATAGATCAGCTCCTTACTGCAGCTCTGCATGTAGTCGTACAGAGACGCCAGGTTGTTCTTCCTCTCCAGGGAACTCTCCTGAAGAAGGGAAACACAACATGCATGAAACAAAAACCCAAACAGACCCTTTTCACTTAAAATCATTCCTTGAAATAACCTCAGTAAGGCTAGAAGTGATTAAACTCACGTAAAGGTTTGCATATTTCTCTTTCAGAGCAGGATACTGATCCTGCAGAGGAAAAAAAGAAGAGGAACAGGTCAGAGATTTCTTCATACCTCTGGTTTGTGGTGACTGTTGCATGTGTGTCCACAGTCTGTATGTTGGTGTGTTTTGGTGTTGTTACCTTTGGGGTGGTGCTGGGCTGCAGCTGTGAGCTGTAGGCCTCGATGGCCTGGTGCAGGATGTTATGTTCAGCTATCTGCTTCTCCACATCGGACAGTTTGGGGCCATACGGCTCAGAGTTCACCTGATTCTGTCGGAGAAGAGCAGAAATGACTTTAGCCTTTTTCAACAGCTCATCTTTAGGATGTTTATTTATTTATGCACATCTTTTTTTCTAGATGTGCAAGTAGAGTTAAAGTAGGAAGTAGGATGACCATATGTCCTCTTTTGCCCGTACATGTCCCCTTTTTTGGTCGTCAAATTGTCTGGGGAATTTTACAAACCCATCAAATTTCCAAGGTTTTCTTAGCTTGTTCTACAGATCATTGGTATTTATAATAAAGCGCTGCACTGGGCTACTGGCTTAATTCTGATGCACCAACCTGTCAAGATGTTGAGCATGCACAAGGCATATTAAGGCAAAATCTTGAGATAAAAAGTCAAAATGTTTCTCTTGACCTTTATCTCAAAATCTTGATTTAATATGGGGGGAAAAAATCAACAAAGACATTTTTTCCCATCTTTATATTTTTAATTGGCAGAAATGGGCTTCTACGCATTATTTTTGTTTACAATATGGAAAATTCTCAGACAGTAAAGAAGTTTTTTAAGTAACTGTAGAGGTTTTGAAGCTACTTTGTCATCTTTGAGTATCTCCGGGTATTTCTGCAGTATTTCTAAGAAGCTGAATTGAGGCTCCTCTTTTTAGTTTTTAGAATATGGTCACCCCAGTTGAACCCAGAGAGGAAGCTCACACTGACCTGTTTCTCATCCAGCAGAGGACCCCAGTTGATCCTGGGTTTGGGCTCCAGATTTGGTTTGCGCTCGTACAGTTCCCTGTAGGTTGCACAGTCCCTCACCCAACGGTCGTGCAGATTTTTCACACTGAGAAAAGGAAACACAAATGTCACGTTACTCAAAGAGCAGTTTGGTTTTAAATTTACTTCTGCTTGTTGAAATGCACTGATGGGATAAAAAATGAACATCATACGACTCAAGGCAAATTAAAGGCACAATATGTGTTTTCTAAATGTCATCTGATTTGAATGATTTAATTTGTTAATTTTGATTCAGCCCCTCGTCTCTGAAGCAGTGTGAGCTGCATGTTTCTGAGTTTCTGTGATTTGCAGTTGGGTGGAGAGCACGCTGAGGGAATGTGGAAGTGACACTTAGAGACGGGCACATCTCGATGGTATGCAACGCATCGGGTTCTGGGTGTGTCTGCTGGTGAGCTCCACACCTGTGTGTGTGTGTGTGTGTTTGATCATTCGGTGGGTAAACTCACTCCTTCTCAATCTCCAGGGCCTGCGGATGCTGCAGCCGTTTGGATTTGTCCACGTCCATGAAGAGATCCTTCAGCAGACCCTCGGCCTCTGCCAGACTGTCCGAGTTCGCCTTCTGGTGGATCAACTTCTGGTTCTCTTTAGCTCGCTCTTTGTCCTGAAGGAGCAGAAATGATTCTGATTTAAACTCTTTACATTCAGGGGATCAGTTCTAAAGTTCTGCTTTGTTTTTGGCTGAAAAATTCAGTTTTGACTCGTGCCCTGTTCTAACTGGATTATTGTTTGTAGTTAACAGAATCCAAACTAAGAGATCACATGCTAATTGTTTTAGTTATTTGTATGCTGACATGACTTAAGTTCTTGTGGTTTGGAATTCCAGGGGTGTTTTCAACACCAGATTACTTTGAATGACTTGTAAAAGAGTTTAGGCATGTAAACTTCTGCATCTGACAATCTGCAACATCCTGAAGTGTGAGTGAAGCTGATAAAGATGCATCCACAGGATTAACACAAAAACTTTCCTAACCGTGCAATACAATTTATAGACTATTTCGTTGAGCTTCAGGACATGCAACCTCAATAAAGAATAGCTCAACTTGAAGTTAAAAGTTTATGTAAAGCACTTAAATGAAGTGTTGACTCTTTGGAAATCCTATGTCATAAAAAGATTCTGCAGAACTCTGGGGTCTAAATGAGACTGATGAATGCAGATTTGTTTAGCCGGTTGTTCTTTCTCTATTCTCACCTCATCCATCAGCTTCTCTGATCGCAGGATGTCTTTCTCTACCTGGTCGGCGTTTTTCTGCATGCGAGCGATCACAACAGCCAGCTCATTGGCCTGACTCCTGCAGCACACAAAGAAAGGAGTCAGAATGACTAAAAAGACTTTATGCAGAATGAAGAGTAAATGCGTTGAGTCTCATCCTTCAACAAGAAACTACATCTTATCTGATACATGTAAATTCTGACTGTTAATCAGATGGTTTTTGTGCACAATGAACAGAAAATTTCCCTCTGAGGGTATGAGAAACGGAAATGAAAAGAAGCAGAGACAGGACATACTAGAGCTGTCACCTATAAACTCTTCCTGTTTGTTCACTCATTCCTCCACCGCTGTGATATGAACGCCAACTATTCAGACACACCTTGATCAGGACCACGAGACACAGGTTAACCCCCTGCACACCCTCACCCCCTCACCCCCTGCAGTCAGGAATGTGGTCCTTGTTTGGCACCAACATTCCTGCATTAGTGTCGCTCTTATCAAATAAACGCTGTCTTTGGTTTCCAATGAGACGGTTGTAGTCAGACATTACGGCTTGTAGTAGGCGGTGAATAAAAGAGCAATTAGTTCTTTTTATTGCTCTCAGTGGAACAATCACCTGTATATTCTGTCTGTCCATATCTCTCTCTCTCTCTTGAGCCCAACAGTCTGAGCAGGTCTCTCTTTTACATGAGTCTGGTTCTGCTTTAGGTTTCTGCCTGTTTGAGGAAGTTCATCTTCTTCAATGTGACTTATGCTCACATGGTGGGTTAAGACAAGATCAGTGCTGACTGATGGGACCAGAACTTATCTGGTCCTCATGTTGGGTCTTTGTTAGTAACATAGCACAGAGAGAATGGTCTGAAACCTGCTCTGTTTGTAAAGAATCTCCAGATAACATCCGTTGGTATTTAGAATAATGTAAAAAAAAAAAGAGATTGATGATTGGTTGATAGATGTAAAAACAAACAATATATGATCTGATCTTCATGGCTGGTCTGATGAGATATGATGGATACCAAACTGCAAAATAAGATACAATAAGATGAGACAGCGTACCATAAAATTCAGAACTATACGTTAGAATATGATATGATGCCATCAAAAATGACACACCACAATGACATCATTGTATTTTATATCCTCGTAGCCTGTTGTATCATACAAAGCCTTAGTATACGATACAATGGGATACAATTCAACTATTGGAAATGTTGTGATATGGTATGACACAACATGATGAGGTATGATGTTACTAAAAAATACAGAACATTACACCACAACACGCTTAAATAAAACACAACACACCATGATGCAATAACATTATTGTTTTACTCTGGCATGTTGAAAATGAAATTGTATAAAATTTTATGACACTGTATAACACGATGAGACAAAATTATTTCAAAAAAGTTATGACGTAACACGCTACGACATGATGGAACAGGATTCAATAAGACACAACACAACCATCCAGGATGCTATAATATCACCGTATTCTATTGTGGTGTGTTGTTAAGAAATTTTTGCAAAAAGTTATGATGCGATGCAATACATCAAGAGGAAATATCATAACATGATATGATACGCCATACCATGATAAAAGGGTAGAAGATTATACGAAACCTCACAACACAACGCAATTAGACATAAAATAATATTAGTAAACAGGTTACAATTTGAGATGATGTGATACGATACCATGTAATTGTATTTGAAATACTATGAAGCAATAGTTAAGGATACTTTATTGATCCCAAACCAGGAAATTTTGTTGTTACAACAGCAAATATAAAACAGATGCACACCCAATATACAAAAATAGAAATTAGGGGATTTATATTTACACAAAAATTCAAATTAACATGCACAGTTTTAAGAAATGAAAAAATAAATAGAAAATGAACATCGATGTAGTATAACCTATGAAACCATTACATAATACACATTTTCTCTTAGACAAATGTGTCTTTAATTCTAGTGCTGCACTTGTTCAACACTTACAATGATATATAAGTAAGTACAATGATCACATTTTCACTGAGAGATGTGTAGATATTGACATCAGCACTAATGGAACCGTTCTTATCCAATCAGAGTATCCAGTCTGGGTTTTTTTGATGTTTAACCCCGAATAGTCAAACCTTTAAATAATGAATGAATGAATGAATGAATGAATGAATGAATGAAGCATCGCTTTAACCACTGAATAACTGACTCATTAGCGTCTCCTGCCCTGCCGCTCCCTCAGTTTTTCCTGTCTGCCTGGCACGCCCACTGTGAGGGGGAGAGTTAGTGACCCTCAGTCAGGGGGAGGTAAACACTGAACTCTCTTATCACCTGGAGGCTTGCACAATTACAAACCCTGTGGGAGTCCACCCATTTAGTGCTCCTTCATCATCATAAAACAGGAGTGATAGCAGCGTGAGTGCAGTCGCTGCTCTGCTCAAACAACCACTGGTCTAACTGCATAGCAATGACAACAAGCTGCAGCTCCATTAGAAACCGCCTGAGCTGGATTAGAGCCGTGAGGGCACCATGTTGACCCAAAGCTTAATGAGTCACAACACCGGCCCAGTGAGTGGCACCGGAGACACAAACACCTTAGGCAAAGAAAGAAATAAAATAAAGAGGAGAAATAAAAGGAGCCAGGTGAGGTGAGGTGAGGTGATGAATCAGTTGAACACACATCTTTAGTAACGTGGTGGTGTTTTCACAGTAAACAGGTCAACAGAGGGGTGTTTAACCCAGGATGATCAAAGGTTTCTACGCTTCAGATCTTACTGCAGTAAATGAAACATGGTGAAACGCAATGCATGTGTCAGAGTCACATCACTAAAGCTCTTTTTAAAATCATTTTCATCATCTAAAGACTGAAACCAGCTCCCTCCCTGTGCAAACACAAACAGGATCACAGCAGAAAAAAAGTCTGTACGGCATGTGGAGCAGATTCAGGTCAGGAGAAATGAAAGCAAGAGAGACAACCCACGACAAGGGACGGAAACCTGACACACACACACACACACACACACCCTCGCACACACACAGATATTTGTGAGCGAAGTGTTGAGACTCACTTGCTGATCTTCACAGGACTGTATTCCTTTTTGTTCGACATCTTGGAGCCTGTCAGGAGGCCTGTTCACGTAACCTGAGTCCAACTGTTCCTTCCAGCTCCTTACTCTCTCCTCTCTCCTCTCACTACGTCTTGTCCCCCCCGCCCCTCTCTCTCACACAGTTTAAGGAGCGTCCACCTGTCTCAGCTCCTCCCAGGCCGACAGGTGTGTCGTCAGGAAGAGTAGCAGCAGGGGAGCAGACCGGGCGGACCTGTTCTGCTCTCCCTCGTCTGACTTTTCATTTGTTTTTAAGAGCTCTGCTCCCTCATTAAAGCAGCTCTAATCTGTCTCTGAGATCAGGTTGTCTGCTCTTTCCGAGCCCCTCTGTGGCTCTCGCCCTCTAGGACGTCACTGCTCTCTGGACCTGAGACAGTTGTTATCAGCTCAGTGCCACACAAGACGTGGCATGATTGTGAAGCTCTGAGTGTTTCGACATCTCTGATCCAAGAGGAATGTGACAGAACAGGTCGCCTCATGGATGGAAATCAAAATCATAATTAGTCTTTAGAGCTCATTTGGAGCTGACAAACGGATGTGTCACTCAGGTGATTATTTGTCAGATCAAACTTTACAGCAGTTGAAGCTGCTCAGTGATGATAAGACAGATCTGAAAGAGGAATGAAACGGAGAGGGAAAGCTTACGCAGACGTAGAATGACTGATAAAGAGATGAGGTTTCTCCACAGACTCTTTTCTCTGTTGTCTTTTGGGTCATGAAGACTGTCAGAGGTCGAGCAGGCAGGATGAGAGCAGTCACCACCTGGAGCTTTCACAGACTGTTGAGCCTCCTTGATTTGCCTTGAAACAAACCTCCAGGAGAGGGGAGGCAACCAAAGGTCAAAGGTCGATTACGGCAACATGAAAAGGAGAGAAGAGGTAATGGTTTATTCAGAAATCAACCTAGGAAATCATCAGCCACATGACTCCAGACTGTCTTGGGGTCTCTGCTCTGGAGCCAAACTGCAACAGAGCAGAGATGAACCAGACTTGGATCTTTTGAAAACAAGAATCTGTAAGAATCATTGAGTCTTTGACTGAAAGGCGGCATGATTAAGTCGCTCACCTGTATCTTTAACTTCATCATCCCCTGTTTCTAGACCAAACAAAAGTCAGCATGAGTGGCTTCAGACACTAACTAGGTCTATGGATGCAGCATATGTCTGCAGCCAGTGTGCGGTGAGGCAGTCCAAAAAAAAATGTCTGTTTCCTCTGTAGGTGGCAGATGAGCTTCCTCACCTTATCATCATATACACCTACAGAATAAATCAGTGAGATGAAATGTTTGATTTTGGCCAATTTAGAAAGGATCTGCTCTTTTTGTTAAGTATATGAGGGTAACTGATCACAGTTTGGTGCTGAATCAGTGCCATTGATGAATTATCACATTTTTTTACCTTTGCTCTGAAAGATGCTGTTTATGCACTACGTTATTCACCTTTGCTGATACCAGCTGTTTAAGTTAATAAACTCAAAGCCAGGAGCAGATAAAGTCAGATTTCCAGCTGATGCTCATGTTTGATTTGTAGGTCAAACACAGACGACAAGTTTAGTTTGTTACATAATCAGCAGGAAACTTCTTTATAAATTAGACTTTATCAAAGGATTGTTACGCCTGTTACATAATCCAGAGCTAATTTCTGTCCTGAGCTGTTATCAGACTCACACCCTGAGAAGTTATCTCTGTGACGGACAAAGAGTCAAGGTCTGCTGCAGAGATTCAGACTCCACCTGCTGTCAGAGAAAAAACACCTGATAACAACAAGGTATGCAGAGCTGCAGAGCATGCACACTCTCTAATGTCAGCGTATGAGTGTGTGTGTGTGTGTGTGTGTGTGTGTTGGCAGGGACTCAAATATGCACTTGCACAGAAGAGCAGGGGTGGGGGTTTGGAGATGTTGTGGCACCTTTGCTTGTGAGATTAAAGAAAGTCTTCACGCCTCGCTGGAAGAAGTCTGCTCAGCATGCTGCTCTGGCTCATGCTTGCTCTGGGTGTGTCTGACATACACACCCTGAGCAGTTACTCCCGAGACCAACACCCACATACCTGCAGGGCCAGAGGGAGGGGTCAGAGAGGAGGAACAGAGAGGTGAACAGAGCCAGAGATTACACAGAGAAGAGCCATGACGGGAGCAGAAAGAGGCGATGAGTGAGGGGGCGAAGTTAGTCTAACTTGACCCTGATCTTTGACCTCTGTAGTACTTACCGCTACTTTTAGCACAAAAGCAGTGAATGAAAAGGCAAATTAATGATTTATGAGCATCTTTTGTTGTTAACAACCAAGGGATTTGCAGCCACTCTCATTTTGTTTAATTTTTAGAAGTATTTGAGCTCTTTCCTTTGGTTTCAGAGCTCTGAAACTCTGACATCTTTCAAAGAATCTTTTTCATCCTGAGAGAAAACTCCAGAGAAATCATAAATTACATGCTGCCAGCAAAGAAATACAAGAGAAGCATGTGAAATTTAGTGAATTTTTAACACCATAATTGCATTCCTCTGTCATTAGGCAGAAGCCACAGAAACATAAAATGTAACTGCATACAGGTCGAGCAGGTGTTGATGATGTCATACCTGTAGCCTGTATGAAACAATAGATCAAGGTTTAGTGACGTCATCTTCTGGTTTCTGGAAAGGCCTAATGAGGCCCAGGATGGATTGGAAATGCCAACTTGCTGTAATGTCAAAACCTGAAAAAGGTGGAGCTGGTGAAGTTTTTTAATTTTAATTTTAAATTTAATTTTATCTCCTGGTATAGAGCTACAACAACACCTGTAAGTGAAATAATCCACACCCCTAACTGAGGCTAATAATGCACAACTATGAACCTAAAAATAATCCTGACATGTGTTATCAAAAAAAGTTTCAATACCGAGCTATAAATACGGTAATTTTCTTTTCAATCTGATCATTTCAGCAAAAATGCGAGTGGTGATGTCTTAGCTTTTGAGGCAAGCCTCTAGTGGACACTTGAGGTATTGCAGTGTTCTAAACTTGAACATATGAAGTAGGAATTAAACGCAGCAGAAAACTCTTTATCTGACTGTTGGAGGAAATGTAATGTAGGTACAATGTGAACAGTATTAGGAAAAGAGGCATCAAAATATTGTGACATTTCAAAACAAGATAGTCAGGGGAACGCAGCAGCTCTCAAAGAAATAAAATGGTTTAAGATGCAAAAATGTATCACAAGACTTGTGTTCCTGTGTCCACCTGTAAACTTCACCTGCCCACCTATTTATCTCCACATTAAACAAGCCATCAGAGATGACCCAGGTGTGTTTCCCTTAATCATATTTAAATGCAGTAATTCAAGTTTAACTCTGCTGCTTTGTTCCACACTGTAATACTTTACATCGTTGACATAGCTTCAGACAGAAAAAGTTCACAGAGAGAAGCCCAACATGTTTTTTTTATGCCCATGTTTCTTTCAGCACTGAGGTGTGGCTGACACTCATCAGGATGGAAATGAAAAAGCAGTTCCCTCTGACTCATAACTCAGCCGTATCTACAGAGAGTGCGTTCCTCACATACCTACAGTCCAGCACTCTGTAAACATGAGGAGAGTAATTTAAATGAGCCGCGCCCACACACAGATCACCTGCTGCTCACAGAGAGCTCTCGTCTGTAATCACTGAGGGCTGACCTGTGACCAGAATCAGACTCTGATTATACACATTACAGAGGAAGAGGAGGAGCTGCAGTTTGACTGAAATATGTTCAGGACAATAACGATTCATGCAGTGCCTCAGATTCACTCCTGATAGTCGTTGTCTGTACGGATTGAGCCTGGATGATTAATTGATTTAGGCTAAAACTGGAGCCTTTTGTTGCTTTCAAGTGTTAATTTTAGACACAAGTTTAAGTCTGGTCAAGTCAAGCTGCATAAAAACAAGACAAGTAAAAGAAAATGTGTCTCAAATGTTTATGTGAGCTCCTGAGTGAAGGCTGGTTCCAGTTATGACCAGCAGGTGGAGACACATCTGGTTATGCAAGAATTGATCTGAGGATGCAATAGAAAAATAGTTTGGGTTTATTACACTAGAAGTATCCACCTGAAAAAATTTTGAAGAGTTTTGAGGAACTTAAAATCATAAGTTTGATGTCATATGGTAAAAATGAATGAAAAGCTCCCTCTGTAATGAAGGAAAATAAAAGTCACTGTGATATTAAAATTAACATGTTTTAAATTGAAAGAAAGGTGTCTTTCCCTTACTGAAATAATTGAAGTATGACTTGGGACATGCTTAAAGATACAGTGATTATATTCTTAATTATGATTGAAAATCCAAAAAGAGGACCCCTGTGCAGCCTCTGGGACACACTGAAAAAATACCTAGAAGACCGTCTAGATTCATTAACCACACATTTACTTAAAACATTTATTCTGTTTGAAGTGAAAATGTTCTACAATGTAAACAGAATTATGTATAGAAGCCCATTTCTGTCACTTAAAGTGAAAATTAGCCTTTTTTTTTGCCTATATTGATTCAAAGTTTTGAGGAGTCAAATTGCTGAAATAGGACATAAGATTAACTTTCAAAATGTTGATTTTTCTCACTTTTCACTTCATTATCTCAGAATACTGACTTTGTTTTTTTACTTTTAATCTAAAAGAATTCCACTTTCTCAATTTTGACTTCTCAATGTCAAGTGGCTGAGTGCAGCTGCTTTTTACAAAATACCACTGGTCTTTGGACAAACTGAGAAAAACTAAGATATCTAGGCAAATTTATAAAATCCCAACAATTTTTCAGCCAAAAGGATTGCGTGTCCAGGCAAAGAGGGAAGTTTGGGCACCCGACTACAGGACAGTCAATCTAGTTCAAGAGTAACAGACTCTGGACACTGAAACATGAATGGGTGGAGCAAACATGACCTCCTGTGGACAGAGAGGGTTTTACAAGCACAATCATTTCCTTAACAAGTTGAATAACACACAAATCAAACCTGTTTTTTGGAGTTTTATTTGAAAGATCATGCAGTGCACTTCCAAGATAGGAGCTTAACATCACTTTCAAGGTTACACATGAAAAACCGATACATTTGAAGTTACCTAGTACAAAACATAACTAAATCATTAATGAGGAATGTAACAAATTAAATAGTAAAGGGGAAAACAAGTGTGCAACACCACTAATGCTGCACTGCAGATCTTAAAAGGCTTGTTACGAGGTTCAAGTTGTTTGTAACCCTGTCGTGTAAATACAAAAAAATTCAGGATTAAGTGAAGAACTTAAAACAAGACAAAAAGCAATAAATTACTTCTTTCAAGTGTACGGTGGGTTTATTGTGAGAACTGAGGGGGCATGGGGTACGGCACCAGCGGAGGAGGGTGCTGCTGTGGAGCCTGCGCCTGAGGAAAGGGGAACGGAGGGTGAGCAGCAGCAGTCTGTGGAGCAGCCTTACCCGGGGGAGGAGCAAACTGTGGCGCCTGGAAGTTGTTTTGGCTGGCGAATGCTCCCGCCGCAGGGTTGAAGTTGGACTGTCCATTCCCGTTGTAGCTGCCTCCACCGAAGCCGTTACTGCTGCCGTTTCCGTTGCTGCCCCCATAGCCTCCGTTTTGTGAGTTTGCACCATAAGATTTGTTTGGTCCGTTGTCGTAACCTCTGCTATTATCCCTGTCCCTAAAACTGCCATAATCTCGCCTGCCTGAATACCTATCCCGACGGTCATCCCTGTAATCACCACCTCGGCCGCCCCTTGAACGACCTGGGAAGAAGAAAAAAAGGAAACATGAGCCGCATGTCAACCAACATGTTTTTAGTTTTCTATTTAAGATGGAAATACACATCACCCGTGAAGAAAAACTACAGAGTCCTGTTGAATTTCAACTTGAACACAACCTAAATGAAAATTAGCTTCTGTTTGAAATAAGTGCCATTGGTGATATAAAATGAAGCCAACAATTTTAAGAAAGTGAGTAACTTTTTTCCCCACAGCAGGTCCCATTTTGAAAACCCAAATGTGCTGATAAACTTCTTTTACAAATGAAATCCAAATTTATGTGGTCTTGGGATGTGTGATGGAAGTTATTGCAGAGATTCAACAGTTTTTGTGACCCTGTCATTAGCCTGTAGCATCTTTTAACTAGTACTTTGCTTTGTAAGATAAAACTTTGCCTGTTTTAAAATCCAAAATAGATTTAGGGTTTTCCTGAAGACAAAGAACTAATCAGTGCAGTTTTTTCAAAAAGTTAACGGTGAACCCATCGAAGTCTGAGAGGAAATGAAGGAGAACAGCAGAAGTAGAGTGGCTGTTCTTAGCTGCACAGTTTCTGTATCTCACCAATTAGATTTACCTCCTCTGTCTTCCGCCATTTGGAGGAGCTTGGGGTTGATTGCCTGGTTGGCCTCGCGGAGCACAGAGATGAGGTCGCTGGCCTGCCTCATGTTGTTGGGAGTGAAGAAGGTGTAAGCTGTGCCTGTCTTTTGGCTACGGGCTGTTCTGCCGATTCGGTGGATATAGTCCTCTGAGTTGTTGGGGTAGTCAAAGTTGATGACAAATTTCACGTCTTCAACATCTGTAAGAGTGTGTTGCGGTGTGGCATACAGGAGGAGGACAGCACACAGTGACGTGCACCGACGCCACCACAACAACCAGATCAGAAACAAGAGAGGCCGAGTTAGTGTTTGTTATGAGGACGGGAGCGTTGGCTTAAGCAAAAGGCTGCAAGAGAGGAGGATTAGAGAAGCTGCAAAAACAGGACGTCAATGTGGAGACTACGGTGGGAAAAGATAAAGGATGCACACTCCATCTGCTTCCAATCCAGAGGAACTAAAGATAAAACTCCTCCCCTCCTGGACCACCCTCAGAAAGAATGGATCAGAAGTCTTACCAGATTGTGGAGTATGCATTCACTAGTCCATTCCCATTGCAGCGCACGCCCACATTTTACCGTTACGCACACTAATGCTCCTAGTGTGCCTCAACTAGCTCTTAAACCAGGTGTGTCTTATAAGGTGCTCTAAAGCTCACACTGCAGAGTCTCTTGCCAAAAAAGAAAAAAAGTGTCGATCTGAATCAATCTGCAGGATGCCCAAAAAGAGCATCCCCACTCGTCATGGCAAGAATTATCCAGACCCAGTGTTCACTTGATCTTAGTGTCTCTTGTTGGCAGGTCTCGACATGACTTTGAAACGCAGGCGAGGGAGGAGTGTGAGCTTGGATGTTGTCCAAGTGTGTCCAACTAGCATGTCCCACTGTCACCAAAAGCGCCAGTAGCCATGTCATAACAGAGGTGAGGCTTTGACTGATCTGACAGACTGCTCTTCCATCACAAGTTAATCGCCACCCATGCTTTACAACGAGTCCACACAACCAAAAGCACCTCCCAAACGACTCGAAATGCTTACACGCAGTGCCCAAACACGCATGCAAGACACTAGGAGACAATGTAGCCGGGCTTTGAGCTGGGACAGTTACAGAGCCTGGGTGTAGGAAGCAGTCCAAACCATTGCCAGAGAACAGCGATGTAAGAATGGGGGAGGAACTGTGGCCAGCCCTCAACTCGCCCCCCTTTTTTGAGCAGGCCAGCGCGTTATGCTGTGGCCTGGTCACCTCTGTTTTTCTGCACGACTGGGAGACCCGTGCCTCGCCAGTCAGGACACCTCCAAGAATCCTCCTTCCCCCTCTGGAGACCTGGGCTTGTCATGCCAAGGCCCTGCCACACAGACTGCTCCTTTAGGTCAGGGGAGAAACTCAGAAAGAAGCAGAAGAGTTAAAGAAAGCAAAAACACTTTCTTCTAGAAATACACAGGAGTAAAGAAGAGTTCAGGGAGGATACTGACCTAAACCTCTGGAGGCAACGTCTGTGGCAATGAGAATAGGAGCCTTTCCATATTTGAACTCTGGAATTGGACAAGAAATACAGGTTTCTTTGAGTCATCTGTCACTAAATGTAAAAATTTCTAAATACTGTGATGGTTCATTGAAACTCACCATTGAGAACCCAGTCTCTTTCTTGCTGACTTTTGTCTCCGTGGATCCCCATAGCAGGCCATCTGAAGAAAGAAGACATTTTTAATCAGGTATAAATCATAAAGCACACTTAAAAAAAAACATAGCCGTAGTTTTTAAGTCCTCTTACCCATCCCTCCTCATCCTCCTGGTGAGGTCATCGCATCGTCTCTTTGTCTCCACAAAGATGATGGTCTTGTTCTCTTTCTCGCTCATGATTTCCTCCAGCAGACGGATCAGTCTAATGAGGAGGAAAGAAAAAAAATGTTAGTTTAAGTCCCCAGTCTCACAAAGCCATCATGGAAATTTCAGCTTCAGAACTGGTTACCACTCACTTGTTCTCCTTCTCTCCATCGTTGCAGACATCCACAATCTGCAGGATGTTGTGGTTGGCACTGAGCTGCAGCGCACCGATGTTGATCTGGACGTATTCTTTAAGGAAGTCTTCAGCCAGCTGGCGGACCTCTTTGGGCCAGGTGGCACTCCACATCAAAGTCTGACGGTCAGGCTGCAGGAACAGAGCATCACTCAGCAACAAGATACTGACGAATTGACATTTTTAATTTATCGGGTTAGGTGAAGTACGTACTCTGATCTGGTCAACAATCTTTCGGATTTGTGGCTCAAATCCCATGTCCAGCATTCTGTCGGCCTCATCCAGCACAAGGTAGGTACAGCGGCGCAGGTTCGTCTTTCCTGCCTCCAAAAAGTCAATAAGCCGACCAGGAGTGGCGATGCAGATCTCCACACCTTTAGTGGAAGAGTGAAGTTAGATCAACACGCTTACAGTTTAATTCCTAAATGCATTACAAATCCAGGATTGAGAAAGAATAAAGCACCTCTTTCCAGGTCACGGATTTGTGGTCCTTTGGGTGCGCCTCCATAAATACAAGTAGACTTCAGGCGAGACGCTCTGCCATACTCTGCAGCCACCTGTTGCACCTGTTGAGCCAGCTCACGAGTTGGGGCGAGCACCAAGCACTGTGAGAGAAAGATTATGAACATCAGTGCACATCATTCAACCACTGTCAGCAATTTAAGTCATCCTGACATGAACTGCACTTCAGAATGTGATTCTGAAAAACAACTGTGCCCTGATAGTCAATAACTTTCTTCTTTGAGGCTTTGTAATTAATTACAATACACAGCATAACAACTTTGGATGTAGGACTTTAACTACTCACAATGGGTCCATCTCCACGCTCCAGGAAAGGTTGATGGTTGATGTGCACAATTGCAGGCAGCAGATACTGTGAAGAAAATTTAAAAAACGTTCACTCTCAGCTCAGAAGAAAAATATTATCCTTTAGATAATCCCCCACATGAGCAGGGGGGATGAGTGTATTTAACTTACAGAAAGTGTTTTGCCAGAACCAGTCTGGGCGATGCCGACCATATCCTTTCCACTGAGAGCCAGGGGCCAGCCTTGGGCCTGGATGGGGGTCGGATCAGTCCAGTTCTGTTTGTTGATCACATCCATGACGTAAGCTGAAGAAAGCGGAAGAGAGGATAAACTGCCAAGTTTAGTATAACTTTCAGTTGCATTTGATATTTGTCTGCATAGGAAAATAAGCTCCAACTATCTCACAACATCCATACTGTTGATTGACATTTAGCTTCCTTCTGTCTTAATGACTCAAGTTTTTGTTACTTTAGTTTATGGTTTCAATTTAATAGATGAAAATAAAGAGCATAACAACAGAGACATGTACATCAGATTTTACAGCAAGTTGCCCCATACTCCTGTGAAAATGCAAGGAGATATTGTTTAAATTGTTTTATCTGACTACAAGAGTTTGAGGACACAGTCCCAAGACTTGTGTGATCCAGTTCTGGAGAGGAAATCACATTTCAGTGATTTTTTTGTGGTTGTCGTGGTGAAACAAAAAAAGTGCTACACGTGTTGTATTTTCAACTAAGTTGTGGTCTTCTGTATCACATGTAATTACTTTTAAGTGCTTGTTTCCTGTACTTACATGGGAAGCTTGCTTCATGGAACTTCATGATGGGATTTGGACATTCTCGTCCCTTGTATGTGATCGTTTTTGACCTTCTGTATGCTTCAACTTCTTGCTGCAGATGGAAATAAAGCACATCAAGTTCAGCAGTCATAACCTGTTGCGTAACTCCAACACGTGCAGAAGGAAGCACGTTTCCAGCAGTGTTGCATAACAGTACTCGAACCACGCTGCCTACATACCGGGGACCTGCGGACCACGTCGGGGTGCTGCTGGTAGAAGTTTTTCTCAAACTTTGGCAGCTCGTCCAGGTTCCACTGCTTCTTTCGGAGGCGATCACCGGGATTGCCGAACTTTCCTCCACCGCCACCTCCACCACGGTTACCACCGAAGCGAGGAGGGCCGCCGCCATAGCTGCGAACAGATCAGAAACAGATCGATTATAGCTACACAGGAGAATCCGTCCTCACTTAACACCATAAAAGCGGTTTCTATCACTGTAAGAGCCATCATTCCTGCGTCACGGAAAGATTGGAGAGCTGTCATATACTTTCCAGCCAGCAGAGGAACAATGGAAACACAGCCGGCATTTTGTATCCGCATTCACGCCGCCACATGGCGAAAAGCCGACTAGCCAGCTGTGTTAGCGGAACACCTTCGCGTTAGCCTGGAGCATCTAAAGTGACAACCACAGCGTGTTGAACGACACACAAATTCCACTATAGTATAATCAACCCGCTGTGGAAGCGCTGAGACAAATCAGGCGACTTGTAGTGTTCCCTCTGGTTGAATCTGGTGTGTAACGGGCAGCATGAAGCTAAGAGGAGCCGCGGTGAGCGCCGGGGCAGGAGGCCAAACTAGGCCTCAAGCCAAAGACAACGAGACAGGCTCCGTTTACCGGCACGGGCCTCTAACTTATAAATAAAGCCCAATGACAGCTTCTTTTCACAATTTAAGACTCGCAATAAACCAAAAATCTCAAAAACGTCGAGTTAACCGTTGTGTTGTTACTTTAAGTCCCATTTTAATGTTTTTCAAAACTGCCAGCCATTTCTTCGAACCAACGGGGACCAAACTCAACAAAAACACGACAGAAAACTTCAATACTCACCCTCTATCTCTGTCCCTGTCTCTGCCGCGGTCTCTGTCTGCGTATCCAGGCATGTTGAAAACAACGAATATAAATAAAAGAAGATAAATAACCTATTTTTTTACGGTCGACTTAGAAACCTCGACCGGCAGAGCTGCTGAAATGCCGGTAAAGTAAAAATGAGGCCCGGTTTATAAGGCGAGAGGAAGTCTCTCTTCCGACGTATCCATCCGCCCCGAGGTTTAACTTCAGCTCAAAGAAGAAACGACGAAGTCTTGTTCTTGTAGAAATCCCTTGTTTTAAGATTGCTTTTAAAATATTGTTATAGTCGTCGGAGATTCGGTGAGAGGCTTAGACTTCTTTGAAACACAGTGTCGGACTTTTAAAAACCTTACGTCTACTCGTGAAAATGTGCGATTTCACAGCTTTTCCTAACCCCACATCACCAAGCAGTGAGATAATGTAGTCCGATCAAAACATCAAACAACTTCTTCATTCCAGTGGAGCGTATAAACATTATAATCACAGTCACTTATATGACTTTAGAACATTTATTTATTTATTATATTTGTCAAAATAAAGGACGTAGGACTTCCAAATCTTAAACTAGAGCGGCAGACTCAGTCAGATAATCTGATCCCAAAGTTTCAATCTACAGTGTCTTCAAATCAGGACTTTGTTTAGGTATCCTTATCCGTAATAGCTGCGAGTTAGCTGTTATCTTCGGCATTTTCCTTTCCTCACTGGTACATTGATCACCTTACATCCACTGACCATTCAGTTTTATACATGTTAAACGTTGTAAGTGAACACATTTAAAATTAAACCCCTCAACAGACAGGGGAAATAGTTATTTTTATAATGATTTTCACATAAGTAATTAAATTATTCGGTCCGAGGCATAATTAATTTTTTTTAACACAAAAAACAAAAAGTCACTTGATATTTCTGTTGTGATGCGCATGAACGATTACGCCTCAGTTAGCGGAAGGATACGTTCGCGACAGAGAGTGGTGAGCTGACTCGGAGTGTGCTTCCGACGTCTTTACGATAAATGACGTCATCAGGACCAACCCAAACATGAAAGAGTGGAACTACTTTTTCTGTCTCATCATTTTCCACGGTTTTCTTAGAGTGATTAAAATAAGATGCATTTTTCCCGTTTGTTTATCGAGCAAATATAACAAAGGGATAGTATTTGATTATTAAAGGATGCCTTAAGTATGGAGGAAAAGTTTTTTAGTTTCAAGGTAGGCTGCATAGAAAAGGCTCGGTTTCACTGAACTTCTTTGTTAAACCTGAACTAGTTGGAGTGAGTCCCACACAGTCATAAAACTGTGTATGAATCCCTCTGAGACTGCTCCCATATTTTTTTTAATCTAGTCTGTGTAACAGGAGCTTACTGTAGTGTGTGTGATTAAGTTGCAATTCCTTACATCATAATGATAGTGACATCCTTTTTGTCCGCAGCCCTGTCCATGGTCACCCCCCCCCCCCCGATGTTTAATCCACTGTGGTGTCGGATACTCAGTGGGAGGTCATGGATGTGTGCCATTCAGATGTTAAAGCATGAACACTAGTGGGCCTAATTTCATATTTATTCACATTCAGTGTGGCAAAAAGAAGTCCCTGATGAATGAATATGGTGTAAACAATCAAATCTCTACAGTAATAAATCAGATGCTACATTTCTAAAGGGACAGTCCCTTTTTTGGTGGTGAGGTTGTTAAGGGCCTTCTTTAGATGAGAACTACTTCAAATCTATGTGCAATCTATGGTCCAAACATCAGGTTCAGACTGCTGCTTCAGGTTATCTCAAACTGAGATGCAGAAAAATCAGAGTTCACAATATATCTGAGACATGAACAGCTGATCAGACAGCTGCAGGCAGAGGAACATGCATGTGATGTTTAGAAACAAAGAGGCTTTCTGATGGCAAGAAATTGTAAGTTAATCTTATTTGAGTGATCTACAAGATGTCACTAAGCTTGTCTGCACAGTTTTGAAGTCAAGTGTCTTTTCTGGTTCCTCAACAAAGACACCACACTGGCTAGAATCCTCTGTTCTCTCCAACCTCATGAAATAAAAACAGATCCATCCCTTTCAAGCAAGCACTGAAAGAGAGAAAAGAAGACAGGACAAAGTTTTGTACAAGGCCTTACATTGTTAGACAAAGGCAAGTTTAATTAGAACTAATTACACACAAAAATAAAATACTCTTACAAAATGATAGTGTTAACATACATCAAATTGCATCAGTCTGCTATGAGAGATATAGTCCTGCTAGTGGATCATGCTATTTAAAAAAACAAAAACAGACAAAAACAGAGCGGCATCTCTCAGCTGAGTGAATAAAAAGTTGTGTTTTGGATGAGAGGCAGCTACAGGGGGCGATGTTTTAAAGGAACAGACAGTAGGGCCGTCAGCGTGTGCACTGGACTTACAAAGGACCAATGAAGTGTCACAGAAGTCATCGTCAAACTAACCTCTCCATTTGTGTGCAATTCCTCTTTTCATTTCAAGAAAAATCTACTTAAGTTAAAGATAAATTACAGGTCGTTTGATCCACATATATGAACAATATCTTATTACTGTACAAAGCACCATCTGAGGACACTTTTCACTCTGCATACACAGAAAAGAAAGGAAACAAACAGTTCATTTTCCGTAGTGTATGCAAACATTAAGAACAGTCCGCGGTCGTAGAGATTGCTAGACAGGCAGCATCTTTTGAAAACATTCAAGGATTTCATTTTTAAATTGTAGAAAACATCACAGGAGGAGCTGTGAAGCAGGTCGAATCATTCAGTTCCCTTTCAACCAAAAGCACAAATGGACACATGCAACAATTTCATGGGTCAGCTGAGGAAGAAACAGACTCCATGATGGGACGTTTTCAGCCCGAAACATTCAAGAAACAAAGATTAAATTTAGCCTCTCCCCAGGATTCAAATTGAAAAGGACACAAACCACAAACATTCTCCTGAGAATGTGGAAAGGCTCTCGCTTTCTCGGACATGCTTTGTAGCCACAAATGAGTCGTGTGGAGTCCAAAGAAAAAGGTCGCACCAGACGACGTCAATGCTTTTAGCACCACATGGAGAGAAGGTAGTAAAGATTCTTAAATGACACAACATGGATTTCAAAGACTCCTCTCATAGGTTTGTCTGCTCAAGACGTTCAAACAGCCCGGCTACAGGTGGACCATTAGAAACATCAGCGTAATGAGTGAAGCTCCAGGATGAGATCAGTAGAATTTAAAGGGTCGGCTTAGTTCATTCATTCAGAAGAGTTCATGGCACTCAAGGGAGGTTTAGTTCAGATTCTGCCCTTAAGAGACACCCTGCCCCTCCAGGTGCAGCATGAGTGAAAATAAAGAACAGCATTCTTAAAAGTGAGATTCAGTCAAGCTTCAATCTGATTCAAAAATCGATAATTTAAACATTTAGAAAGAAGTTTGTGTTTTCCAAACGCTGGAGCGGGATTTCTGAAATAGAAGAGCAATAAATTATATATATTAGATAGAATTTTACTGTTTCTTTCCCCTGTGATATAAAAATAACACATTTAAGCTATGCATTCATTTATTCATCTTCAAAGAGAGGAGCAGTCACAGGTGAGATGGTTTGTGGGAATGCAGCGTTGGATGTTGGGAGCAGATTTCCTGCTGCTGTCTTTGGAGAGGACTGTAAACACCCAGGCTCTGATTCAGTGTCTGCTTTTCTCTTTCACTTCCTACTTCTTCAGCCGCAGTGTTTCTGATAGCACCAAACCTCCAGAGTCCTACAGCTCGATCTGCAGTCAGACGTAGTGTTTAGAAGAACCAGTAATTAGTCAAAAAAACAGACAAACCAGTCCTGTCACTGCCACCTCAGAGAGGACTGACCTTGGGAAGATGGAGCATTGCTACATGGAGTACAGAGTCTGTTTTAAATGCTAAAATGAACTTAGAAAAAAAAGGAAGAGCAGGTTCCACAAGTTAGTAAAGAGTTATTAGCAGCTGAAGAGATCCTTTCCAATGATAAAAAAGACATAAAGGAGGGCTGGAAGGTGGGAAATATAAAGTCAGGTGACATTTTCTGCTCTTCTCTGCCCTCCTTTAGCTCGGCCACACGTCCTCAGAGAGTTTGTGGGTGAAGCAACTGAGTGTGAGCTGCTGCTTCCCGTCAGAGTGTCGGGTTTATAAGGAGGAGGCTCGTCAGGACCAAACCGGGTTTCTCCAGGATGTTCCCAGGCTCTGGAGTCATCTGTCCATCACTCCACAGCAAAGCCGCACGTCTCCTCGATGGCAGTGAGCAGCTTGTCGTAGAGTTTGTCGTAGTGCTCATAGGGAGGAATGTCGATCCGATTGAAGCTGGGGAAAAGACGCAGAGGGAAAATCTTAAAAATGGTTCTGTAATAGTTATCTGGGTTATTTTATCAGGTCAGAAAAAACTGAATCACAGCCCTGAAGTTCGCTGACTATAATGTGAGGGGTTGAGAGTGTAATTGTAAAGTTGATACAAAAAATGTGTTTCTTCTAAATCTTCTATAATACCTCTAATTAAAGGAAGATACATATTCTGTAACCTTGTTGGAAAAATAAGTTCATTATTACAGTTATTGTTAAAAATCATTCACCTCCAACCAAACAGCTGAATAAAATCCTAATAAGAATTAGTATATATGTTTTTATTTAGACATCTAAAATAAAGACATCAGCCCATAGGAATTGCTTATATGAGGGGGTTTGAAGAAAAGCAAAAGCCTAACTCAGGATTCTGGATGATTTGAGGTGTTATGGTGTGAATGGTTTCCTCACCAGGTGTGAGCTTTGGGCAGATTGTTGGTGCTAGCATCGATCTGGTGGATGGTGAAGAGTCGAGGGCCGGCAGCTCCTGAAAAAAACAACATAAAGGTCAGTCTAACTAGAACTTCATACCCAAAACATGGCTGTTGTTTGTTTAAAATTAGATACAACAACAGTATAACAAGACACTTCAACAATAGGGGATGCTTGAACTGAGGGGAATATTTAAAAGTTTCAGCTCAGAGGGAGATTACTATAAAAACTCAACAGTCGAATCTGACAGTCATAAGTGCGGTTGCTCACAGTTTCAACGTTTTTTAACATTTAAGGGATCTTCCAGTTTGGCCCGGCTTCAGGGTAAGAAAACATAGCAGCAAACTGAATCTTAAAACAACAATCTGTGGTCTTAAATGAGCCATACACCAAACTTCAGACTTAAAATGGCGCCACAGACTCTGCAAAGCCAGGTTAGAGTGCTTATTTCAGATAATCTGATCAAGAAAGGGCGTCAGTGTTGGATCAAGTGTGTAATGGTTCTGTCTGTCAGTGTGTGTGGATCACTCTGCTCTCCTCACGCTGGGCGCTCTGTCTCTGAGAGTGGACCCGCTGAACCACTCAGGGTTCATCTCAGGAAACGTGAACACAGAGACACTGGAGGAGGAGTCCGCAATCCCAGACATGCACCCAGGACGTGGAGTGTGAAACCAGAGAGCAGTTAAGACCACTCTTAACACACCTTTGTATGGATCTGAGGTCAATTAACTCGCAGCTTTGTTTTCCTTTCAGCAGCTAAATGTCTCGCTCTTACGGGAGGAGTCGTTTCATACAGAGCAGCAGTTAAACTCACTGAATAACCTTTCCAATGCAAAGTGAAGCGTTAACATCAGAAAGCTGTCACAGTCTGCATCCTGCCTCTTTGTACCTTGGAGGGCCTTGAAGCCTTGCAGGGGAACTCTGGAGGAGCCGGTGACAAACTGCAGCAGACGGGCTCGGCGCTCTTCATCGAACGACTCCACAGCTTTCCAGAACCATTTCACGATGTTGCTGTCCGGAGTGCAGTGTTTGAGCCGCGTGTTGGACTTCCAGTCGTTGATGTCGATTTTACCCAGACCACACACGATCAGCTGTAGGAGGAGGACAGACCAGGAAACGTGTTAAACACTTTGAATATGAAAACTTAACTCAGAGACCACAGAGAGACGTGTGTAGGATGAACAGGATGAGATCTGTGTATGTTTTGCACAGAGTAACAACCACTACACCAGTAGAGGGCAGTAAGAAAAAGACAAAGGCCGTAAGACCAAGGCGATGCCAAGTACCTCAAGCTCCTTCTCGTCAAATGCTTTGAGCAGGTGTTGCGGGATGACCTCATTGAAACCTTTCTGCAGAGCCAGGAACTGCGCCTCGATTCCTCGCAGGAAACGCCAGTTGACATAGAGTCGGACGTACTCTTTCTTTGTGTCCTGGGTGACGGGGATGCTTTTTCCGTTGGGCTTCAGCTCGTGCTGGATGATCTCTCCGTAAGCGTTATGTTCTACACAGAAGGTGTGGTCCAGCACACCTGTGATGTCATTGTCCCTGTGGAGAGAGAAACACCAGTCACTGTCGAGCTTAAGTCATGCACTAAAATCCATTAATTTTCACTTATTGTGAGAGTCTTGATTGTTTGTGACTTTGTGTCTGGTACGTACAGGATCCACACAAGGCTGTTGTGAAGGTCGGGGTCCACAGACTCCATGTCGTCCAGAGTGATGGGTTTCCCCAGCAGCTGCTTGTAGAAAGGCAGCGTAAAGCCTCCGTCAATGTAGTGACCGTGGAACACTGCCATCCCCATGATACGACCCACGAAGTGAAAGTAAGACAAGTGCTCCTGAGGAGAGAGAGGACGGCTTCAGTTTCTGAACAAGGAGGCAGGACGTGAACGGTAAAACAGGTTAGACTTCAGATCTTAAAGGTCTATCTGTAAAGAGGATGTGCACTGACTAAACACAGAGAGCATCAGTGTGATGTAGGTTCAGAGGAAACGCTCGGATCAGTGTCTGAACTGAAACTTGTGTCCAGTTCGGAGGTGGGTGGATCATTCTTTGACATCGAAAATGGTTTCTGCGAATGACTGCCCTCTGAAAAGATAAACTCTCCTTATTTGGTTCCAAAGTATAGTAAAATACAGTCACTTTTGAAGGAAAAACATATTTTTCTTCACAAAGTTGATGGCTGATTGAAAGAGGGATAAAGTGAAGAGAATAGAAGAGACAGCTGAACCTGTTCCTGCCTCTCTGTGTGTGGTCTTTGCTCTGCCCTGTCACTACCACTGTAGTTAAGTCCCCTCGGTGTCTCATAGTCACAAGTCGCACGTGTTTCATTTGTGTGTATTTCAGTCTGAAGGTAGGGGATAGAGATAACCACCACGCCACCTTATCTACATGTTATCAGCCACTTCCTCACGACTGCAGGCTGTGAAATACATGACGCGCTGAAACAACTGCTCATAAAATGTGCAAACACAAAGAATACAAAATACAAGGAAGGGAATACACAGTATTGTCAATTAAAAGGAAATATTTAAATATTTAAATGAAAACTCTTTTTGATTTTACCTTTTGTGACCTTCACAGCAGCAATTTAAATGTTGGTCTGGTTTTAAATTATTTTTAAGAGTTTTGAGTGCTGAGGAGTTTACATATTGTTTGAGTCATAAAATATCATTACACTGCCCTTTCAGCCTGTATCAGCTGTGTGCAGGAAAACCATGTCATAACAGACTTATTTGACAATTCGGGCTCTAATTACCTTCAATCGGATGCTTTTTCAGCTTTTAACTTACCTACAAACAATAATTGATTGATAGAAGTTTGTTAACAAACCCAAAAAGGAATACAAACCCACTCCGATGATGATAGAGTCGGGATTTTGACAAAAAGAGACTCACAGGGTTGACAGCAGAGTCCGGGTTTATCTGCAGGGTGTAAATATCGTCTCTGGAGTACTGGAACAGACCGTAGTACGGGTTCAGCATCTCGTGTGACAGCAGATAGAGCCACTCCCTGAAAACACACACACACACGCATATCCATAAATACACACAAATACAAACAGACACAAACAGAGATACTGGTTACACCTAAGCTCAAATTGCAAACACTGAAACTGATGCAGAAATTGACACTACAACGGGCAAACGAGAGAAAAAGTGTTGGCAGGAGACTCCTGAGTCTCTGAGGCAGGACTCAAGATAGACACAGATGTGTAAAGCTACATTTTGATTTCCCTCCACATGATGCCATAATTCCACTGAAGTTGAGACGTTGTGTAAAACATAAAGAAAAACAAAAAACAGTAATTTTCCAACCATGATTAACCTACATTACATAGACAAGATATTTATTGTTAAAACTGATCAACTTGATTGTTTTTTGCAAATATTCACCCATTTTGGATTTGATGCCTGCAACACATTCCAAAAAAGCAGGAATAAGGGCAACTAAAGACCGCAAAGCCTCATTCTGTATGTGCTCCAACAGCGTCACTTTGCAGTAAAAGATTGCAGCTACTGCCTGATGTCTAAGACCTGTCTCCTATTGAAAATGTGTGACACATCATGAAAATGTAACAAGGGAGACCCCAGACTATTGAACAACTGAAGCTGTACATTAAGCAAGAAATCCAGCAACAAAGCATCAGCAATTAGTGTCCTCAGTTCACAAACACCAAGTGAGTGTTGTTAAAGTGAAAAGCGATGTGACACAGAGGTAAACATGAACCTGTCCCAGCTTTTTAGGAACGTGTCACAGGTATCAAATTCAATATGAGAGAATATTTGAAAAAAAAAAATCAAGATTGTCATATCAATTGGTAAATATCTTGTCTTTGTAGTGTCTTCAATTGCATATAGGTTAAACAGGATTTGCAAATGATTGTATTCTGTTTTTGCTTACATTTTACACAATGTCTCAACTGCACTGAAACTGAGGTTGTAAATTCTCACACAGCTCATGACTGAGCTTTTTCCATTAACTTGGTGGCAGCAGGGCTCTCACTCCTCCATGTTTAATTCTCTTACCTGGCGACTCCTCCGTAATCGAGCCCCTCCTCTCCTCTGAACTTCACCATGAGCCTTTTCCACAGGTCCTTTGGCCTCATCTTCATCACCTGACGATACGATTCCTGCAGCATAAACAGTTACAGACAGTTACAGCATCAGCTAGACAGATTTTTGTGCTGTTGATCAAATTCACTAAGTCACAAGAAGATCACTCCTTCTGTATCAGTGTTCATATCCGACATGCTGACGGCTCAGACGGAGGGTTCATTTAAAGTGGATTAGAGTCAGTTATAATAAACACAGACATAAAGCTCTAATAACACGTCACTGTGTCCTCCAGAGACACAAAACCCTGGAGAGGAGTTTCTTATCTGCTGAAAAGCACACAAACAGTCCTGACAGTCCAGCAGCTCTCACTCTGTCTGTTCAGCCGGTTAATGTAACACTTCAGCTGTTCTGGAGACGCTCTGCAGCCTCCAGACGTCCTCTTCTCCCCTCCCTCCCTCTCTATCCCTCCCTCCTCTCTCTCACGTTGAGATCAGCCAACAAAAATGTCTTCGTTCAGATTAACAGACGCGGCTGTTCCAGCACATTCCAGTGCATATTTTACGAGGGTCACGCAGTCTCCTGCAGGTGTTGTTGCTCTGATGAAGGCCCAGCACCTCCTATACGCAGAAGGGGGAAAATTCCTGTGCTGAAAAAATGCGCTGGAGAATGTCTTCATCTCAAACAAGAGGTCTGCTTTAGATTTCAAACAGCTGGGATTCACACATCACAGATAAACGTGTGAGGGAGAGGAATCACCCCGATAGCAGGGAGGACAAAGGGGAAGTTAGAGTTAGTTGACAGAGTTAGTTGACAAAAAGTGCTCTGCTATCATTTAAAACTTTGAGTTAGGATATAAACTGCAGGTATTCAGCATCCAGAGACTTCTAAAGTCTGAGCCCCCCTGTGGAGAATGGTGGTACTGAATATGAGTACAAAAGGTTGTATCTTGGCAGAAAAAGAAAAATGTTGTGACAGCTCGTGTGAAATGTTTTCCATCACTCTCTAGCCGTGATGCTGAATCTCCCTCTGTTTCCACTTTCTGAGTGTCTCTAATTAAGAACTTCCCTCGTGAGATCAGATGATTGCATGGCATGACTGAGCTTGCTCCTCACCTCAAAGATCTCCTCTCGGGACACCTCGATGCGGCAGTGGCCTGCCTGAGGCTGCTGCTGGGACAGCTCCTGCCGGAGGATCTTGAGCTTCTGAACAAGGTCCCTCTTGTACTTGGGCACCGTGAGGCACTCGGCCTCTTCTGGGAGCTGAGCGGGGGACACCAGAGCCTGCTGGGCCTGATCCTTTGACTGGTTCTGACGACTAAAGAAGGGAGAGAGAGAGAGAAAGAGAAAGAGAGAGAGAGAGAGAGAGGGACAAGATGTGTAAGTACATGTTCTAACAGCAAACAAACAGGCTTACGAATGAGGGGAAAAGTAAGCAAAAACTTGGACCAATACAAGGAGAAAGAGGCCAAGAATCTCAGAACACAGCTTTCTGAGACGGAGCGTTCTTTCTGCGTCCTGTGTGAGGAGCAAACGGTCTGAGGTCATCTGGGAAGCACATCAAGTCAAACAGCTGCTCAGCCTCTCACTGACACACACATTCACAGAGGTAGAGGAGGGATTATGGGAGGTAACACAGCCCCTTCATGTACACACACACCTTCCCCTCTTCACCTGGGAGAAGCCTGGTGGTCTCACACAGAGCAGAGGCTGAAATTCATGTTTTCTACTGAGAAGCAAAACATCCATCAACGCAACACACTGTGGGTGGTGCAGGGTCAGAGGTTGACTCAAGAAGCAAAACACGGATTGTTGTTGGATCCAAAAGTTTGTTTTCAAAGCGACGGACACTCAGACCTGTAGGTCTGCAAAGCAAAAATGCTTTAGAGATAAATAACTTTGACATAAAAGCATTAACTTTCATACAGAGAAGCAGACAGGGGTAAGTAAGGTACAATTAAGCTGTGGAGTGGAGAAATAATGACTTGAACTCAGTCTGAAGATAACTCAGCAAAGAGGCAGGAACCATAACATTAACCCCCTGACAGTAACTGCATTCAGCTCTTCACCACAAGTTATCTCTGAAAGATCAACATGAATTAAATGATGGTTTTTGGCCACCCGAGGGCAGCAAAAACGAGTAATGACAGCTGATACGATGGACTCATAAACTAACAGTCAGGGTGAAGGTTTGCTTCTACGCCAAGTTGTTATAGAGAAATATGAGCATCTTTGTAGTGACTTGAAATCCAACATTCCCTTTCTCTTAACCAACATTCAAATGTCTCTCTCAGTGCCCCATGCTCATAAGGAGAAATGGGTGTAAATTAAACAAATATCTGCTCAAATCGAGGACAGCAGGGACTCCTACAACACACTAAATCCAACATGAAGCCTCCTGAAGCTGAACCAGGATGAGGGCTACAAACAGGATCATCTCAGAAACAGAAGAAACGCTGTGATCGTTCTTATGCAGTACGGGTGATCTGCTGACATTTGAAATATTCATTTTACCTGAAGCTAACAGATCAAACTAAAGTCTATGATGTGATACTGCACAGCCTCACTGTGGATTTATCAAACACACACATAAGGGTTTGACATTTCTACATCAGATTGTTTTAGGTGAGGATCTGAACCATCTTCATGTCAGTATGAATGAAAGCACGCAGCTTTCCAGCTCATTTAAGGCTGAAACTCTAAACACAGCCTGGTCCTGACCATATTAGCTTTGCTAGTGAGTTGGCATGGGGATTTATCCTGATTAAAGAAGGCTAACTTTATGACATTGAGGAAATGAAACCTTCAATCACATCAAATTGACTCCACCACAGTTTAGTCTCACTAACGTTAGAGGTTGGTTGTTTACTTGTATCTCTAAGTTTTGTTTAGGTTCTTTATTTTGTCTTTGCAGAATTGCATCTCATTTAAGTTTGCAGTCTAGTTTCTCTAGTTATAGTCAATAAACTTTGATGTGTAGTATTTCCCTCTTGAGAAATCATGTTTAACAAACTCCATTCTCCTCAACCACAACAACAACCTCTCTGCTGTCTACTTAGTAGAATCCTGTTCGGCTTTTCAATCACTTCCTGCTCTCCCAGAAAACCACAGAGCCCCATAGGACACAGCAGACCTCCTCCTGAATCCCTTTATTTCCTGCAGACTAGACTCAGAGGGAGGGTGGGGGCAGTAAGGGCGCTCCTTCAACAGCACCCAAACACTGGAGCCATCTCATAGGGTGGGAGAGCTAGAACGAGAGAGGAGCCGTGCAGCATCTTCTCCTGAACTTTGACCCAGGAATCAAGCATTCCTGTTGTGTCTGATACAGAAAAACAGGCCCCATGTTTGCCTCTGCAGCAGGTTACTCCAGAGATGCTCGCTGCAGAAATGACACAAAGCAGGATACACTGTCACTTTGTCGGACGTGTGCACATACATTTCTGTGGGATGACGCCACATTAGGGCACATAGTTCTACAATCTCTGCCAGGATAAGAGGCAGCTGACATGATTGAAATCCTCCATAAAGGATATCTTTTTCCAGAGTTTTGTCACAAGCTTGAAAGTCTCTCCAAAGTCCCTTCATTTGCAGCTTCAGAACAGACAGAAACTGTCCCAACACGAAGCACAGATCATCAATTTCAGGGTTAATGTGATGAGAAGGGACAGGGGTTGGCTTGGGTCAGACCTCAGTCAGGCACAACTTATTGAAGATATTTCATGAATCCCAGGCAGAGGTCCAAGAGTCTGCGAATAATCGAGCCCAAACCCAACACTCCATAGATTTAACTTCTCACTTCACAACAAAGTCATGAAAATATGCGCAGAAGGGCAGAGTGACAGCAAAGTCAGATCAGCTTTATGATTCCCGTTGAAAACAAGTAAATGTTCATTCTTTGAGTATTTACCCAATAGGAATGATGTGCTGGAGACTGAGGAACATCAAGGCACAGTGGAGCTCATGACAGCCCTAAAGACAGATGCGCTGTGTCATGCAGCGTTTTATCAAGACTCCGAGGAGCAGACATGAAAAATAAAACAACCGCAAAGCGCCTTCATCTATGCATTATCTCATTCTGCATGAGAAAGCACTGAGGTCAGGCCCCCTACACTGCTCCTCAGCCAACTATGTGCAGCAAAGGCTCATGGGTAATGCTACAGCTATCACTGCGCAGTATGTGTCTGAACAGCTGCACAGGAGGAAGAGTTTCTGAACACGTGCATCAATGCAGGCAGGCATGTAGCGAGCGCAGACGCATGAAGCAACGCAGCACAGATGGACACACGGTTCATTCATTAGCCTGGCATCTAATTCATTCTCTGTTTCCTGGATTTGAGACGCTCCTCAGACACAGACAGTAGCCTCAGTTTCCACTCAGTTATCTGATGTCTGGCCAACACGAGCTTTGTGAAGATTGTGTGCTAAAAGCCTTTATGATCAAAACCTCGGCAGGATGGAGGAATTCAAATTTCTGTACCCACAAAAGAAAGAGAGGAGGAGTGCAGTGTGTGTTTTTCTATGTGTGAGTATGTTCAGTCTGTTCAGCAGACGAGCTGCTCGCTCCGCCTGCTGAACCTCTACAGGTGGTGAACACACCTTGGCACAGGATCCCACATTAAAACACTGACTGAGGGGGAGGCAGAGTAAGCAAGTCTGTGTATGTCTGGAGGAGTGTGTGTGTGTGTGTGTGTGTGGCTGGCATGTCTCCAAACCCTACCTGACATTCTGAGTCTCGATGCCTCCTCGGGAACCGTTGGGACTTGGACTGCAGACGGGGGAAAAAAAAGAGAAAACAAAGAGTGGAAATAAATCTGTCCGCTCTTACATCATGTTTTTTAAGCTCTGTCAAACTCGCTGCTCTCTCACATTCTCTGGCTCACAGGTTTCTGTCATACTCACTTTAGGACAAGGTGCAGGTTGGCAGAGAGGCGCGGGTCTGTGAACTGCGTGGTTCGGTTGTTGTGGTCGACGAAGTAAACCCTTCCTGTGGCTGTGTTTCGAATCTCCCATCCAGGAGGCAGAGGACCCAGCTCCTCACAGTTCACATTACTCAGATCTCTGTGAATTCAACACAAACCAACCACTGAGACATTCCTCATTAAATAAACCCCCCTCTTTGAAAACTATCAGCAATTTTTGTCTCTATCCATCATTAAAGAGAACTAATGGAAACTAAACCCCTTTAATTTTCTTATGTCCCTTCTCTGATGAGTATCCGATTAGAAAACTACATCCTCATCCCAGATGGAGTGAGATAAAGAGAATGTAACTCTCTAACCAGTCTCAGGCGGACATTCCTAAATGTCTGAGAAATCTCCTTTATTCTATTTTTCGTCTTCCTCTCTTCTTAATCACTAACCGCTGCCCTGCAAACTCCTCAGATGAACCATGAGGACAAGAAGGTTTAGAAGCTACAGCAGGATCACGGTGCTGGTTCTGCAAACAGGGAGCAGAGTCATGTGTGCTCTGGGAGCTTGGCAGCTAGGATAGCCTGAGGAGGACCCTGTGAGGTGTGGCGTGACCAACGACTTCTATCAAGTGCAATACAAACATCATCTATCACTCATGTAGTGATAAATGCAGCAGCAGAGCAAAGGTCAGGTATTATATAGCATCAGTCATGTTTTATTGATAGCATCTGGAGTCAGTCTCTTATGTAGACGCGTGTGTGATAATCAATATGACACACGTGCCTGGCTGAGACTCTCTGTTATGGCTGATTAAGAGCTGTGTGCTGCCAGCCATGTGTCCCAGAGTGAGAGTCTTTCAGCGCTGTACCTAAGGCACTAGAATTGCTCTCTGAGCCCCGTGACGTGGGACTTCTCACAGCATGTCAAACTCAAAATCAGCTGCAGGTTTGAGAAATCGACAGAAAGACAAGGACTGACAGATGCTATGACACAAGAGGCACGGGGAATATCGTGTTTTTCAGTGGGCAATAAGTCTGTGGGTAGCTGTAATTCTTAAGGTGTGTAGACAGTGAACAGTTTTCACCAACAAGTTAGCCTTGACAATTCCTTTTAGTGCGACTTTTAATGGATGGAAATAACACTCTGTGTCACTCTCCCTGAATAAAGTTCAAGAGTGAACCTTTTTGGGGCTTTTACATTTTCTTTATTAAGAGGCTTGGACAGAGGACAGAGTAGGAACCTATGACAAGAGTCCCGAAAATGACACAAGGTCAAATGCAACAGGCTGGATTGGAACGACTTTACGATTAAACCTCTGAGCTAAACCTCCCCCTCAAATCTTTATTTCATCTAAAAGTTAACTGTTGCTCATCCTAAGGCACCATAACTCCTCAATTTGTGCACATACCTTGGCACTCTGGGATCGTGCCAAGTGCTGACACCTGTCTGAGTGTGGAGAAAGTAGACCTGGCCCTGCTGCGTGGTTCTCTGCTCTGTGGGACGACAAGAAAAAACAGGATGAAAAAAATGGTTAGAAATCCTTTCTTATACAATGAAATCAAATGAATCTCGGCAGTGTGTCAAACTATATATGGAAAAATGAAAGTGAGTTTAAGTCATGTGCTTAAGTCAGACAGCTTATGTCTTTGATTTGTCTGTGTAAGAAAGCGATCACACAGAAAGAGATAGAAAGTACTGACTGAGACCATCAAAAGGCTGAAAGCAGGGAGAAAGAGAGAGAGATGGATGAGGAACATTGGAGAGGAGCGATGAGGCCGTCTGACTTCTGAGCTGGTGAGCTCATTCATCAAAGTCTGACAGAGATATTTCCACAGAGAGGAAAGCTGCCAAAGAGCTCTGCTCTGGCATCCCTTTGGACGAGCCTCTTGCTTTAACATGCATGTACGCACATAACCTTCAAACCCTTACACATGACAAGGGCATGATATACATCTGACACACTCAAGGCTCACGCGTGCAAAAGCAGAGACCAGGATGTGCTGACAGGTTTAATAGGGACTGCACTAGACTAGAGACAGTAAGAGCTGAAAGTAGTCTGTATGAACAGAAGGATGATGTGACAGCTTACAGGAAGTGAAGCCATAAAGCCCACCTCTTGCATGTTAACTACCAGGGCATGGGTTAAACTAAAAATTAAAATTACACATTTCTCCTGAATGTTTTCTGTCCTTAATTCTAATTCCTATCATAATGATTCATGTCACAGTGTTTTACTGTTAAAGAATTTCTGTGTTAACTAGTTTTGATGCTGTGAGTGACAGCTGTGTTGATCAATAAGGCTCCGGCAGCGCTATGTGAACCGGATTATCAGAGTAGAGGAGGAACGCCCTGACACTTGCGTACTGGATGGTACGTACAGGTATCGTACAGTGGATGGCACTGTAGTTAGTGACTTTTTGTTCCTGTTGGTTTGTTGCAGACTTTAAATATTTAAAAACTGATAAACTCCTCCATTTTACAGAGTAAGGACAAACAGAGATAGAGAAATACGTATATTGAAGTTAGAGCCTCATAATCGGAACCACTGAGAGCTACGCTGCGATAAACTTTTATTGCTTTGGCTCCTAAAATCCTGCAGAAGATTTCTGTGTGATGATAAAAACCCTCCCTTGGGTTGTGTGGGGGATCACAGCTTGTGTGTGTTTGCTTTTACATGAATGCATCTGATTGTTTGCCTGTGTGCAGAACACAGAACAGAAGGGGGGGGGTGAATGGCTGTCGCCAGCCCTTAACAGCTCGATCAATTGAATTAGATTGTCGAAAATGGAGCCAGTATTTCAGGCTCCTTGTGCAGAGCTGTAGCGTCAGAGCAGGGTTGGACTGAATGAGGCCACAGATTAGCTGGGTTACTGAGCCCAGTCTTTAGTAGGGAGGAGGGCAGAGTGGAAGTCATTAACACAACAGCATTACAATGTTGACACAATCCAGAGTGGAGGTAGAGACGGATTAGCCAGAGGATAGAGAAGCCCAGTGTTCAGCAGCAATACACATACATCTCTCTGTTCATATTTGACAGGGCTGAAAAGCTCCATGATAAAATTGCTTTGGTGTCAGAGAATATAAACGAAGACCCTCACTGACCATATCCCTCAGGTAGGTCTGGAGGTGTATGCAGGTGGGTCCTGCTCATGTAGTTGCGGTGCCTCTGGGATCGGACTCGTCTTTCCTGGGCCCGCTGGTCACCGCTAGAAGGAGGCAATGCTGTGGTGGGCGTGGCCCCATTCGTGCTGACTGGCGTATTCTCATCCACGATGCAGCTGAGAGGTCGGCCGGGGCTGGAGTACTCTGACGCAGGCCTGGAGCAGAGGAATGGAGGAAAGGTGACCAAACTGGAAAACATTCAAACATTCGGTGTTGCTTGCACTTTTTGTTTTCAAGTCAAGCTTGAGTCGTGTTATGGGTGGTAAAAGTATTCTGTCATTACTTTTTCTGGGTATAAAGCTAGCCAAAAAAATCGTCTTGAAGAGGTCAATGTGTAACTGCAAATATAAGAATCTATTTACCCAAATTTATACAGACTGTCTAACACAAATTCTGCTCTCGTCATCTCAACAGCTACCCATTTTCATTCCAAAATTTGTAAATGTATAGTGTAAAAACATGTTTTGATATTATCCCAGAAACAGAGACTAAAGCTTGAGAAGACCTGTTGTCCTACACACTCTACCTTGCTTCTATCATGTCACCTTGGTCACATGTATTAGAAAAAATTCTTGAGACTTTCAGCAAGTGTTTTCTTGAATTTGTAAAGAGTTATTGTGCAGAAAGCAGGAAGTCATCCCTTCAGACACACAGTAATAAAACTATAAGTAGCACCTAAGAAGTCCTCAGGATCTTGGACAGTGATTTATCCTCAGACCCTCAGATCCTCAGACTGCTCTGTGAGAACTGAGTGACACAGACGAACTAGAGCAGTGATGAAAAGCCTCTACTTCCCCTTGACGGTTCCTTTCCACATCATTAGACGCTGTCTGGAGCAGTCCCTCTGACACGGCTGTCTCTTTCTATTAGAAGAGACCTCTCCAGTTCAGACAGACTTCCCCTAATTTCACCTAGGTCAGAGAAGAGGTCTTCCACTGGCCTGCTGCTGTGTGATTTAAGACGTCGGGGTTTGACTTTCGTGGGCTCTGTGAGTGTACTCACCTGGTCGGCCTCTCCCACTGTGTGGTGCGTGTGATGTGGTTCAAGTACTGGATTCGTCCAGACGCTGTCCTCCTCTCCTCCCAGCTGGCCACAGAGACACACATAGACGGACACAGTTAAGAAGCCGCAGAATCATCCAGTTTCTGATCCGTCTCACCACATGCATGGATCACATTCTGTGGGTCTGAACCGCTCTCTTCGCCAGGCAGAATTTATTTTCGAGATTTGCTACAGCTCCTTCTGAGACGATAAGAGATTTCCCTACAGTCACTCACCCATCTGGAAGATCATTGTCAAACAGCCGACTGCAGTCCACCACAGGGCCTCCTGTGCCTATCCGGTCCCTGGACTGCAGGCTCACTGTAGCAACACATGGCAGACAGATGCACACGCTGGGATTACTCGACAGCACATTACAGTGAGCACAGATATTTCATCCAAACATAAAAACAGGGCGCTATATCTTTATGAGGAACAGGGTTACATTTTATCTGGAGTTTCCTGGGGGGGTCTGAACAAGGCAAGGCTGTATTTTCCTCCTCTTATTTTTCTTACTTCTATGATGAAATCCAACCTGAAATTTTATGTGATTTATGTGGTATACTGTACAGCTTTTAAGCTGTGGGAACAGGCAACATTCAGCTGGTTCCAGCTGGACATGCATCACTCGCTCACCTTGCATTTATGTCATGTCACAACAATCAGACTGGAAAATTCACACAAAGATGTCTTTGTTTATGTCTATGTATTTATTTTGATTTTAAGAGTTGTTTTCTGTTCCCTCCACAGATGGATTTGTTAAGACTTGAAGTTTGTTTATTTTCCAGTCTTTTACTGAAGCATTTGTTAATTTTGCAAGAACTTAATATAGAATTTTATCAAAGAATATAAAAGACAAATTCTTTCAACGAAAATATGGATACAAGGCTTAAACTCTGATATTAACCAGTTACAGTGAGAAGTTTGCACAATCTTTGCGTGTCATAAGATGTTTCCTTGTCCATGTGTCTTGTGAACTCACCAACTATCTGTCCTCTGACTGTGTCACTGTCGTTGGGACTCAGCTTGTTCAAGTCTAGTCTCTGATCTGTGGGGAGAAACAGACAGAAAAAGACAGAACATCATGAGACAAACAGGAAATGAGAGAAGATGAAAGAACTAGCTTTAAAGAGGACTCATCAGTGTCACAGAGATGCATGTCACTAGTGTGTGTGTTGTTTTATTTTCCCCCATCCCTCTGTATCATTGACATCACTCAGAGTCCATTCCTCTCTCCCCCTCATTATCCTCCTCTCATTCTTCTGTCTGCAGACCGCAGCTCGGCTGTGCCTAGGAACAGATGGCCTGGGTCTGTGGAGCAGCCACGGGGCCGTAAAACTCTCACAGAGCACCGGTACAGAGCCGGCTTCAGTTCAGACGCAGAGGTCAAACATTCGACAAATTTCAGTACAAAGCCGGCACTATTCCACTGGCTCTTGGCATGGACATGAACCTCTGCCAAATTCTGGAAACTCTTTGTCTGAACTTCTTAAAGTCTGCGGAATTTGAGAGCGAGGGAGAAACACAGAGATCAGGAGGAAAAAGAAAAAAAAGGACTAAAAAAAAAAACCTGCATGCAGACATGAGAAATGCCACTATCTCCTCTCTCCCTCTCTTTCTCTCTCTCTGTTGTCTGGGTGTCATGCAGATCAGCTCAGGATGTCTGTCTAGACTAAACACGGACCATAACAGGCAATGGTCAAACCGTTACAAGGCTGGCTGGAGGTCAGCCGCCGCAGAGAAAACAGAAAACACACTCACACACACGGACAGTAAAATGCAGACAGAGGAGTGCACCCCCCTCCAAACACACACACAAACATACATTTAAATATGTGGCCAAAGACAGACACTCTGCAATTATATTTAAATGTTACTGTAAAACATAGACACTCCACATTTATACGCAAAATATTTCAGCTGACCAGATGCCCTCCTTTGGCCTGTGGAGGAGACAAAACTGCAACTTCTGGTAAATTCCTTACAAAAACAAAAGAATGACACACACACACACACTCAAGGGGGTAGACCACAACAGAGAGAACACAACAAATGTACGCTTACTCTTAAATAGCTGTACAATTATGCACGTCTGCGTGGAATGACCGGCTGTCTAGATCGGCGGACGGAGATAGAGCGAGGTTAGTCACAATGGTATTTAGTGTTTGTGTGTGTTTGTTGCTGTGTGTACATGCTGCCAGTGTGTGTGTGTGTGTGTGTGTGTGTGTGTGTGTGTGTGTGAGACTGAAGGGGAAGCTGAGGGGTGAGGAGGAGGCCAGCAGAGAAAGTAAACGCACAAGCAAACCACTCGCAGCTGTGGCACAAGGTTCAGGTTTCCTGTGTCGCTCCAGGAAAACAACAGTGTCAGGGCCTTCGAGGGAAATGTGAGGGGTTTTTTTTTACCCCTGGTTGTTGCCATAAGGACGAGAGAGCAGGAGTTTCTTTACTGCACACTGCCTTTCTGTAGCTACATCTGTCTGGTGCTGCTTTTAGTAGAAGTTGTACCCGAAGCCTCCATTTGTCCAGTCAGATTAAGACACAAGTTGGTGTTAACTCACCCCACACCAGCACGCACAAGTCCAGCCTCTCCTCACTGACCAGGCGAAGGATGACACACTGATAGGAGCTGCTCTCCCTTAGCTCCTGGTCTAACAGCACGTATGCAGCAGACGACATGGATACACCCTTATTTACTCACCAAGGGACATTAAAAGTAGCTGATTAAACTGAAGCTATTCCTCACCGCAGAGGAGAGAGGAGTATAAACAGAGAGATGAATAAATAAGTCAGGGAGGCAAGCTTGGCTACAGAAGCTGTGTGCAAGCAGGATTTCATTACTAAAAGAAGAAAAAATAGAATCAGAGTTAAAAACTGTGGAGCGAATATTGGTTGAGCTGCCATGAGGGTAACTGCTTAACTTCAGTGTTCCCTGACCCTTTGTCTAGAATGCCCTCTTCAGTTTGCCTGAATGGTTATGTGGGTTCGTACATGTGCAGGTATATGTTTTTAAGTTTATCTATGTATATCTATGTATGTATACGACAACAATCCCATTTGTTTACCATCCCTGGCATACTTCATGCCAAGCTTTGAATTTCCTTTTTCAAAATTTGAGAACACCTCATTTTATAAGAATTTTGTCTTCTGCTTTTTTAAAGTATCTCTTTACTTTCTGCTTTCGTTGTTGTAAGGCGTCCTTGAGTGAAAGATGCTTCTAAATAAAAAGTTTTATTATCATTAAATGAAATGAGAAATTTCCCAGTCTGGAAATCAAGAATCTCTGCAAACCTGCAACATCAGCAAGCGTCTGTTTTCTGCGAGGATACGCTTATTTTTCAATAGTTGGGCTTGAAACATTCCTCTATTAAGTTCTCTTGTTGCAACATATCCACATTGTTAAGTTTGAGCCTCACTCTGCATGTTTATATTCAGTGTATCTTTTAGCCTCTATGTTCTGTACAGTTCTGTGGAAAATAAAGCCATAAGACTTTGCATCCCTGCCCTATGGTGCTCTCTCTTTTCAGGTTTTTGTAGTAAATGTGTTGTTTTCTATAGTATCTCCTGTTTAAACTTCATCCCACCAAGATGTATTAGTGGTAAAAGTGATTTTTAACATCAAACTTCTTTTCGTGCTGGTTCATGATTGCAAATCACGTTTTGGAGAGGAGGGATGATTCAGCTACATGAAACATTTATGGAGGCAGCAGAGATCTGTCTTCTCTCTGAGCTGCAGATTTTTAGCTGATATCTGCTGGAACAAGCTGGCTTTTCTCTGGGTTTTGATGTTATCGGGTTCATGTTTCTCCGGCTGTATCAGATCAGTTTTAGTTATTAGCTGCTGAAACTCCACAAAGGCTTTTCAATATGCAGTAAAGCTGCTTCTTCCACATGAGACAAGACAAAGACATAACTTCTCAAAATATTTTCAGGTAGTTGAATTAGAGTGACACTGACACTTACAGCCCGTGTCTTTAAGGCGGTTGATTGCGTTGGACAGGAGGCGGACACAGCCCAGGAAACCGGCGCCCTGTTTCTTGTGGATCTTCTTGTGATTCCACACGCTGATGGTGATGGAGTCTGATTTCCCAATGTACCTGAAGGAAGAAGGAGACAGGGTAAGAGCTAAAAAACTTCACTCAGGATGTCCTCATGAACGCAGCAGAGACACACATCCCCTGACAATGAGTCTCCTCGTCAAGGACACACTACAAGTCATAGAGGGGCCGTGAGGCGGATGAGGAAAGGGAAGGCGGGGGGGTGAGAGGGATTTTCCCACTCAGTCTGTGCGAATGTGTAAATCTGACCCTGAACGTCTGAGTATGGGACAGAGCTCGATGTGCAGACCAAGACTTTGTGAATCATTTATAAAATTCACAGCATCTCATCCCACATAACTGTAAAAGAGAGAGAGAGCAGAGGAAAAGGAGGGATGACAGCGACGTGATGAACTGCAGCAAACATGAACACAGTCTGAAGGATGATTATGCGTCTGGTAATCCGTACCACTGTGGAAGAGACTGAACATTTCACACCCCGCTTCTGGCGCTCCAGGCTCTTTTGGTTTCAATGAGGGATCAAGACGAGCAGCCTTATTAAAGCAGCTTAATTGAAAATGTAACAGAGTATAAACAGTCATTAATTATGGTGTCAAATGTGGAAATTTTCAAGTTTAATTATATAACACAATAGTTGTTTGTCTTTAAGTTAACTTTTTGAAAGCACAGTCCAGGAACTTTCCTGGACTGTTGTATAAATTCTGGAGAAAATTTATGACTTTCAGTGCGTAGAATTTAATCATTAATTACAGAACAAGACAACGTACAAGCAGTCATCCTTTCAGAATAATCTAATGTTCAACCATTATATACTTCTCTTTATGGCCAAAAACCTGAAAAGCTAGCACTGTCCCTCCCCGCTGTGTGAGGTGACTGAGGATTTCCTCTAGTGATTGAGTCAATGGTTTTCCTGCCTCTCTGAAGAGCCTCGACTCATCACTGTTGTTTTATTACCTTCTGAAAACCTCCAACCTGTCGACTCCAGGCCTGGCTCTGCATCCACATTATTATGATGTGAAACAGGTTCTGGCGTCAACAGAGAAAGAAACAGCGTTTGGCAGGTAGCCATACAGGTTTACCTTTACCTCATGCTACATGCCCAGACTTACAGCTGTAATGTTACTCTCAGCTTGGCGCTGCGTCAGCATGCTAATGTTACTGTATTATACATCTAAACCCAAAGAGTATTACAGGTGAGGCGAGCAGTATTAGCTTCAAAAGTTTCTGATCATGAAGGAAAGCACAGGATGGTTGAATATTTGATGAAGGTAAGTGACAAAATTCACATTTACCTAGAATATTAGGTTACTAGAGGATAAATCAAGAGCAAGAGCCACAAACAATCATCCTCTGAGGTAAAAAAATATCTGTATTACTATTCTTCAAATAGCTGCCAACTTTTATCTGAGACAGAGATCTTTAGTTCCAGACAAAAGCGTTTAAGTCATGGACATTTCCGTCCTGAAGGTACACTGCTACAAGATAAAAACAAACACAACAGAAACATTTGTTCGCCTGCTTTAAGACACACTTTGATGTAACAGATTATTTCCGCTGGTGCTGTTTTTCTCTGTCCCCCGTTAGTGAGTCAAGGCCGCGGCTGTGATAAAATCTAACCATGTGAACCTGTTGTGGCACATCTGCTGGGGTGGGCTGCCTCTTCCAGGCGAAAACTAATCATCTGTACAATTCGCAGAACTGCATCCCACCATAATTATCATGCTGCTTACCAAAGGGGATATGAAACAATGGGGCTGTGAGTAAGACGTCTGGACATTTTGAGTCGATGCCAAATGCCTGTCTGGGGTGCGATGTGAGAGAGCGGCTCAGTCAGACAGACGTGACGAGAGGGAAGTATTATTACCCAGCCCCAGTCATCTGGATCACCCTCCGTCTAATAAAATTCATTAGTCTGGCTACGATATTTAATACCAGGCACAGGCAATAACACACACACACTCACACACACACACACACTCACACAGCAGAGAGGACAATGGGTAATGAAAAGGAAAAAGCAGCAGATTTTAAGCGTCATGTGCTTTCTAAGTTCATCTGTTATCCTTCAGACTGTGTTCTTAGCAGAAGAGTCTTTGGCACTGTTTTTAGATGCTTTTTCCTGTAACTTACTGCCAAGAACATGTGCTCAAAGTGAAAGACAAACATGACATTACAGCAACAACAAAGCCACAGTCTCAAACAGAAACAGAAAGAGAGCTGAGGGCTGACTCGTAAGACTCACAGGTTTGGACTGGAAACTGCTGATGCCCCAAAATTACCTGAAACTTGGATTTACCGAAGAAAACATTTTTTTTTCTGACTGTATAAGGGTGATTCACCACAAGTGGTTACAGTAACCTGAGTGATCTTTATGCCTTAACTCAGAGGGTGTTATAGCAACAAATAGGGGCAGTTATCACACTGTGAAGGATAAAAAGTTTCAACTTGTGACTTCAGCCATTCCAGGAATAGTTTGTCAACATTTAAAGAGATTAATAAACTAATTCTATCAGACGAATTTACCTTTTTTTCAACATATTTTTCATTTTGAGACCTTTTTCTTTCTTTTTAAACCTCCTGAATTTCCATTACCACTTTTTCTATCCCAAGCCTAATTAAGATATAAATGATTAAGTATTGGCTAGCAGTCGGACTAAGAATTGATTCAGCAAAATATTATTAAACCTGACTTTTGTGATACAGCTATCATCAGACAAGTTCTTATTTTCTATTTGAATCCCAATGCCAGTTCAATACACTTCCTTGCATTGGCATTAATGACACAAATCAAAGGAAAATGAACCTTGGCTGAAGAAGAAGCCAACAGTGTCATAAATTAATAAAGAAGGTAGCAGGAAGCTACATGGTGGTGTTAGAAGTTTAGAGTTGCATTAGCCACATTCAAAACCAGAGAACAGAAGGAAAAATCTGTTCTGGCTCCTTTTACAGAGAAAAGAAGAAACATGGAGGATGCAAGACAGTCTGCAGAGACTCTGGTTCACCTGCAAAAGGTGAATTTAGATGATGTTAGCTAATGTATTCTTACACACAACAAACTGGTGTGATTAGAGACTTTCAACTGTGCTTGTATGACATCAGTTTTGTAGAAGATGTTGGCAAAGAGGCTAGAGCTCAACTCCACCTCTTCACCTCAAATCACTGAGACCACATCTGTGTCATACACGGTCTACGCCCCTGGTGTTCGAAATCCTACATTTCTAACATAAAAAACACATCAATTCATAACCAGAGTTCATTATGATGCTTAAAATAAAGAGCAAGAGGCTAAAATTGCTGCTATGAAAGCTAAAGTTTGGTGATTAAATGATGGTGTCAGATCCATGCACTGACTGGTGTGCCTTCCAAAACTCATCATGGTCAATGTCAGAAGTGTACCAAAAATATCTCTTAATGATAAAGATGTTGTAGAAATGATTTTAAAGCTTGTCACCTTGCACAAATTCAGCTTGGATGGTTGGTGAAAAACAAATGAACAAGTATGCTTCAATGATAAGAGTCTGGACTGTATTTAACACTGCAGTTGTTTCTGATTAACAAAGCTGAATTTGAGGAACTCCTTATCAAGTGAGAAAGAGATCACACTGAAGGAAAACTCATAAAACACTTTGTGAATCTGGTGCAACAATCCTCAAAGTAATCACTGTGTCCTCTTTGCCTCTGCAGGCCGACTCTGGAGGGGTCATCGTGCTAATGCTGCTTTTAATTTCATCTGTGAGCTGTTTGTTTAGCCTGAAACTAAGCTTGTAAAACAGCCCGAGTGTGAGAGAGGCAGGCAGCCAGACAGACTGTGTCTGCTATCCTCGGCATGCCGGCCACATCCTGCAACAATACTGAGAGGTCACAGTTCATGGGACGCTGGCTGTGGCTGACCTATGAAACCAAGGGCCTGGATACTCGCCCACAAACACACACACAGGATTTCTACAACCTCATATGAGCACTTACAACAAATGGAAAAAAGGATCACAGCCAAAAGCTTTAATGCAGCGGGCCGTATTTGGAACACCAGGTGTTGCAGCAGGCCCTATTTTAATAAGTGTGAGGCAGCCAGACGGCTTCTCTCGCTCAGTCATAACCTCTCCTCCTCCTCGTCTGCTGGCCATGATAAACACTCAGCGAAGGGGCAGACTGATGTCAAACTTGTCACTGGCAGAAAGCAGCTCAGACTAACTCCAGTCAGTGACGTCTGCAGGCTTTTGGGACGAGTTATTACAGAAATTCTCCACAGAGCAACGTGGAGGTTGTGTTCTCATTAATATCGCCTGAGTTTTAAAAGAATGCATACATCTCACCCCCTCTTGTCAAATGCTACGTGAGTACTTAATGTAAAAGCCTTGTACAAAGAGAGGGGGGGGGTCCTGTAACCCCAGCAACCAAACAAACGGAGACATGTGCTTCCTCTCGCTGTTGGCTACGCATGGCGGTTGGATAAACACTGCTGCAAATACTGGAAACTTTCACTCTCACATTTTCACTCACGCGGTCTGTCTCCGTTCTTTCTTTCCAGGATACTTTTCGCAGGTCAAACCATCTTTGGGAAAGGAAATCAGGGTACAACAAGACATGCACGTGTTCCAGGCAATGGAAGAAAATAGTATTGGAGACACCCCTCCTTTTTCTGTTCCTTTAAATACTGCTCCAAGGGACATTTTTAGACTCTTGGACGGTGCTGAGGAGTTATGTCATAACATAGTATCTAAATAAGTAATAGACCAGATGCAAGAGCTGTTTACATGTGTTTCTGTTTAGTTCCTGTTAATGCGAGTGCCTAACACTTCTCAGTGCGAGGTTAAAAAAAGAAAGACACGAAAATTGTAGCCTGAGCCCTGCTGTTAGTGATCACATCCTGTCTGTAAGAAGGTGGGAGGTTTTCAAATCATTTTCTCTCAAAAGCAGATGTCACACAGAAAGGACTCACAGGTCGTAGTGTTGATTCCACTTGGGGTCGAGCGTGTTCCTCACAGTGTCTGTCGAGTGGCATTGCCCTGAGCCGTCCACGACAACCTTAGCAAAGGGATCAGGGAGCCCTGCAGAGAAAGGAGAAACGCGTAAAGACGGGACGGTCAGCCACAGCACAATCCACCCAGAACAAATAACAGATAAACAATTTTGGAGACAAAAACAAAAACATTACACAGCAGAGTTGGCAGATTCACAAATATATGAGTGACAGAGATGCTGCGGTAAAACTGTCCTGTGGTCACACCGATCCAGACAATTTTCACATTACTCATTGTTTGTTTGCAGCCTGTTCTCAGAACTTAACTCAGTCCGAAACATGTTACAGTCATTTTTAGATTTAACTTAGGACACGCTGAAGTTTCTCCTCCGAGGTTTCAAGCTGTGGGTTTAAGTGGATGCTAAAAATGAAAACATGGTTGACTTTTTATCCACTTGGACATCAAAGTGCTGAATTATTGTGCAGCTAGATATTCATCTGCTTTGTTTCAGCTTCTGAATTATTCCCTTAATGTTTTACAGAATTTGAGTCTTATGAGTTGAAGCATGTTTTCTCAAATACTTTAGTGTCTAGTGTAAGGCTCAGAGTGTAGCTACCTCTTTATCAATACTGAACATTAACAACTGATGCATCATGCACTTTCTCTTCAAAAACACTTTCTCTCTCTTTGTGTCCTGAATTTACTCCTTCCAAGTCTTATGTTTCACACAGTGCTGCAGATAAGCACTGTTCTGTGAACAATTATTTCAGACATTTATCTGGAGAAATTTTGTATGTTCAAGATGAGTGGAGTGATGATAAGTTGGTTTTCTAAATCTGGCATAGTGTTCCTGGAGTTGGGGTAAAGTTACAAGCTTTTCAAGTCATTCATATTATCAGTGAATGAAAAGGCAAAAAGCTGGCAGAAAATGGGCCAAATCCCAAAACAGATAAATCTGAATAAATCAGCGAAGCCAATAGTCAGTCAACCTTTCAAGGGTTCTTGAAATGCCTTCTAAAATAAAAGGACTACTCATTGTTGCACTTTTACGTCATTATTGCAGAAATATAAACAAAAATAGTAGTTTAATTTGATATAGACTGTGCTAGGGGAACATTTCTTGGTCTAAGCCTTAATCAGTAATCAATGGAGGCAGGAAACAGCACATAGGTTGTATCATTTTATACACATCAGAAAAATGAACTGTCTTAGTCCTTTTTCATGTGTTTGTCTGAGTTTCGGATTGACCTGTCGGTGTATTTTCACAGCAGTGGTTCATTGACTGCTGGCACCAAAATTTTGGGAGTTGTGGACTAATAAGTTTGGAAACTTGGGGCTCTTTTCCATCTTGACTCTCCCCAATCTTCTAATCCTTTAAATAAAGTAGACATAGCTCAATATAAACTGAAACAAAACATTTCAACCTTGTAATCTGCATTTGATGATGGATATTTTTCATGCCAATGTAGGAGTTTTACATCAGAGAAATGTAAACAGAAGCAACTAATTTAAAGTTTGTCTGTGTGTTTTTCCACTAATGTTTGCACAAAGTTTTAACGCTGACAGACCTTCATGCCAGAAACAAAGCAGCAGTGAGACTAAATACATAGAGAAATATGTAGTAAACAAAGCTAAATGGACTCCTCTGTAAATAATCATTCTTTTCCCACTGAGCATACCTCAGGCTGGTTTTTGGTAAGGTAGTAAAACATTTCAAAAAGACTGAAAACAAAGTTTGAGGACCTCTGGACTATAACAGACAGACTTTGGCCTGTTGAGATCTTCGACAGACGTGTTTGTTGTTCTTAAAATCTGAAACACTGACAAGCTGTCTCTGCTGTAAATACTGTGGTAGAAACCAGCACAATAACAACATGACAAACACATTATAGTTCACCAATAAAGACAAACAGACATTTTTATCTCTGGTTTCAGCGCTACTCTCTCTCGGAGTGTTTGCTCAGCTCCTGAGCGTTGGAATGGCAGGAATGGGCACCACAGAAACCACCTGAGTGAGCAGAAGACCTTTACATGCTTCCTCACCATGACAGCCCGGCCCAAACACACCAAAACACTCACAACGCTAAAGACACCTATGTGTGAGCTATTAAGACTCTAAAGTGGAGATAAACTCATGGTTTGTGCAGGAGAGTTTCTAAAATCTTAACTTTAGATCTGGATTTACAAACATTATTCTTCATGAAGAATGTGAGGAATTTCTTGAGTGTTTTTCTTCTCCCAAAGACGGATCTTATAAAGCATCCACAGCTTTTGAGGCGTCTGAGAACATCTCAGTGTGTCGTAAAGGCTAAAAATGTGGCCCATATTTTTCAGTCAATGCATCATAATCCCACAAACCCAAACCGAACAGGGTGTGAAAGCAAACACAGATTTATCATAAACAGCTGGAGCAAGAAAAATACTTACGGAAGAAGTCTTTCTTCGCCAGGTTTTTGGCGCAGAGGACTAAAAGACAAAGAAAAGATAAAGATTAATAATGTGATCACTGTCTTTGGGCTTCAAGTTGCCTCTGCAGAAACCAGAGGTGACACCACTGACACTAAGCCCATGTGTATACAGAGAGGATGGTTAAAACATGACAGCGATGGGTTTCTTTTTTTACTTGTGCGGCTACAGCACACGCTTGGAATGTGTAGAATCAGACTGCAGGAAATGATTTGTCTAGCTCAGGATTCAAGTCAAGTGCATTGAAGACTCAAACACAGAAGAAGAAATCTTTGACCAAAGAACGTTTATATTCCACACAATTTCTCCAAAATGCTCAAACATGCTGTAACTTGGAGCTTTTCAGCAATGTACAGGGCTGAAATCCTTTGTACAAACGTCTGAAGCTAAAGGAGGATGTCTTTTCTCTCCTGCAGCAGAAAGACTGACCCTGCTGATCCAGTCTGTAGGTGGTTACTGGGGTGACGAGGCTGAGGAGGATGGATGAGGAAGCTCAGTCACCACCTGGGTGTCTGGAGTTACAGTAACAGCCTGTGAGTCAGGCACAGGAGGATTCTGGGAGTTCTGACTTTACTTATTCATGGAATAAACGTCTCTGAGTTAAAGAAACTAACAGGTCTGTGTTAATGAGGGCTGTTTGTTGGTTTAAATGTCTGAACTGTGAAGCTCTTCAATGATACATCAGCTGGAGTTCAGTTTTCATTCAGAGCTGTGTGAATCTGGTGTTTATGATGTGAATGAATCTGCTTTAGATGTCGTGTTTTGGGAGCATGTGCACTCAACTGGCATACTGCAGATGACATACAGTCCAGGTTTAGCTCATGTGAAAGCAGATGGGTCTGAAGACGACAGCTGTTCTGTCACAGACATCATAGTGCTGCCATATGAGTCTGTTTCACACCTTTCATGAGTGAAAGAAAGATGTGCAGTCAGCTCCATGGATGGATGTAAGATTCAAACTGCAAAATGAGTGCTCATCTTGATCGCAATAGTTCAAAAAATCAAGGGATGCTATAGGATATTAGATAAGCTGTGAGCTGAGTCTTTACAGAAAGCTTATACCCACCGTCAGCTTTGTCGCCTTGACATGTACACATCTTACTTTTTAAGTCTTAACTTGTTATTGGGTCCGCTAATAATTCGTTCAAGTTTTCAACATATGAGATTTGAGAAATTGTTCAGTCTGAATCAAGCTTAAAATGCTTTTTGTAGAATTCAAAAAGGCAATGTCTGGGTGTGGAAAAAAGACAATAAGTACTTCAACCAACATTACATATATTATAAAACACAGAAAAAAATGACATAAAAAAAAATCATTTAAAATTTGTTAAGATTATAACATTTAAATGTTCTTCATAGACAGATTGATGGCGCAGACAGGATGATTAGATCTAACTTTACCGCCTCTCATAAGCAGGTTTAAGCACTCAGACTTCACTTCTCTGACACAAATAGACCCAAGTATGACCATGCTGGCAGTCTGCAGCCACCACCCAACCATCCGCTCCCTCCATGCCACACACACACACACACACACACACACACACACACACACACACACACACACACACACACACACACACACACACACACACACACACACACACACACACACACACACACACACACACACACACACACACACACACACACACACACACACACACACACACACACACACACACACACACAATGCCAAATATCACAAGAAACCACTTTCAGGTCTGAGCTGAAGCTATTCTACCCACCAGGAAACTGATGAGAGGAGGAGGCACCTTCTGAGGGCTGTGTCAACTCAATTAAACGCACAAATCAGCAGTTTGAAACACACTAACATCTACGTGTTCTTTGTGATGCACGAGAGACACAGACACAAGCAGGAGAGGCTGTGGGTTTTATGAAAAGAACCCAATTAAAACAGACACAGGGAGAAGAGATAAACAGAGGAGATGCTCAGCCTCTTGGGAAGTCTGTGTGTGTGTGTGTTCGTGTGTGTTAATGTGTGTGTCTTTTTGGGGAGGTTGAAGTGCATGCTTGACAGATGAGGAAGAATTTCTTTCCGCAAACATCCATGGGAATGTGTTACGTTCCAGTGAAACCTACCTCATTTCTAAAACATCTGGTACGCATCGCGTTCAGCAACACACACAGCATGCACGAGCACAAACACACACACACACACACACACTAACATACACAAGTCCTGGAGACACAGCGCTCCACGGCTTGAGTGATCTAACTAATTATCAACAGGCACAGAGGAGAAGGTGTGTGTGTGTGTGTCTCTTTAAGAGAGGTGAACCAGGTACAGTGAGGTAACAGGTGACAGTTTCCTCTGCCGGGCTTCACACACTCCACAGGCAGCACGGTGAAAAAAGAGGCTGACACTGATTTGATGTCGTTTCCAGAGAGGGGAAAATCATGTTCCTGAGTCTGGAAGTCACAGTGTAATAAATCTACAGGAGCTACAGAGAAATACGATTCCAAACGCTACACAAAGCCCGGACAGGAACAAAGTTGTGACAAAGCAAAGACAGAATGAGACCAACTGGCAGGGAGAGACAAACTGAGACACAGCCCACACAATGACCAGCTCAGCTTGAACCAAACTAAGCTTTATAAAACCTGCAGACCCTCCTGTGAGCGCACACGTAGTCCTTGGCTCGCCGCACGGCAGGAAGGCAACGCTACAATTATACCCATATAGACTCCTTATGAAAACATACGAGAGGCTGCATTTCTGCAGAAAACAGAAAAACTTTGAGGAAACCACAGGAATGGTACACACCAGGAGACAATGGTGGCAGGAAAGCCAATTAGGAGGACAGCAGAGGAATCCAACCATCAGAAGCAGCTCTCATTACACACGCACCAAATACAAACATCAGACGTCTGAGAGCACACGTTCACAGCTCAGTTCAGCTCAGAAAAATCTGGCTCTGTATTCACATTTCTGCAGGAGATGAGAGGATGCTACTATTCCAACACATCTGCAAGTGAGGAAGCAGCCAGAGTCACTGTGACGTCGACCACACGAGCCTCCTGAAACAGCTGTGTGTACCAAATGTGTTTTATACAGTTTATCATATGTTAAATTGGGGCTAATAAATGCCGCCGTTGATCATAAAGCAATCATTAACTTGCAGCAGATGTGAGGTACTTCCAAAAATGTAAACACAGGAAATGCCACGTGGCTCAGTGGACCAATCACAGAGTTTGTGGTCTGACTTGTCTCAGTGCAATGTCACATCCTGGACAAAGTGCACGCCAGTTTACACCCAAAGATTTTATGTTGAAACAAGGCAACATGGATCTATGAAGCAAAGGCTAAATGATTTGCAAAAGTACTCTAATTACAATTATTATTACCTATATTGCAATTCAATTTATTGTGGGGTTATTTTTAGGTTCTCCATCTTATGTGTTGTAGGTAGAAAAAAGTACTTCACAGTCCACAATTAGAATATTGTAGCAGGCCACATTGCGCTATCATCTAATTTGCAAATAGTTGTTCAGTCCTACTGCGGGGTACTCCACAACTGCTGTCAAAGAATAAACTAGGATTAAAAAGGAAGATACTGGGAGCCGGTATAGCCAAACAACTCAGTTGTATTGAAATCCTGTGGGTTATTTCTCTCTCATGTCCATCTACACTCATGCCCTCTTCCATCCTCTGCCCTCTCCTCTCTGAATACAATGCAAAAAGAGCTAGAAAAAAATAACTTTAGAAAAAATGCATAGAACTACAGCTTGTAGAAAAAGGATTTCAAAGTGTTGAACTGAAGATGTTCTGTGACAGCTGAGAATGTTTTCCTTTGCGGGGATTGTTGTGGTGTCAAACGCTCTCAGATCTCTGACACGAGGGCTGAGCTTTATGTTCGGTACCCTTGCTGATGCTGCCGTATCACCCTGTGGAAAAATCATCCTCATTTATGTTTGATGGAGTCGCTCTGGGGCTCTGACAGTCCTCTGCACACTGCATGCATGAATTTGAATCTCTAACACGCCTCCAACATGTACAACTCCCTCTAATGATGTTGATTTAAATTTTAACTGAAGCTGTGAATTCATAAACCTGTTTCTGGAAATAAATGTAGAGGGGAGAGGAGTATGGAGGGGGATGTGAATGTAGGGCAGGCAGCAGAAGAGTGTCAGGGAAAGAGACAATGAAAGAAGATTAAACCAAAAATATTTTAAGCTCATGAATGAGTTAAGTACGGCCTACAGATTTTACTGTAATGCTAAACCACTGCAGAGATAAATCATCAGGGGCTAAATGAGCCAACATACAAAGCCATTACTCTGAGTATCATTACTAGAAATAGAAGTTCTCTATTAATCCAAGAGTCAAAAACGCGCACTGTGAGAGGAAATGTGCTCCTGATGACAGAGAACTTCCTTGAGCTGAGGACCTGCACCTACAGGGCAGTGTCGTAATTCTGCTGCTTTATTGGTCACCCTGGACTTTTTCTAGCTCGCACACTGACAAAAATAATTACCTCCTTCTCCTGCAACTTGAAAATATGAGAGACACTCACAATCAAGCTTCAGGCACAGTAGTGGTGCAGACGTGACCCAAAACTAAAACCATTCAGGGAAAACTAGGAGCATTAAAAGTGTATTCAAGACATCAATCAGTGACGTATATTTCCTGATCTGCTTTTAGGCATGAGATGAACACAGTCGGAGTTGAGTGAGCAGCAAAGTGTTCATACTATATCGGGGTTCATCATCAGACAACAGCATCATTGCTATTCCTTTGACAGTAATGACACATCCACTGATGATTCCCAACACTCTGCCTGCAACACACACTTCTGAGCATCACCTCGTGCATCTCAGCTCATCTCAAATCCCCTGTAGTCATAGAGACAGCGAGCATGGAGGCAGAGCAGGGAGAAGGCTTTCTCTGTGTCGTCTGGTGTTTCTTATTCTGGTCGCACTGCCTCACACAGCCAGGGACTGCAGCGAGGACCGATTCACTGCTAGGGACGGGTACAGACATTAAAAAAAAAAAGGACAATAAACAAAGACGGGCTGGCTTTTCCCGCGTCCAGCCCTTTAGGACCCCAGTGAACTTTAAAGGACAAGATAGCAGACATAAATCCACACAGCACAGTCAAACACACACATATCTAACTTTTTTTAGTCCTTTTGTCTATCGCTGAATTTTCCCCCCGAACTTATAGAGCAGAAGGAAAAAAAAACAGTCACAAAATTCTGATAAATGATAAACCTTTAACTCTTTAGCCCACTTCTTTTTTCATGCAATGCTGTTGGCTGAAATAAACTGCAGAGAAATAAAAGCGATGGATGGTGATACGATGGTTGCAGAGAGGCAAACCTACACAGAAACACCTAAACACAGCTAAAAAATGCAGCATCATCCAACCACTGCCTACATCCTTACAATCGAGCACGAGAACAAACAACAACTGTGTGTGTGTGTGTTTGCCTAAATGCAACCTAGTGGCTCACACACAAAGAGTGTGTTTGCTCATGGTGGCTTCTCGACTGACTGCAGCTCATTATTTAAATAAAGGTTTTCCACATTACGGTCCCACTCTCCCTCAGAGCCAAACAACAGATTAACAACCATTCTCTCCTCTGTCCTCCTCCTCCAGCTCATCTCTGAGTAAAAATCTATTCCTCTGTGTGGGGACAGCAGCTCTGTGTGGGCAGAGATGGAGACTTTGGGGGGAAGTTTAAAAAGTTCCACCTGTGGGGAGAGGATGGGCCCGGTTTCTCACAGGCCGACACACAAAGGGCCCCACTGTGCAGGCGAATCAATGAAGTCCACCAGATGCAAGCCAAACACCTGGGGAGGGAGAGGTCATGTGACGTGTAGGGGGAGGGAGAGTGGCGGGTGTTGCCATGGTAGCCATTACTGGTCAAGATGAGCTGAAACTGGGAAGAGAATATATACCACTCAAGATTCAGTCAGTCCAATATGTGACTGTTCAATTCCAAGCTTCTGCTTTTAGTCTTTCAGATTGAAGGTTGAACAATCTGTAGGGCTGAACGATTTGAAAAAATGCTCGAGCTTCATTTGAATAAGAGAAAACATACATGATGGTGAAAAGAAGGATTTTTGTCTACCAAAGAAACCCTTTGCACAGTCCGGTAAATCTCAAAATGTACAATCATGAAAAAGTTAAAAGTGTTTTGTCGTTCATTTCAGAAAGTGAAACCCAGATATCATATAGACTCATCATACACGGAGTGAATTATTTCAAGCCTTCATTTCTTTAGATGTTGATGATTATGGCTTGCAGATGCAGATGTCAGGTTTCTGGAAAGTTTGTTCATTTGTATGCACAACAAACTTTTATTTTTTTGCAATTGGAGACTGCTTTTGCCCAATTAAGTCACTTATTCTTATTTTCTTTGTGTTTTGGATCATTTCTGCTACTTTCTACATATTTTCAAACTCCTCACATGCTGTTCATCACAGTATCCAGTAACGTCTTGCTGCCAGACACATTAAAGCATTCATACATAGTAACTGTTTAGCATTTACACTACTTGGGCAGCCCTGACCTCAAAGACTACTTATATGTTTAGATTCCTCACATACACGGTTAATTTAACCCAGCCTTTTTCACATACACTAGCACAACAAAGCATGGGAAAAGAGGAGAGTACCATGGGGAGAGGGGGGTTCACACAGCCTGTGTGGTTAACCATTACACTGGAGGAAACGGGGGTGTGGGAACAGAGACAACCCCTGGGTAATATTCCACCATCACACCTCCTGATCTGAATCAAAGTGTCTGAAAATGACTGGAGGAGAAGTCGGGGAAGCTCCATGAACATCATCTGATCTTCTCTTTCAGTGGAATCGTAGCCGTCGTAAATCTCTTCAGCTTAGACTGACTTCATCCTGAACCCTGCTTCCTGTCCACCTGGTTCCTCCAGTCCAGTGTACTGACCCGACCCGCCAGGCAGTCTGACACGTCTTTAGGGAACAGTACTCCCTGGCCTCCTCCTCCCTGGTTTCTCCTACGCCTGTCTGCCTGTTTGTCTGTCTGCCATGTTTTGACTCCAGGCCTGGGACCATGCACTCTCATGAGCAGCATTGTTCTCCCATTAACAAAAGGCTTCCTTTCCCCTCCTCACTCCTCTGACCTCCATAAGACTTAAAGAGAGAGGGGGGACTGAGAGGAAGTTTGAAGGACAGGTGTTGATGTTTCTTCTTGTGAACCTGTTCTTTATCAGTCTTCAGCTAATCTCTGAGACGTTTCCTCATCAATCTCCTGAGACAGTCTGTTGGGCAATGTTTGGTCTGAGAGCTGAATCATGTAAGCGTGTGTCACAGAGCCCGCAGGGATGAGAGCCTGATGCTAGCATGAGCTTCGACCTATGGCTCACAGACATAAAGGTATTTAGTCTAGACGGGGGGCGTCAAACTCACTCTCAGGGGGGTGAAGTTGAAGTCTGGGTTTCAAACAAGGCCTGAACTGGGTCAATGGTTATTTTTTTACTATAGAAATATGGACAACACTACTACAAAGATACCTCAAGGCATCTTAAACATAAAAGTTTTTACCAAAGGCAATCAAAAAACAGCCTGAAAATCAACAACTTCAGGATAGAAGAAAATACTTTAAATTCATTAAATCTGCTGAAGAAGTCAGAAAAAAACTGCAAAAAGAAAACGTACTGAATATTTAAGTGAACTCCACTCCTACGCCCACTCCTCTGAGCCAGCTGGTTGGCATCCCCTCTCTGCTGTGAGCTCATTAATGTTTGGGGTTTGGTTTTGAGATGTGGAAACTATCAGGGTGGAGTTTAAAGGTGTGAATATGTGAGATGATTGAGGATCTGTGGGGGTGTGACTGACAGTTCTTGGCAAGTAAAGATTGTTGGTGGAACCAGGGATGTGCAAGTTAAAGCTAATAATCAATATTTTTATCATCCCAGAAGACCCAAGAATACCGGTCACACGTTGTGTCTGGGGCCTTGTACACGCGTAGCAGGGTATTTTCAAAAACAAATATCCCCCCTCATTCAACTTTAAAACACACTTTCATCAACACCTGATCGATTAAAGTAGAAAGTCGTCCATACGCTTTCAAACCGAGCAAAACTGCAGACAAGCGCAGCTCAGAGCATGCCGGACCCATAGGTAGCAGAGATTTTTAGACGTTAAACCCATGCCGGCAAATCAGAATGAATCTCCATCATTTTATCTATTCTGCCAGAGATTCAGATGAGGTTTCCCAGATGTGGACACGGCCTGAGCTGCAGCACAGCCTTCTGTCACTTACGAGAGCTGTAGCTGTGGTTAACATCTGCTGCTATTAGTGCTCCAAAGCTCTATTACCTGGATGTAAACAGTCACAGACAACAGTTATCACCTGGTAGCCACTGGACTAGAGACATGAGAAATCAGCAGAGGCACAAGGACGTTTACCTGCTGCAGGAGCTAACCCTGCTAGTGTTAGCCACATTGTTTCACTGCAGACTCAGTGATCATGTGTTGAGCTCTGTTGAATGAAATGCCCGCAGTTTGACTTTCTAAGTGTTTGTTCACCTTTAGATTAGCTGGTAAGTCCTAAAATAAGCTTCTGTTTAAGCAATGAGGAAATAAGTTGCTTCAGAACATGTAAAGTTGACGCTCAACTCTGAACTGTTAAAAGAAGAAACCATTTCTTGGTTTCTGCTGTGAAAACAATTTCACCCAAAATTTCTTCATCCCTTCACCTTTTGATTAACAGAATTGATTATCATGGTGAGGCTCCCGTATGTCATGTGAATATTAAAACGACAAAACATACAGTTTCCTATGGTTTCAATGAGCTGTATTTAGTCTCAAGAGCAGACAACTTGACCTCTTAAAAGGTAGTCCAAGACCTCTGTCTCAGAGCCATCCACACCACTCATTCAGTGACATTCAGCGCTGCCCTATTCATGACTAAAGTGGGTTACTTTTTAAAGAGCTGGCTCCACCACTTAACTTCAGCCTGTAACTGCAGTGAGACAGAGCAGAGAGAGGAAGCAGGGGAGAGTTTAAGGAGTTCAGGCCAACTCTTCACGGGGTTCAGGCTCGCTGTGGAAATGTGGTTAAGGCAACGGGAAAATTTCCCAGCTTTGGCAGGTTTTTTCTATCTCAGCAAATCTTCTTATGTAATATGCAAATCTGATAACGCTCCTCCTGGTCACATTATAAAGATATTACAGTCACTGGTGGCACGGCGATCATGGAACTACTTACTGCCAGGAAAATCCTCTAATACCTCTAAACAGACCTGCCATTTCCAAGATTTTGGAAAATTAGAAGAGGAAAGAGAGTAACAAAATCTCCCAGTGCATCACTTTACAGTGAGAGGAAAAAAGAAAGGAACACTTAAAAAAAGAGGGGAAAGACCTTCATGTGCTCTTTTTGAGAATAAATCAAAAAGCCTTCCAAAGACATACTCAATCTCACTCAGGAAGAAGAAGCTTGTCAACATGTGAGGAGTGGAGGGGAAACTACGAGTGAAGAGTCCCAAAAATATCATCATCCCTGTGACGTGAAGTTAGCACGGCAAAACAAAGACAAAACATTCAAATTCCAAGGACTCGTGTTACAATCTGGAGTTACATAATTGCTGTGACCAGAGGCGTGAAACTACAGCGATATTAGAAGAAAGAAAAGACGGTTTACATCCCCTGTGGCTTCTATGCTTATAGGATAAAAGGACACACAATACTGAACACCTGCTGGGGAAGAAACTGGGGTCTTGTGTGGTAAAAAGTCGTATCCGGCATGAAAATTACTTCATACAGTACACAAAGTAGTACATGCCCTTATAGATTCTGCTTCTTGATCTGATTCTTAATCAAATTCCTAGTCCATTCTTCCTGCAAATTTTCGCAGCTTTAATACCTCAAAATCATTTTATTGAGTTTATAGGAACACGAATATGAAACTGATCAATGGGCTTAGACATTTCTAGACGTAAATGAAAAACAGTAAGAAAAAACTGCTCATCAGGTGACGCAGTGTTATTTTGTTGTTTGTTATTAACTGAAGTAGGTCACAATGCTTTGAATTGTTTGGAGCCTTGAGCTTGCCGTAAGTATGCTGAAGTAGGCTATTTATTATAAAGTCAGTTATCAGCCTGCACTTCATGGGAAACATTTACCTTTTAGTATTTTGACATTTTTGCGTTTTAAGTATTGTTTACAATGAGTACTTGTGACTTGTTTCTGTGATGAAAATGGATTTGTTGTTGTTAGGTCCGTTCGCTTCAGCGTAATGTAAAGAATCAATAAGGGAATCGTTAAGTACAAAGACTATCTATATCGATGGATTGAACCATTTCTCATCGATTCATAACAGGAAATCGTTCTGGATACCTGTCCCTAGAACCGAGCCAGTCTGCAGAAATTTGTAAAGTCGTTTCAATCCAGTTTTATGTTCAGATTCTTGTCAAAGAGCCGAGCTGATCAGTTTCCCTCTGGGTGAAACACTTCCCTTTAAACTGCATCAATTCATCTAAAACTTTTACTCATGCAGCTGCTGAAGAACGTTTTCTAAATAAATGTGGATGTATTTCTATTTTATAGAACTTTTCTGTGTGAGTTGCGTACTTATGAAAAAATAGTTCTTGACAATTTCAACATATATCGAGCTCTGGCAAACTGAGCATCAATTAAGTGCTTTCTAACATTATACTAACAACTACTTGGTGGAAAGAGTTGCTGCTATTTGAGATTGTTAAAGTTGTTTTAAGAAGAGGTTTAACAGTTGCAGCAGTCATTCTTCAATAGCAAACACATTGATGGTTCAGTTTCTTTAGTATAAACAAAATAAAAATGTTTTCTACCAGTAGTCACATATCTTATACAACTTGAACAACTGATAAAAACACAGCTGAGTGTAAGTAACAGGTCTAAGTAAACTGACAACCTGTGGGAAACTGAGAGAGACAGCTTTCTAACCAAACCAGTCTTTGAACAAAGATACATAGCTGTTCAAATCTTAAGTCTGAGGCCAGTGAAGAGCTTATCTTCCTTTTTCAGAAACCTGCCTGACTACATGAGGAAACTCACCACGCACATCCACACGTGAGAGGGGAGAGGCTGGCAGCATTCTTAGTGTGAGAACATTTCATCCATTTCACGTCACCTTTTCCCTCCGTGATACAGTCCACTGTAATTGCATAATAGAGGAGTCCACCCTGACTATTTTCAGCCCCAAATAGTGGGAAACCATGCCACAATGGCAATTTTTAGTTGCATTCCTGTTACGCCTGCATAGTACATCACTCTGTGTTTCCACTCTGTGTGAGACAACGTGCCGAACAGAGAGTCATCCAGGCAACCAAAGTGTTCCACAGCACCTTCAGCGGGGAGTCAAAACAGTGAGCGGATCACAGCTCAGACTTCTGCAAGCTTGCACTCCACCGGCTGGGACCAGAGCTCAATCCAGTGGCTTCCTGGCTCCTTTTCCTGTTCTGATGTAATGGAGGAGAGGAGCAGAGAGGAGCAGAGAGGAGCAGAGAGGAGCGAGGGGAGGCCAGGGTGGATAACACCAACCTGTTTAACTAAACTCAAGTACCACCACACTGCAGTGTTAAATGCCAGAAATGCTGCTTCTAATCCGGAGGAGTTTTTAGTTTCTGGGGATGATTTCACAACTTCATCTTGGAGCCGTGTTACATCATTACCACTCAGCCATATTTCTCTGTTAGACGCAGAAACCTGCCAATAATTGTTGGACCGAGAGGGCCCTCAGACACTTCTAAGAATAAAGACAGTAATCATGTAATCTCAGAAGAAAGCACAGCCTAGCCAACAACTACTACTACTACGACGTCTGGAGAATATGACTGCGATCAGTTTTATTTTCATCCTGATTAATCTGATGAAGCCTCACATTTGAGATCAGCTCTCTCTATATTTTCAACGAAGGACTGAGTATTGTTGGGAACCTCACGATTTGATTCTATAGGTTGTAATTCAATTTGACATCGATTCCATTCAATATTGATTTAGTTGCTTCAATATCGATTCAGAAAGAATTAAAAATGAACAAATAGTCAATGTTCCTGTTGAAAACTTTTAAATATTCATTACCCATAAAGTTGGTGGAGCTGTTTTTACTTTGCTGATGCTGCTTTCTTTGGTTGCCATTGTTGATGTTAGCTCTATTGCTGCCTCTGTTCATGCAACTTGAATAACACACACAGCGCATTGATAGCAAATTAATTCAGAGGATTTGCGGAATTGATGTTGGCAGGGTGATATTGCAATGATTGATTGATATTCTTAGCCACCCTACTTCAAAGTCTGGGTTTATCTAATGATTAAAGTTTCAAAAATGGTGTTTCAGTATTTTTATACTCGAAAACTGATTGGAAATGTTAGCATCAGCTTTGGGAAAGCAACATGTGTTAGGAGGAAAAGCTTCATGTGACCATCACAAGCCTGGGCTATGGGCCATAGAAGTTCCAAATCAAGACAATTATTTTATCCAGTTGTAGAATAACATGAGAGAAAAATCCTGGAGGATATAAATAATCTCCACTGGAATGAACTTGAAGCTTCAAAGGCTTGAACATGAGATGCAGGTGCTTCATCTGTAATAATGCCTCTGAAAAGCAAATATGTGACCACATGTCAACACTCCTACCACCTCCAGCTCTGTGTCATCTCCCGAGAGTTGAGTCACCGGACGTTTTCTTCTCCCAGTTTAGGTTTCTTAATGACTTTCCTGCAGATCAAACCACCATTCATACCAAGCCCTTTCACATCAGAGCCAACGTGAAGAGTCATAAAGAGAAGACGGTGATAGGGGCTGACGATGTGCCTCCACACATGTTTAGGATTCCTCAGGGGTTAGTGCGTCAGGGAGCAAAGTGTTAAAATATCACGTTTTCTTTCAGGCACATTCGCAGACAGACTTTCTCTACTACACAGGAATCCTGCGGTGTATTTGTTCTACTCTAGTAAAGGTGCCATTTGAAATGTGATCCAGTGTGAATATAAACATCTCTCCTTTGCCTGGGTCTTCTGAGAGAACTGAAGGGGCTCAAACGTCAGGCCGAAGCACGGACGGCCTGTAGTCAGCTGTTGGCGTCCTGTGGGTTTTGCAGAGCAACCCCCCTTCACTTGAGACTTTGGAGACCCCCATCGTAATCATATCAACCCGTGTCCATCCAGGTTTAGAGTAGAGCAGACACATCTGAGGATTGTGCTCAGGTTGCCCTCCTTCGTCAGACAGCCGGAGAGAAACACTCTGACCCCCCCACCTCTGACAAACATCCACACATGCAGAAACAGAGCTAATGAGGCCTTAGGCAAACCTGTCCACTGGTCTCACCTGGACTCTCTCCTGGGGGCGAAAATAATCACACATCCCATCAAGCAAATGAAGGAGGGAATAAGCTCTAAAAGGTTGTGCCCCCATCACTGCAACCGTGATCTTTTGCCGGCCCTCGACCTATCCTCTCTCTAAATTAAGGAGCAAAAGCCTCATTAAAAAAAAAAAGTTATGATGCACTGGTGCATAAAATACACCAGGATACAGGGACAGGCATGTAAGTGACATCAGATGGAAGAAAAATCCCCTTAACAACAAAAAGAAATGTATTTTATAATCTAATCTTGGGGATGGGTACCTTTCACGTTTGAACCAATACAGTACTGATGCCTGGTATCTAGGAATTTGGTAAGAGTCATCAACGGTACCAATTTTTGGTATTTTGTGTGCGTTTATGCTGTAATCAATGTTAATCTGTTTAATAATAAGATCTCAAACAATTTCAATTTTACCATTGATTTCTCAATAGATAAACTTTGATAAATGTATCAAAAGAACACTGAACTGTTTGTACTGTAACATTGCAGTTGTTTCACATTTTTTTTCAATGTGAAAACCTTTACCCAAAAATTAACCACAACTTAATGACTTAACTACAACAAGCAGTGTTTTTTCTTATAATCCACAATTTAAAACCCAGCTCTACCTCCTCCATACCCATGTACATAACAGAAAATCACTCTTCCACTCCCTCACAGTCAGAAGAATGCGTTAAGGTATCCAAACATGGGACCGTTTGACTTTACGTAAATCGACACTCAGGCCGACGGACAGAATTCAAATCCCATTAAAATGCTGAAGTTTGTCAAATAAAGTAAGTTTTCTCCTTTTCATCATAATATTTAAGAGCATCTGTATTTAAAGAGGCTCTACACTTGAGACTGAAATAAATACCCTCAAGAGGAGTGTCTTACTTCAAAGGATGGCGTAGTTTGAGAGAAAGAACAAGAAATAGAGGAGAAAGGATGGAGGGAGAGGAACAGTGTGGACATCAGCCAGCCAGGCAGGAGGAGATAGGAGGAGAGCCTGAGGATAAAAAAAATCCTCCAAATTCTCCCTGGAGTTCCCCTCATTGCTAATCCAGTTCTGACCCATTAACCAGCACAGCCAGGTTTATGGATCTAAACTACCCTGCTGAATTCTGCAAAGCCAAACAGACTCTGACAGCGCTGAGGGGAGCACACGACCAGTGCAAGCTTGAGTAAAGATCCTGGACTTGGTATGACTCATCTGAGAGAGATACACCATACTTATTTACATTCTTCATGAACTACAATTAACCTTTGCCTCAAGCTGGCTGTAAATTACCCAAATAAAATAAAAGATGACAAGTTCAGGTGCACTTTCAGAGATCTTTACTCCCACACGAGGGCAGAGACTCTATCTCTGTGTTTGAGTAGAGCTGACATGTTTGGGTATGAGAGCAGCAGATGGTTGTGTCTGTGCAGCTTAACGTGAGCACGAGCTCCCAAATGGATCCTCTCTCTCGGGGGGTGAGTGTAGTGTCCCAGTAGCTTTCAATAACACAGACACTGGAACTTGTTTGGAAAAAAAATCGATTCTCAAAATATAATCTATTTTCACTTTTAAAATTTGATATCCATTCATAAAGTCCACAGATTGGTCTTTAAATAAAAAAAAATCTCTTTATTCACTGATTCTGGTGTTTTTAAACAAGTGGTTGTTTGTTTGGGGGTGAATAGGAGATATAACTCTACGTTTGTCTTCAGACAGATTCAGTGAGAGCTGTCAGCTGCTTCATAAACTCACATAGCATCAGGTAGGGTGCGTAAATTTACTCTCCACGTCCGCCCTGTTTATGGAATAGCTACTGAGGAGGGATGTCGTCTTTACCAGGAAGGGCTATGTATTGGGCTGTAAAACAATAATTATAACGCACATCATAATATTGGTCCTAGTTTTAAAGAGGCCAGTCAGACATAAGTCAGTCAGACATAAGCATCAATTCTTTCAGTAACTAGCAAAAAGACATACATTGGGGAGCCCTTGTGTAAAGCAAAATCCCCAGGCTGAAAAAATTGTACTTCAGTGACTTCATTCTTTCAGCTGACTGATCCGCCTTTTTCTGTCCAAACTCGTTTTCAGTTCCTTTCAACTGCAAACACAAAGCTCAGGTGTAGGAGCTGACTGTGTGGACCCACTGTCTTTTACAGTCATGAGTAAATACTTATTTGAGCAACATTTTTTCCAAACACACCTCCTTTGCAACTACACAAATTCCCCCCAAAGGTGCAGCAGTCCCATCACAGGGGGACAGAGGAGTGAGAGACAGACATCATGGTGAGTAATTTCTCCTCTCTCAGGCTCCAAATGAAACAGGATGTGTGGAAACAGGAAAATATTATCAGTTGTTAAATGTTACAAAGCAACCATTCTGAAGTGTTGATGCTCCGCTCAGCAGGAAGAGCCCATCTCCCCAAACCACACACACCGCCTACTAATCAAAGCCACAGCAGCACGCTGTTATAATACAGTCACAGGGCTGAGCTGTGAGCCACCCAGCCATACAGGCAACACACTGGACCCTCCTCGCCTGCTGAGTAACAGCAATGCTTCACTTTGTTGTTCCAGGGGAACCTCAAAAAAGGGTTTCTGCTCCCCACCTGTCGGGGGTGACGTTTGGACAAGTGTTGGGGTCTGGGGGGCACTTCCTCTCTGAGAGGCTGCCCGCCCTCTCTCTCACGGCTACATCTGGTCTCCTCTGGGCCGTTGCTGGCGTCGGATGAGGGTAGAGCAACCGCAGAAGGCTTTGTTCTCATTGGAGAGCAGCTGAAGCAACAGGAAAGCCAACTCCAGCCAGTCAATTAATTGATCGAACAATTTAACTTTACAGGCGGCTCGCGGCAGGAGGAAGGAAAATGTTTACAAATGATGGGCAATAATTGCTCCACGTGCTTGCTTTCTGATTTTGTCTTATTGTAGTTATTATGCTATTCTTTCTTTTTTAGGGGACAAATAGTGAGATAGTTTCTGAAAACATACGTGCAGTGCAGTCAACAGCTCACCACATGCAGCTAATCACTGTGTATTTACAATATATCCTGTCTGAACACCCAGATGAACCCAAATCACTTCCATACAGCCACTCTGTAAAAGCAGCTCTGACTGAGACCACATGAAGAGCCGCTCAGACCACATTAAACCGGTCTTGATCATCAGGTCCTGTGCCTCCACAGCCCCATCTGTGCCCAGCTGTGGGGGTTTCTTCTTCAATTATCCAGCATCCAAAGACCCCGTCTGTAGCTACAGTCAGACCAGGAAAACCAGGAGACTGAAGCCTTTCACTTCAAGCAGCACAGAGGGCCAGTGTGAGGTCCCTGGGTCTTTGTAGCGTCTTTAAAATAAGTCTGTTTCATTCCACAGCAGCATCTGTGTCCATTCAGCTGCCAGTCGCCTCACAAGGGGGAGGAAGGGGAACTATTTCATCAAATGTAAGCGTGCAGGTTTGCTGCAGAGCTGTCACATCCAGCTAATATGCAACAGCAGCTGATTAACTGGAAAGAAAGACACATGACAGAGAGATAAAAAAAGAGAATCAGTCAGAGCGGAGGAAGCCTGTTGGGTGAGGGTGGGAGTGAAATATGCTTTGGACTCGGTCTGAGGGGGAAGAGGCTTACAGTCGGAAAGAACAGGAGTGACTCAGAGAGAGACGAGAGGTGGGAATGCGAATAGAGAATTAGAGGGAATCCCACTGAGATAGCTCTCTTCACTGGTCTGCACCGCGCCAAAGAATTCAGATGAGCAAACCATATGCCTGAAGAGTCACATGTATATCCCAGAAGAGACAGAAACGGCAATAAATGTCAAGAATCTGAATCCAAACAGACTATCAAAGAATTGTCAGTTCATTTATTATTCTTTTGTGCCTCTTTCTGGGCAGAAAATGTATTCAAAGTGGAAAGACAGAATATTTAACTTCTTTTCTGCTTAGTCTCAATTATACTCAGTCTGGCGTTAAGCTGTGAGTCGTGAAATCTAAAGCTGCATGAAAAGTGATGCAAACTACAACATGAACAAGTTTAAGGATGATTAAAAAAAAGCGGTGATGTATTTTATGATGCTGTGTATCCTGTGTTTGTGAGTCACGTGATTTAAAAAGCGATCAGCTGTGGAGTTTAACAGAAACCTGTCCCATGTAGTCAAGGGGTAATTCTCACCCCAAGTGTTAGTTTTAGCAGCTTGCTTGCCATATTTTTCCAGTTTAATAGCTGGCAAACATCTGTAACATCTGGTCCAAATGGGGGGTGGGGGGTGGGGGGGGTCGCCTGCAGCACAAACAGCTACAGGCCTGTTCAAATGAAGCAACTCATCATTCACAAGTTGCCTGGAAACAAGTTCATTGACAGCTATGTGTCAAAAATCAACCAGAATATGATGACAACTTGCAGCTTGGATGTTGCAATGAGGCTCTGCGGGTCCATTACTCCCCGTGTAGCGATCTAATCAGCCCAGTATACACAGCTGTGCAGCACTAAACAAAGAAACATTTAATGACAGTGTGTAGTGAAAAGTCTCTGCTAGAAGTGAGCCACAACACAGCTGCATTCCTATACGGTTTCCTCTCCAGGGGCTGAACATGTGGATGAAACAGCACTAAAACATATTACATAATTCGGAAAGAAATTCATGACTGCATGCAGTGCCGAAACTATTTCCACTCAGAGAAAGAGAGAGAGTGGTGTTGGAAAAGCAAGAGGAGATCTGAGTGAGTGATGCTCTGCTCTTTAAGTCGCTGATATTCAGTCAGGTGGGGTGTACAGTATCACTCAACATCAGGAGGAGAGCAGCACTATGAGGTCCTGCTCTTGGTTTTCTTTCTCCACAGTAAATTCACATTCTTCACATTCTTCCAGGGGACCACTGCAGTTCATCTCCGGCTGCAGACTTCAGATTTTCACATGAAAGACGTCCAGAAATGTTTTTTTTTTTTGAGGTGACACTTCTCATACAGACACGTCATCAGCAGGCATAAGTCATACCACTGCAGGTTTAAAATGTCACCGGCGGCAGAAAGCATCAACCTAGAGCTCCATCAGTTGAACATTTCAAGTTTTAAATCACACACATAGTTTACTGATTCACTTTTCTAGATCATAAACTTACACTGACCACTGTAGACCAGAGCTCAGGCTGGTAGAAGGCAGAAATTACACTTGTGAAAATGTTTGTATTGAATGTCTGATGCAAAAAATAGATTATTTTTTTATATTCTTTGGACAATATTTAAAGGAAATGACGGTGACACACATTACCTTGAAACAAAATGTAATCCAGATTACTTACAGTCGTCATGACCGAGTCTGTCAAGTCAAGTGTGCTCAGACCCAGAACAGGACAGAACAGGATACTCTCTGCACTGTCTGCTGCATGTGTAACAGGGCATCACATCTTTCATGAGCTATTTGATACATAAAGCAGCTTTTTAGGGATGGGTATTGATAAGATTTTATGGGATACCAATACCATTATCAATTCCTTATCAATAAAATTCTTTATCAATCCCCTAATTAATATTTCATGTGAATTTTCTGTGCTTTAAAAAGTAGCTTGAAAGGTTTTATCAACATTTTATTCTTGAGTTTTAAGTAAATAAACAAGAAGGTCACTGGATCCTTGATCTCTGAACATATCGTAGTACAAACTCAACAGTTCTTGTTTGAAAAGACGAGCATATCTGCTTTCTCTGGAAGGATCTTTGATCTTTCAGGGCTGATAGTGTCTCCAGCCGTGGAAAAGAATCGACAAGGAAGTTGTTGAGCAAAAAGGCTACTGATATTGATAGACAGAGCTGCTGGGGTTGGGTATTGACAACCAGTTCTTGTTAAGAATTACTAAGAAATTGCTCAGTCACCCAGATCAACGTCCTAATAGTGCAAACCTGAAGCACAAACTGAACAGTGAAGACTATTCTCCAGCAGAATTATCACCAGTTACTGAAGCAGAGGTGAATATCATTTCAATGGACTTGTACACAAAACAGTAGCCTATTCAAGCATAACTGTAGCTTCATTCATCTGCAGATGTAAATGCACCAAAGATATATACAATATTGTATAAACTCTTCTCTTTTAAGAAGCAAAGCCTGAATAAGAAAGACGTGGCTCAAGGCTTGATGCCCTTGGCTCCTGCACCTCCAGAGTATTTAATCCATCTTGTTCAAATCTCCCTCCTAGTTGTCTCCACTTATTCCAATCAGAAACAGCCCCTGTTTAAATATTTAATTTGGCCCTTCCTGAGGGGAAAGACCGCCGTGGACTTTGATTCAGGTCAGATGCTGGATGTGCATCAAAAAAAGAGGGGGCAGCTGTCGGCCACTTCTCCCAGTCAAAACAGTGAGCTCTCATGTAAACCTTTTCTGGTGTTTACATGAGAGGGGGAGCAGGGGGGAGATGACCAAACAGAAAACTACTCTGCATGGAGAGTCAAAACTTCAGGACTGATTTACAGACAGAAGGAGAGCCATGCAACTTCACTGTGACCTGTTATAGCTCATACATTTCTCAATGGAGGTAGATGTCTGTTAGTACACAGTTATAAAACCCAGGTAAATGCTCGTTTTCAGACTCCTGTGTCCTGTGGAGCTGTCTGCAACCTCAGTCCAGAGCTGTTCTGCTTTAAAGGCTTTACTACGGCCAACTGTCTGTCTGGAATGCTAGGCTAACGTCAGCTAGCCAACTTTGTGTGAACGTGAGAATAACTGTGTGATTTTTAGGGCTCATTCTTACACTGAAAGAGAAATACGCTCAATTTGAATAATATGCAAGACTAAACCGTTTGTCGTTTCACCGGAGCGTTAAACAAACTTAACAGCAGAAGCAACACTGAGGGTGCTGAACCCGTGTAATGCTGGTGGTGACAATCAAATGGCTCAGACTATTTCCTGGAACAATGGTCACCATATTGACTGTTACCTGCCGAATTTTTAGTACATTTTTCATTCGTGTGAACTAAAACTGTTAGACAATATGGAGAAAATGCATTTAAAGTGTTTATAATGCAATAAATGATATAGGAAAGACCCTGCTGCAAGCCAACTCCATGGCCCATGGGAACTGTTCCTATCAGTGAGTAGACGGCGCCCGCCTAGCTAGTGTGTGAGGGGAATGTAGTTGGGGATTTAAAGCGTAGCTCGCTACCTGTTAATCGCAGCTTCACGGGGCCGTTCCGCCGAACTCCTTGGTTAGACATGTCCTGGTTCCAGTCTTCACTGCTTGTGGTAAAAATGCGTAGTAAGAGGAGGAGAATAAAAAGGTTTATCAACCTCTCCGTTGTTTTTAGACAATAATGGAGTCAAGGCATTGTGGCCCGGATGTGAACTGAACTGCCATAGCGATCGCGCACAAATGCGAAAAATTAAAAAATAAAATCTGGAGCTTTTCGCTGCTGCAGAGAGCATTCACTGTTTCTGTCTTCTCTCCGCGGTGTGGAGCTGCTCAGGAGTGTTTGAAGCTCGGTGTTTTTATCTTCACATCTTCGTGGGGAGCTTCCGTCCTCCTCTCCGCTCGCTCAGAGTTGAACTGTTGAGCCTCCGGTGGAGATCCCGCTTCAGGAGGAGGCTGCCGCCGCCGCCGCCGCTGCTGCTGCTGCTGGGAGCCGACCAGTGCTGACGACACACCGGGGAGGAGGGGGAGGAGGGAGACATTTTTCCAACATGTCAAATAATTCTCCAACATGTGGATCAAAAGATGTTTGCCAACCCACACTTGTTATGGAATTTATTTCAACACATGTTTTTAAAGCGCCAGGGTGATGTAGTTATTGTTGAGATGTTATTACTAAACAGAAAATCAGAATCAGAGGAATTTGACTTATCCCACAGAGGATCTGAGGGAGGAAATATCTACCCTGTAATTTCTATAAATAAAAGGAGTTAATGTAAGACAGACATAAACTTCATTGAGCCATGACCAGCAGGGGCGTGTAAAGCCTTTATCTGGCTTGGGTGGCCAACACAGGCCAAGGTTTGTTTTTAGCTTCCTGTTGAAATTTTTCACTTTACAAAGAAATCCTAATTCTTTTATGACTTAAACGGATAAACGGATGTTTTTCAAAAGTTGCACTTAAGGGTCCTATTTAGGGTGACCAAGTGTCCTCTTTTGCCAGGACATGTTCTCCTTTTTTGGTAGCAAAATTATGTTTTGTTTGGTTTTTTTCCTCAGCATGTTCTCCAGATCATTAATATTTATAACAACGCATTGCACAGGGCTACTTGGGTAATTTTGATGTATCTAACCATCAAAATGTTGATGAGCACAAATATATGGTCTGGTTGACTCTGAGACAGAAAATTCTAAAGTATAGCAGCAGGTGCAGCGGGCATGGTCACTCTAGTGCTATTGTAATATCTGTTGTAATATCTTGAACGTCTGATTGTAAAGAAAGCACCCCACCTCTAAAAAAAACAACAAAAAACAAAAATTCAATCACAGCTGAGGATTTTGGGTTGGCACTCAGTCTGACCAGTCAGTTATCAAAAGGAATGAAACAAAAAAGTGTTTGAAATAAAAGGAGTTTGTAGATATTTAATAGACTTCAGGTCCCATGCTGTTGTAATAAGTGGATATTTAAATTAATGGTCCTGTTGGCTTTGATAGAGCCCAAATAAACATTACTATAATTTTTGTGTCCTAAAAAAGTCACTTAGGCAAATAGATAGAAATTACATCCAAGTTAAACCCGAAGACTATAGACTGTATTAAAAATTAAGACCATTTCTGTCTACTGACTTTTGAAACAAAATATGCTCCCCTTGCATTTTGTGAATGATGTAACAAACACCAACCAGGGAGTCACTGAACCTCCTACAACTTTGTCTATTTCAAACATTTCAAACCAACATGAATCTGTTTTGCAATGGACTGGACCCACCTGAGGAACAATGTTTTAAAGGTGTATTTAGAAAGTATTTCAGTCAGCGGAAGATGCGTTACTACAACAGTGCAAAGTTTTAGCAACCATTATGGCTTCAAACTCAACACAAAAGGTGAAAATAAATGCATGTGGAGGGCTGGAGCTAAAAAACAGCTCTCTCTCTTTCACTCATGTTTGTCTTTGGCACTGATACCCCCTGCTGGTTACTCCTATACACTTACATGGAATGAGAAGACAACCCCTACGCAATTCATCACCTTTATTTACAGTCACATTTTATTGTCACGTTAAAACAGTATGTACACTCACAATAGGAAAGAGGAAACTCCACAGTGACATGAACACAGGACGAACAGGCAGTAAGAGAACAGTAAAGAGAAGATTTGAGGTATCTGAAATGTATCTAGAAGTTGAAAGTGCTCTGGTTTTCACCGATGTTAAAGGCATAGGCGTCATCAGTTGTGTCCGGGGCCACACACTGAACCTCCTCGTCCTTAAATCAAGAAGAAACAAATCAGTCGTAATGTTCACAAAAGCATTTAAAACATTATTTTTTTTAATTTTCTGAACATCTTGAACGTTACTCACCTCCTCTGAAAAGTACTTCTCGATGAGGTTGAGTGCAGCTTTATAAACCATCTCGTTCTCGTGAGCCTGCAGAGCTTCGATCTTATCAAGTCCTCCGCACTCCTCAACCATCAGACTCAGCTTATCCGACTCACCGATTTTATCACCAGCCTGAAAGTAAAACTCATATCAGCACAAATACTTCACTAGATTCATCATCATCAATTATTCCAAAGACTCTGAACCCACCATGAAGATGTTGGTGATGGCATCCAGGATAACAAGAACAGTTTTGCTGTCTTTGGAGGAAAGCAGGTTGAGGAGCGGCTCCAGGACATTAGCTTGTACAAGGTAAACCACCTGCTGAATGCTGCCCCCACTGGTGAAGTTAGTTACAGCCCAAACAGCCTCTTTCTGGGTTTTGTAGTCACCCTGAGAGAGAACAAAAAGGGATGATGAGGAACACGACTATAACCTTCATGTTAGAGATATACATAATCTACTAGCTCTGGGCCATACTAGTTTCTGATCTCACCCATATTTTCTTCAGAAATCAGGAAGAGTTATGAAGTTTTCCATCACTGATTGAAATTTTGAGTTAAAAATAAAATACATACCCGCACAAGCATGTCAACCATGTAGGGGACAAGTCCAGCATTGATGACCTCCTGGATCTGTCCGTCCTTCCCTGCAGTGATGTTGGATAGAGTCCAAGCTGCCTCTTTCTGAATGTTGGCTTTCTTGTGTCTCAACAGCTGAGGAAACATCTTCAGGGCGCCGGCATCCAAAACGGCTTGAGTTTGCTCATCTGTGCCAGTGACGATGTTGCCGATGGCTCTCAGCGCGGGGGTCTAATGGAAGAGAAAAATATAATTTGTTACAAGATTTTATTAGTGCTTTTAGACACATTGGCTCAACTTTGGTAACATCTCAGCTTCCTCTTCTGAGTGTGACATTAAATGAAATTTAAAAACCAGATTTCAGAAAATATTTTGAGGCTACAAGCACTAACCATCACATTTGCAGTGAGATTTCACACGTACCACAACAGGAAGCTCGTCAAAGCCAAGCATCTTCACCAGACGAGGAATCACGCCGGTTTGGACCACCACCTCGATGCGATCATTGGAGCCATCAGTCAGGTAGGAAACAGCCCAGCAGGCATCAGCCAACACCTCAAGGTCATCACAGTGGAGGAGACGAATGAGGGAAGGTAAGATCGCCTGGATGGCCCCCATGGGAGGGGATGGGTTCTTGTTACGGCAGAGATTTGACAGAGTCCAGGTGACATTTCTCAGGTAGCTGGTCTGCAATGAAACAAACAGGGAGAAGTTTGAGGAGTGTTTACTTGAGTGTTGATGCCCTCTTGTGGTTCAGGAAAAAAAAGTATTTCTATTTGACTTTTCTCCATGAGCATATTTTCAGACATGAAAAAATATTACTTACATTATATGCAGAGAGGTCAGGGATGGCCAGCAGACTAAGCAGAGGAGCCACAGCGCCATGTTTGATGACCCGGTCTCTGAGAGCTGATCCATCACCTGCAGAACAAAGACGCCAACATTTAAAACACATTCTCTGATGCTCATGACCATATGAGATCATAAAGTTAGGAAGTTACCAGCAATGTTTCCCAGAGCCCAGACTGCCTGCTCGCTAATGTGCTGGTGAGGGGACGTGACCAGGCTGATGAAGGCAGGAATGGCTCCACCCTCTACCACAGCCGCCGTCTGATCAGAAGTCCCGGACGCAATGTTCGTCAGAGCCCAGGACGCCTCAAACTGGATGGGGGGACAGTCTGTGAGTCCCAGGAAGGAGACAAACTTTGGGATCAGTCCAACACTGATCAGCTGGTCGATGGGAGGGTGTTTGTCACGGGACAGGAGCTTCCTGAGATTGAGGACAAGAATAGTAACAAAGTCAATATTCCTCCCAGATTTAAGTTTAATTATATGTTGATGATTAAAAACTTTTAAAGTTAAAGTTTTTTTTTTGTCTTGATCTCGTAAATGATGATCTTCCTCTTCTTACCGTGCAGCCTGTGTGGCCTGGAGCTGGGAGTCAGTGTTACCGCTGTTTACTCCTGCAAGAATCTCCTCAACCGTCCACTGTCTGAGTGCCTGCCAAATGTTACAGAAAAATCAGAATACATAGAGAGTAGAGACACCATCCACACGATGACATTTTTTCCACTCAAGTTTTTGAAGTTGTGGCTGTACTGAGATTTTTGATTAGGTAAAAATCGGTAAATGATGAGCATCTAGTAAGCCACACCCAAAAATAATTTGAAATAGAATATAAATATCAAAAATAGTAAGTAATCAGTTTTACAAAATAAAATAAAAAAACAGTTTCATGAACTTCACATGCATGTGAGCAGAGCAGTGTACAACAGGGTAATCAAGTTTCTGCAGTGAGGGTCTAACAACTAACAGAAAAAGGATTCAAAGTTCAAAAAGGCCAGAATTGACTAGATTTCAGATGTGGTGAGCCGCCTACGCCTTTAATTATCTGGATAATTGTATTTATAAATATTTAAAGGATTCGCAGCCTTACCTGACAGTTCTGTGTTCTCTCCTGCAGAGGAGAAGTGGCCTCGTCAGGAAGCGCAGACACATTCCTCCTCTTGAAGATCTGATCGTCTTTCTTCGCTTTTCTGAGCTCCACGTTTACCTCCACTCTCCTGCGACGGAGCTCCTGTTAAAAAAAAAAGTTCAGTATGATTAACACTTCAGCTAACAGAGGAGAAAAATATGCGGGTCTGAATTTGTCCAGAAAATAACTCACATTGGCGTCTTTGCCTTTGTTCTTGAATTTGTTCAGACGTACGACGTTCTCAGACATTTTCAGGTGAATGAAGGTCACAGCAGATATGAAGCAGATGTTTTGGTGTTTTATTCCTGCGAAAAAAAGTTTAAGTGTTAAAATATATGCTAACTTTCAGCTGCCTCGTGACACTACGGATAGAGAAATGACACACGTCAAAGTAACAGACGCAGATTTGACTCAAGAACAGCCCCGTTCTTAGCTTAAGTAACATCAAGTTGTCCCTTTTTAACACAGAAAGTTGAGATTTCCCATTCACAAAATGACATTCCTTTAGTAAACGCATTTTAAAAGACAGCACATGCTCACCTTTCCGTCTTTAAGAGGATGTGTTACTCAGAAAGTGCCGCACAGACCTTTAAATTTCTGCAACAAACGCTCCTGATTGGTCGGTTCGAGCAGAACGCATCCACCAGTGGACATTCATTGGTCTGTTCAAATTACGTCACAATGCACAGGAAGTTACGTCAACATTTGGAAAAATCGCGAGAGTCTCTCGTTCATTTGAATTCTATCACTTCTGCATATATTCAGTAAATATTAACGAATGTCCAAATATAGTTTTTGTTTTGGTTGAATATGAAACCCAAATGATAGAAAAAATTATAGTGAGAGAAAATACATATACATTATTACGTTCACGTAAATCTTATCTGAAATCGTTAAACTCCAGTCACTCGTTGGTCGTTCGTTATAAGATGTAGTCAAATGTCATATCACCGTTTATTACAGGGAAACATTTAATTGTTCGTCAAAACCATTTAGCTCGTACCAGGTCATTTCACTGATAAAACTGCAATAAAAGAAGTCCTATTTATTAAACCAAAATGCATTTGTGAATAAAAAAAATTATACAGCCAAGCTGCTTATCGTATCACAAAATGTTTCGATAATCATAGTTTCTATCTCATTTGGCTACCATATACTGAAAAACGATCTAGCAAATTTCACTGTTTTATTCCCCAACATTCATTTTTTATCAAACCGCTGGAGGAGTCTGTTCTCATTGACATGTCACAAATAGAGGAAGAAGTGTTCAGTCTTTTGCATTTTATTAAGTGCCATATACATCAATATTTCTTCAGATGTAATACAAAAAAAGAAAAAAAGAAATCCAGTCAAAATCTGACAAATTTTTACAAACAAGGCAAGAACCTTCAAATACATGGTTTAATCCTTCTCGTTGGTCGGTCGGTCGGTCGGTCGGTCACTACTGCAGAGCACATCATTTACAATAGCTTATTACTGCACTTTCAGTAGGTTATACAAGTTTAACCAAGCAGACTACTGATGTCCACATTAAGTAAAAGTGTCGTTCATGCCACTTCAGACTCAACGATGAGCGCAGATGGAAGAAAGTAAATATATCCTTGATGCTCAGTAAAACGTTATTTGTCAGGATTCTGTTTCCTGTTTCCCGATGGTCTGAGGGGCATTTTATCAAGGAGAACAAAATAAAAAGACTGATTTCAAGAAATAACGAAAGTGGAATTATGAGAGCTCCATGAGAGTCTTTTCTCTGAGGTAAACTTTCTTCTGTTGTTCGCGCTCCTCAGTACAGTCCCACTAATGAAGATGGGTCCAAAGTAAAGGTCCCTCAGACGGCGTCTCTGCCTGAACAGTTACGTGAAAGCAGCAGAGGTCAGCTGCCCCAACAGTCAGAGGAGCAGATCCCGGAACGCGGGATGAGGCAGAGCCTGTCAGTTCAGAAAAGCCATTGTTCTTGGCAGGTGCATTTCATGTGAGCAATGTGCGATGTTTCTAAGTGGCCGAGGAGCACTGTAGCTTGTTGTTGTGAGACCTACAGAGTGCGAAGAGAGGGGACAGTTCAGAGCCCTGCGCACTTTGTTTACGCTGTGACATCTGGACATACAGACAGACAGACAGAAGGATGCAAAGGAGCAGGAGGAGGATCCTGCAGCCATGTTGATGCAGCAGACTGGGAATGCTTTACCAGAAGCTATAAACTGAGGTTAGCTTTAAGAAAAGGAGGTTTACATAGTACAGTGAAGAGTCATAAAATAATCTAAAACGATCTGCTTCATAATTATTTAAAACATCCACATATATCTTACAACCTCTGTACACGATAAAAAGTCTATACACTCATAGAACCACACTGGACCAAACAGAGAGGGATGAAACAGGCCGAACTTCTCATAAATATCTCCATAATAAAATCTGCTGCTTTACATAGGTTCTTATTTCTAGATAAGTTAACACATCATCAGAAGTTTGGAAACATCTGAGCGAACGTGAAAGAAAAAGAAACTACATGAGGATCTCGTCAAAATGGCACATTTGGTGTCGTGTGTGTTTTTAAGGTTTCTTTCTTTAGTCATGATTACTTCTGCTGCTCTGGAAATAAAAAAGCTTCCATGACATTATGAAAAGAGACCCCAGCTTCCAGCCCAGACTCCAGCTAGACTGGCCCCTTAAGAATCTGACAATCTGCAAGACAGAAGAAAATGGGATGGAGTAAATCAAAAGGCATGCAGCAAAGATGAACAACAGACAAAAATGCAAGATGAGACACAGTAAACACGGCACAAAGGTGGCAGCCATGTTGGTTTTAGTGTGATTCTACAGCAAACAGAGCTCACTACACATGCTGGAGGGATAAACTGAAGAAACAGAGAGAATAAATGAGGAACTGACAACAGCCACATCGTCCCCAACATCAAAGAGCGCAGAGAGAAACACGGAGAGGAAGAGGAGCACCGGAGCTCACCTGCTCGCTTTGAAACCTTTCAACTTTTGTACAAAGAAGGCTTCGAGCACCTCTGCACACTGAAAGAACGGCGTGTCGTTGGGATTGTAATAGCGGCAGTTGTCAAAGATTTTGGTCACGTCAGCCACAAACTCTGTGAGCTTGTGGTAATGTCGCTTCTGTAGACGAGTTTCCATCGTGGAGAAGTCTGCGAAGGGCAGAGAGACAGGTGAGGAGAGTGAACAACTCTCCAGGAACTTCACATCTAAAATAAAGTCTTTCTTTTCTTACCCATTGGCTCCTTGATGACACGGTAATAATCTGGCGCGTCGTGAGGGTCCACTGGTTCAAGGAAGGGCCACGCCATTTTGTGAGACTATTAAGAAAAGGTGTGGCACCATGTTAATATGTAAGTGGTTCGACAAAATGGTTTGGTTTTTACCTGAATCAGCTTTGTACCTGTAACGACCGTAATATTCTTTTCAATCCGTCATAGTCTTTGTCTGTGAGTGGCGTGAGGACTGTCATGGCGTCTTCTGTCGACTGACACTGCGGGCAGACGTACACGTCGATGTGATTAGCCTCGCTCTGCAGGATGCCCACACAGCGCCCGTGATACCAGTTCTGGCAGCGATCGCAGCCGATGTAGAACCTGGTGGTCAGAGACAGACAGACCGGTCATAAATATAACTGTGAGGAATTTATCATCAAGAACAGGAAACGAGAACAGCAATTAAAAAAACCCACTTCTTTTAAAAGCAAAAGCATAAGTGTTTGCAGCCTCAGAGGGGACATGCGGGGGAAAAAAAGATTTTTATTTCAATCCTGACAAACTTCTCAGCAGAATTCTTGAAAGATCATGAGAAATTCTAGCTACACCAAGGAAACTTTTGCACGATCCACAAACACTTCTGTTAAAAAGTTTTTCCAGGTCCCAAGAAAATGTTCTGAAATCCTGAGAAACCCTAAAATTTTGGTGAGATCTCCAGAAACTTCTGGTGAGAGAAATAGACACTTCTTGTAAAACCCTTGGAAGCTTCTGAGCGATCCAGAGAATTTTGCACGGAGTAAAAAAAAGGGTTGCTTTCATAAAAGTTTGATCACAGATGATAAAAATCACAAATTTGGCTTCCCTGGGTTAAAACCTCATTTGATGAATTTTACTTAAACAAATCTGACACTTCTTTCTGACTGAAGCTCAGTATTCATGTTTACTTGAAAAGTTCTCTTGTAAAAGTATTGAGATCAACCTAGAATGTTTTCTATGTGGCTTAGGGTCTCTGCATGAATATGTGTTGTGTTGGATCAAGTCAGCATCCCTTTGAGCTCCGTATGCACCATTCATATTCACTTACTCATTAATCTGATCAAACGAGCTTAAAAATCTCTGACTGTTGTGTAAAGCGTATGGAAAACTCACTGTGATTCGTCGTACGGTGTCCGGCAGATGCAGTACAGCTCCTCATTGCTTCCTCCCTCCTGACCTCTTTTGCAGTCGTTACACACAAAGTCCTCAAGCTTCTTTGCCTCCTTCTCCGTGATGCCCACGCAGGCGCCATGGAACCAGTTGGAGCAAAGGTCACACCCAATGTAGAACCTGAGGAGAACAGACCGTTTTATTTCTAAATCACTGAAATCATAACGTGAAATCATCAGCAGATGATGGTGACATACTTGGACTCGTCGTAGGGCGTTTTGCACACACAATACAGTTTGCTGTCTTTTTTGTGGTCCTTTGAGGTTGAAGAGAGCTTCTTCTTCTTCTTCTTGTGTTTGGATGAATCTGGATCTCTGTCTCTGTCCCGGTCTTGGTCTCTCTCTCTGTCCCTGTCCCGATGTTTGTCCCTGTCCCGATGTCTGTCCCGCTCCCTCTCTCGGTCTTTGTCTCGCTCACCATCTCGCTCCTTCTCTCGGTCTCTGTCTTTGTCCCGCTCCCTCTTCTTGTCCTTGTCGTGGTGTCGGTCCCTGTCCCTGTCTCTGTCTCTGGTCCTGTCTCGCTCGTCTTCTCTCTTCCGTTTGTGAGAGGACGAAGGTGAAGGCGATGTGTGGGAGCTGTGAGAGGAATGTGTGGATTGGGAAGAGTGGGAGGACTGGGGGGCAGAGGCGGCTTTGACGGTTGCAGCAGCGGCCTGAGCGATGGCAGCTCGCGCTCTCTCCTTCTCTTTCTGTAGTCGTGCTATGTCCCGCCTCAGCTCCTCCTGAAGTGGAGACAACAGAAGGAATGAAGGATCAAACTTTCAGCACATATTTACTCTCTCCTTATCCAAACATCCCATAAATAGTCTCACCTGGACTTGCAGCTGCAGCTCCTTGTCCAGCAGCGCCCTCTTCTTCAGGATCTCCGCCTTTAGCTGCTCTTTGTGTTTGTACAGAAGTGCCGTCAGCTTGGTGGCGTTCTGTTTGGAGCGTTTCTGCTCCACCACCTCCTCCTTCTTCCTCTTCTTAGCTGCCTGTTTCTCGTCCTTCTCAATCTTATCGAGTATGAACTTCATCACCTGGTTGCAAACGATCATTCTGCGGAGAGAGAGAAGAGGGAGGTTATCAAAACCTGAGCTAAGGAAATTTTAACATCAGAACACAAGGTCAAGTTCCAATGTTGTAATTCAGTGACTGATGATACCAGACCTCTGGTTCTCCTCGCGCTCAGCTGCAGCAAGGCTCTTCCTTTGTTTCAGTTGCTCAGCTGAAGCGTTCTGCTTCGTCACCACCTGAAAATAAAAACTGTCACTATTTGTATCGATGAGAAATAAATGATTGAGGATAAATCTAAATGTGTTGTACCATTTTTTGGACACCATCCACGGGACCAACATTCTGCAAATTTTGCTCCTTCTGTTCCCTTTTAGCCTCCGGGTGTTTCTTCTTCTTTGGTTTTGGTTGTTGTTGCTGTTGTTGTTGCTGCTGTTGCTGTTGTTGCTGAATCCTCTGAATCTGCTCCTGGACACTCGGCGGTGCCTGTATAGTCACCATATTCTGGATCTGGTGGGTCTGTATCTGCCCCCCTGCCTGCTGGATCTGAATCGGCAGCTGCAGTTTGATTTGCTGAGGGATGGCGCCCCCCTGCTGCTGGGCCTGGGCCTGAATCTGTGCCTGTATCTGAGCAGCAACATGAGGAGGAAGAGCTGAGAGGAGCTGCACCGGCTGCTGGAGGCCCGGCACGGTGATGAGCTGATGCCTGATGGGGGTCTGGACCTGGAGTTGAGGCTGGGTCTGGACTTGAGTTTGGTTCTGAGGTTGAAACTGAACTTGGAGTTTAGCTTGGACTTGGGGTTGAGCTTGGACCTGAATCTGCTGCTGGACCTGGGTCTGTTGAGGGGATTGGACCTGAAATTGGGTCTGGGTTTGGACCTGGGGTTGTTGCGTGGCCTGAGTCTGCTGCTGGAACTGGACCTGAACCTGGGGATGGAGCTGAGTTTGGATCTGGGTTTGGGCCTGAGACTGAATGTGGGTTGGAGGTTGGACCTGAGGCTGGGGTTGGGTCTGGGTTTGAAAAGGGGCTTGTCCCTGGGGGTGGAACTGGGGTTGAACCCTTGACTGAAGCTGAGACTGTGCTGAGACCTGGACCTGGGCCAGGGTTTGGTTTTGGGGCTGAAACTGAGCTTGAGGTGGATTTGGGGGAGGGGGCTGAGTCTGCGGCTCAAACTGGACTCTGACCTGGGGGTGATTCTGGGCTTGTGCTTGGGCCTGAATCTGCTGGACTTGACTGAAGGGCTGGACCTGAATCTGAGCACAGATCTGGGTCTGACGCTGGGATTGGGTTTGGATCTGAGGCTGTGGGGGTCTCACCGTGGTGACCACAGAGGAGACCGGTAATCCTTGCATGTGGACCTGGACCGCTGAGACCGGGATTTGAGAGACCTGCTGCATGGACACAACGCCCGGGTGCTGGACCTGGACTTGAGTTTGAGGAGGAAGAGCAGCTTGAGGCAGAGCGGTGACGGGCGAGTGTGAGGAGACTGATACAGGGGCAGGGGGAGGGGCCTGGGTCGGGGTCTGAAGCGGAACTGCGGCCTGCAGAGGTGGATTTTGAGCTTGAGAGGAGACTGAAGTCCAGACCTGAGGCTGAGCGGCTCTCTGCTCCATCAGAGCTGCAGGAGGAAGAAGAATTAAAGACATGAAATCAAAAGTCAATAGCTGAAAAGTGTTCAGGATCCAAGGGTCAAGGATTTAAACCAGAGGATCATGAAACTGGGTCCTGGTCTTTACCTGGCACTGAAGGTGTTGTGGAGGTTGCTGTGACCGGTGTGACAACAGCATTGGCCACAGCCGCATGAAGAGGAGCCGTGGTCTGGATCTGGGTCAAAGCTCTGCCCGGGGAGGGGACAGGCAGCTGTGCGGAGACCACAGCGAGTACTGGAGCAGAGACCGGGGCGAGGGCTGGGGTTGGGACTTGGACTGGTGAGGGGAGAGAGGCAGAGATGGGCATCGGGGCTGAGTTAGGGGGGCCAGGGATCTGGAGGGGGGCTGGGGTGGAGGTGAAGGTCTGTAGGTGGGGCTGAGGAGCAGGTGGTCTTTGGACAGGTAGTGATCCAGGGGTTTGGAGAGTAGAAACTGTGTTGGGAGCTGAGGAGAAAACTGGTCTTTGGACTGAGGGCTGTGTGGAGGCTGCGATGTGTGGCAGAGCAGGACTGGACATCTGGGGTTGAGCAGAGATCGGTAACGGGGGGGCAGCTGAACCTGGAGTCTGCACTGAGACCTGAGCAGCTGAAGCAGGAGGAGCAGGAGCAGGAGGAGGTGGAGCAGGGATAAAAGCCGGGGTCGGGGCCAAACTGGGCGCGTGTGTCGGAGCAGGAACAGGAGCTGCCATCTGAGTCTGAGCAAGCGCTGAAGGAGTTGTCTGAACTTGTGCAGGAGCTCTAGCTTGACTTGGTGGTGATATCTGTGAGGGAGGAGTCTGAGTGACAGTGGGTTTCGTCAGGGTGGCGGTTGATGGTGCTGAGGTTGATGCAGAAGAAGATGGGGGCATCGGGGTGAAGAGGAAGCGCTGCACTTGACCGTTTGGCATGGCAGCCTGCATGAGCTGCTGACCAGGACCGGGGATGACTGTGACACCCTGTGGGATGATCTGTAGCTGGCCCTGGGTCTGACCCTGACCCTGGATCACCACCGTGAGACCTGGGTTTCCTCCCTGTAGAGTCACAGAGAAAGGGAATCTCAGGGACATATTTTAAAATGTACAAACATCACGACTCAAGTTGTACAAGAAGTGTTTCCTTCTCACCTGAGCCCCCTGAGTGAGCTGCATGAGCTGGGCCATGGTGAGTTTGACCTGACCCTGCTGAGGTCTGCTGGTCTGAGGTGCAGCTACAGGTGCTGGTCCAGGTGCTGCTGTCACTGGTGCCGCCCTCTGAGCTGCAGGTGTGGATGCAGACTGAGCCAGGTTCATGGAGGTCACAGGCGACTGGGTCAGACCTGCAGGGGAAGAGGACAGAGTCAGACCTGGTCTGTTTCAGAGTAAACTGCAGGAGCTTCACTATCGAATGGAGCCATGTTCTGTCAGTAGTGTCCTTGTGAATGTGAGGGGATGGAAGAGTAGTTGATTTTCATGCCACACATGGGCATGAAGTGAAGTGCAGCTGGGTTTTAATTTGTGTATTATTAAGAAAAAACTCTGGGTAGTTGTAGTTAAGCCAGTAAGTGAGTAATTTCAGTTATGGATTTTCATGTTGAAGAAATTTGTGAAAAAACTGTGCTGTTCCAGTACAAATAGTTGATTGATGTTTTGATATACAGCATTTGTTTAAGTTTATATTTTGAGAAATCAATGTTTAATCAAAATGTTTTTAATTTTTCTTACTTTAAAATTAACATTCATTCTCACATAAAAACACAAAAGTAGCAAAATTGGTACTGTTGAGTACTGTTTAGGTTCAAATGTGAGAGGAACCCATCCCTAAGCTTCACACTTAAATATTTTAATGGATCACCTTGTGAGCCTGGACCTCTGACCATTGCTGAGCTCACAGAGGTAGATGGAGAAGCTGATGGGCTCATCGTTGTGACAGGTTGGCCTCCTGCTGAGATGGTCTGGAACAAAAATCCAAAGGTTAAAAGATCACTGACTGTGCTGCACATTTCTCCACTCTGACTGAAAAGTGTCGTCCTGAAGTACCTGCTGCTGCTGAGCATTTGAGGCTGCGGTGGAGGCTCTGAGGTTGATGTTTCCTGTGGTAGGATGCAGTGTGCTGTACGTCCTCAGGTTAGCAGGAGGGCCAGAGGGAAATATGCCCAAAACTTTCTGCTGAACTGAACCTGTGAATGAGAACAGAATCGTCAAGTTGAAGCTGAATACAGAGAGGAGTTTTTGTGATGACAACATGCAGGGATGAAGCCAGGCGTGCTGGGAGTGTGAGGGTCTTTGGAAATGTCCTACTTCAAATGAAAGTCAAAAAAAGATCCACGAAGACAATGATGAAGAGAAGCCCAGATAAAAAAAAACAACCAAAGTTTTCTCCACAGAGGCTCATCCAAAGCAGAAACATAACCAAACATGGTCGGGCTCTACCATGCGAAGCGTTATGGGTCTGCGTTGTGGCATTTTGGCATCCATTCGGTCACCAGCAGGAATGGATGACACGTGTGCGGCCTACCTCCTTGAGCTGAAGGCACGTTGAGCGTGACAATCTTGCTGTTAGCGGGCAGTGGGAGTTTGGTGCCGATGACCTGACCCGCTACAGTCACCGGGCTGCCAGAGATCTGGAAGGTTTGGTCTGAGGTGGTCGAGGCTGCAAGACACACGATGCCACCTGCAGTCACGCACGACCTCAAATGTACTGGGACAGCCGGCGTGAGGCTGTGGTGTCCACTGGAAAAGTTTGAGTCTGAGGTTTTAAATGACTAAGGACCAGATGTTTAACTTCTGCAGAAGCTGTCTGCTATCTTTACGCTTTAGAGGCTTAAAAATATGTTTGTCTGTAGTTTAAACCAGACTTAAAGTGGACACCACAAGCCATCAAGTCATGTTCAGCTTTTAAATAACAAATGTGGAAAATGAAGACAGGTTGAGAAGGACTATATTGATGTGTTATGTCAAAGAAAAATGGAAGGATGAGAAAAAAATGGAAGTAAATCCAGAAACAATTTTCTGGTACAAGATTAGTCTCACACCTGTGCACTTTCCCATATCAGAAAATCATCCGTAGAGCTTGTTTTTGCACATCTAAGTACACGTTCTTCAGTAAAGATGTCAAAGGGCTTATTTCATGAGGATAAAAGTGATTCTTAAATCAAAAGATGGATAAAATCATGGATTCAGAGATGCTGAAAGTTCTCCTTGTCTTCTCCAGTCTCACCTGAGCTGTTGTCCTTATTGCTCTGACCCTGTTTCACCCATGAGGCAAACGACTGGTGGAAGTTTTTGTCCTGCTGGAAGGAAACCGGGGAGCCCAGTTTGGAGGCAAGAACCATCTTGGTTCCGGGTGTGACCTGACCTGGTCTCTGGTTGGTGGACACAGGGGTGCTGGGAGTGCTGGAAGAAGTGGAGCTGGGTGGTGTTGTAAAAGGAGAGCCAGGCGTGCTTGGTCTGGGCTGCTCCAGACGTTTCTGAAATGTGCAAATTAAACATTTAAGACATGCTGAAGGTTTCTCTTTTTTAGTCTTTTAAGGCTTTCATTGTAAGTCAGGACAGTGAGTTCAGTGGAACTACACTAACATCCCTGATTCAAACTTTGACATCTTGTGTGATTTCCCACCTGCTGTGCTGCCAGTCTGGCCTGTCTCAGCTGACTCTCCAGATGAGCTTTGACATCCTCAGCCGTCCTTAGGCTGCTGCCGCTCTTAGAGGAATCGATGCCCTGAGACTTCTCCCTCTCCACTCTGCACACGATGGAAAAATGACGCAACATGTTTAGTCAACTCTTCCAGAAGAACTCAGTGAGTGTTGTGTCAGCGGTTTGTTTCTCACTTTTCTGCAAATGCCCTGATCTCCCACAGCTCCAGCTCTTCCTCAGCAACCCAGGACTCCACGGCCACAGGTCCGGTCAGCTTGGCCGGCTCCTGTTTCTTTGGCCTCAGAGCGCTGGAGCGCAGACCTTTCCTCTGTGGAGTCGGGGTCTCTGCTCATCGTAGAAGACAAAAACAAAGTCGTCATTCTCGAAAACAGTCACCTTTATCAGAGGTACCGTCACTGGGTGATACATTGAGACTTCACCTTTAGGAGTGTCCCTGTTCCCAATGGGACAGATGATCTTCCTGATGCAGTACTCGGAGCGAATGCCATACGGTCCCACATCTCTCCGCTTTATGATCTCTGTGGTGATGATGTCTGTGTCGGTGGTTTCTGTGGTGGAGAACAAAGACATTAAGGATTTGTACACATGTAGCTGGGTATCTTCAAAAACAAATATCCCCCTCATTTGTTTTTGAAAATACTTTTATCCATACAGAAGTGAAAAGATGCAAAACTCTGGTTTATGAAAACTATGAGACCAGAGTTTTCCAAACTCTTCACTTTGGCCGGAGTTTTCAGAAAAGAGCATTCTTAGTGATGTAAAACTGCATTTTCTGAAAACATTTAGCATGGGCAGAGATTGAGTGTAGGACAAAGCTTACGTACCTTTCCGAGTCGTCCCAACAGCAGGAGACGGCTTCACCGCCATGTCGTCCCACCTCAGACACGCCCACAGCAGCCTGAGCATGAGGCTAACCCCAGCAAGGGACCGCACAGTCTGGAGACGGTACCTGAAGGAGACAGGGGTGACTTTAGCTGTGATTCTTATTTCATCTTTCTGGAAAACTGTCCTAACTTTTCGGCCGATCAGGTGTCCCACACACTTATCAGGAGAACTAACCTCCATGTGATGCCAAACGTGGGCCGAGGTGAAGGGTAAGGCCAGATATCGAGGGCCGGTTTGGCGTTGTAGTTGAAAATGGGCACCTCTCTGATTCCTGACCTCCTCGCCAGCCTCTTCAGGTCGTCGTTGGGCAGGATGAAGATGCTCTTTTTGCTGCTCTTGGTGACGAACTTGCGGTAGGATGGGAGCGCCGTGCCTGATCGAGCCTTCTTGGATTTGGAGAAGCGGAGGAGGCTGACCCGGTCTCTGGTGGAGTACTCCTTACTGATGGTCATAGAGCTGCTGGTCTTGGGTTTCTGAGGGACGGCTGCTCTGGAGGTTATAACGGAGGAGATAGCGCTGTTGGCTGCTTGAGACTTCCTGTCGGGCTGCAGTGCATTCTGGGACTCTGCAGAAGTCTTAACACAGTCACTGCTACTGTTTTTATCTGCTTCACTGTTATTATTCACAGAGGGAGCTGATTCTGCTCCTGCGCTTTTCTCCGCCATGTGGTTCTCTAATTTTGGGACTTTCGCTGGCGGTTGATGACAAACGTCTTCCACATTATTCTGCGAAATGTTTCCATTCATGAGAGACTTCACAGGCTCTTTCTGAGGCTCTTTGAAGTCCTCTTGAACTTGGTTTTCTGCGTTGCTGACTCCAGCTCGCCCATTCAACTGCATCGGACCCTCCTTGCTCTCGATTTCCTCGTAAGCACGCTTCTTAGTGTTCTCCACGACTCGAGCTACATCTTGTTTCGGTTTGCCTTCACTCACATCTGATAAACTTTTGTTGGTGCTGTTAAGCTCAGTGCTTCCTCCGTTTATTTCTTGGTGAGCTACATCTGCCCCGTTCCCAGCACTCTCCTCCTTCTGTGTGCTGTGGTTGGTTTCTGTGCTGTCGGCTTTTATCTCTGTTGTCTCCTGCTCAAAGTTGAGTTTTTTCACCACGTTGTCCTTCACCTCCTCCTTCTCCTCTTTCACACTTGGGCTGACACCAACCTGCTGTTTCCCCACCGTCCCTCCTTCAGTCTTTACTCCAGACTTTGCAGCAGATATTTTGGAGAGAAGCGTTGCCTGTCTCATCTTCTCCAGCCTCTGCTTCTCCTCCAGGGTGAACTGTTTCACGCGGCGCTCCAGGAGCCCGTCCAGTCTGGAAGGCTTCACCTTTTTCTTATAAGCCGTGCGCAGCTGGAAGCCCTCGCTGACATTCACAACGTCGTAGTACAGCTTCTCTGCAGAGTTCTCCTCCTTGTTGGGTTGTTCAACTTTCAGGATTGGTTCTTCTTTTGCAGACAGAACAGACGGCGAGGGCGAGGAACGCTCTGGATTTTCAGGCAAACCTATAAAACAGAGTCCAACAGGTCAGCAGGACACCTACACATGAAATCTACAATATTTTGAAAACATTTCTTCACAGAAGAACAAACACATCTTGCTTTTCATCTTGCACAGACATTGAGGATCTGTTGGAAATAACTTCATGCATGTTCACGAGGGCTGAGCAATTATTTCAAATATGATTTAATTGCAATATGGCCTGCTGCAATATTCTAATTGCAGATAGTGCAATAATTATTTAACCTCATAAAAAGGTTCAGAATACCAGAAACTTCTTTTTGCAGCAGATGTTTTATGCTCTACGTCGGAGTAACTTAGCCCTCCTCAACCAAAGAGACAAATAATTGAAAAAAACCTGTGTGTGAGAAACAATTTAAGTGATTAAAAAGGAGAATGTGGCAAGAAGTAGTAAAAATAGGATTAGGGTTGCAAATTTGGTGAAAAAGCAGCAAAAATGGGTGAAAACTGGGGAAAGCAGTTTGAAAATGATCAGTAAGTAGAAAAAATGGTACAAAAGTAGCAAAAAAGAGTAAATATAGTCCAAAATTTTTTATAGGTATTAATTCCCAGTTTTGGGTCGCCTAAACTTAATCCCCAAATAAATTGCAATTCCAAAATTGAGAAAAATAACAGTAACGTTTACCTCTCTCTTCTGTGTCTTTGCAAGTTTCAGTCTCCATGTTTTCATCCTCTTTCTCGTCTTTAGCACTTTTACCCTTCTCTTCCTCCTCCTTCTCTTTTTCTTCCTTTGCGGACGCCTGAGGTTTGCCGTCCTCCTCTGATGTGCTCTGCGACGATGCGTCAACAGAAGCTTCTTCTTTGTCTTTTGCAGAGTTTTGAGTCGTCTCTTTCTCAATTTCTGCAGTATTTTCAGTCTTTTTTTTGAAAGCTTTAGTTGCTTCTTTTCTCAATTTGGTTGCTACAAAAAAGAGAAGAAAATTCACAATGAGTTCTCCAGAAACAGAAGAAAAAATTGAGGCCGTTAATATTGTTTCATTCTTACCCTCCAGGTCTTTGCGGTAGTTTACGTTTGTGTTTCCTGGTAACTTTGGAACGAATCGGGGGACGTGAGTCTTACTGACCCAGCTCCAGCCACCATATCCTGTCACCCTGTACTCTTCTCCTTTCTGCTTCCACACCTGGACAGAAAACACAAGAGGGTCAGTTTTATGCAGAAATGAAGTGACATGCAGCGTACATGTCACTGCCCGACTCTTTCTTGCTGTTTCCTGCTCTGGTCATTGTCCTTTTCTCTCTAAATAAAGGTGTAAAAGCCCCTAAAATGTTTTATGATACATAGAAACAAAACATGAGTAGTTTTGTTGGTTAAAAAGAGTTGCTGCAGTCTCACCTGGTGTTTAATGGGGATGGTGTATTTCACCCATGTGGCCTGCTGCAGCGTCTCCTCATCCTCTAGTTTCTTCTCTCTTTTCTTCACCTTCTCCTTTTCCTCACGCTCCATTGAGGTCATTCGATGCAGCCTGAATGAAGACGCACAAAGCACCAAGAAAGTTAAACAAAGTCTGCTGCCAAGTCTGTTGGAGTGTCTGGTTGTGTTTGGTCTTTACCTCGTGTGTCCGAGAGAATCTTTCCATACAGGCAGCATGACCACAGGTTTGATGGCACACTCCAGGATGGCCAAGGCCAAAGCAAACTCTCGGGCTTTGCTGCACATCTGCACTGCTTTATTCCAGTTTGTCCTGAAAGGGAACAGACGCCGAGATTTGTGAGACTTCACGTCTTCAATCAAGCTCCATGACAATATTAAAATCAAGAAGAGTTTCTCTCTGCAGGAAGTAAACGTGAACTCTTGAGGAGCAGGAACAGGAACCTGATCTACCTGTGCGAGGCCCAGTTTGGGTGCATGAACGGTCCGGGGATGTTGGTCTCCAGCTGAATGATGGTGAGCCTCAGCGTGGACACAGTCAGACTCCGGGAGCCGTAAATTGACCCGTTCCACTTAAACTCGGCGGCGGTGGTCAGGCTGAACTTGTGTGAGAGATGGCGTCTCTTGTCATGGTCCTCGCGGTGCTGGTGCTTGTTCAGGGCCAGGACGTTGGTGCTGTACTGGTTGTGGTAGACTCTGTACTTCCCCTCCTGACCCAGTTTGAAGAGGTTGTTCAGGTTCACCGATAGGTCCCTTTTGAAGAAGCGGAGGCGGGAAGAGTCACCGTCAGAGCCCACGGGTGACGACTGAAACATGACAGTGAAACAAAACACTCAGATATTGTACAAGACCAAATACTTGCAGCTTCAGTACAAGAGATCTGACAGATTTGGACACATTTCTCAGAGCAAACATAGATGAAAATATTTCAGTCTTTTTTCTCCTTTTCAAAAGTGGAAGATGCTGACCTCTTTGCTTTCTCTGGGTGTTTGGTGATTGGATTCTTGTCCAGCTGCTATTCCTGTATCACTCTTTATCCTTTCATTATACTCCTCTGTCATTGCAAGAGAAAAACTCATCATTATTGAATTAACACAGAATAACCCACATTAATGATAGGTTCCTCTCTCGTCAGTACCTGTCCCGTCCTGGCTGGTGAACGAGGAGCGAGAGGAGGGGTCGTTTAGGTCCGGCTGCTCAGGTTTCAACATGGTTGAAGTCTGACTGATGCTGCCCAAGGGCTGAGGCGACGTTTGAAGCTGCGACTGATGGGCTGTTTGAGACTTTTCAAGAGACTTGTCTTCACTGGCAGATTCTCCTTTTGCATCCTCACCTAGAAAAACAGACAACAGACTCAGAGCTGGTGCAAAATAAAGATTTAGGAAGGAGTGAAACAAAAATAAGAAGGCTTTCAGATGAGAAACCTCCAAAACTCAGTTATTTTGAACTTAAAACAAAGTTAAAATTTCCAATTGAAAAAGCAATTATCTTAATTCCACAATCAAATAAATTGTTAGAAACAAAAATTATTTATGAATTATATCAGATTCTGAAACGTTTCATTCATCCATACCTGAACTGGACAGAAAATATTTTAAAAATAAATTTCAGATGGTTCAATATTTCTATGTTTCTGATTTGAATTAATTCTTTAGTTCTGTTTTTGTATTTCTTTCCTGATTAGTGCTTGGACTCACTGAGGGAGAAAATGATTTTCTGACTCAGGGGAAAACTCATGAGAATATGACTGCTCATGTGAAAATCAAAGACAAACTTATTAATTCTCTGTTCTTAATGGATAAATAACAACAGTATGGCTGTATACGTTGAAGTCGAGATATCTCGATATATAGGAAGTTAGTCACAATGTATTTTAGCTGAGCCAGACGTGACTGAGGGGAACACAGAGTCTGTGGACACGTTTGTATACAAGCCAGAAACAGAAGTCTTTAGTCCACCTCATCTGATTAATCCAGACTCATCCTGGTTGCACCAACCCAAAACAAGCCGTGCATTTTGTTTGCAGCACACCAAGATAAAGACAGCCGCCAGAAAGGAAAGCTCTGCATGCATCTGCAGCTCTTTGTCGAGGAGGCAGCAGGTGGAGCTGCCAGGCCGAGAGCCTTTTGTCTGAGCAACAGGAACCCGCCCAAATGCCCAAAAACTGGAGAAAGGAAAAGGAGCTGGCTGTGACAGACGTGGAGGACGAGCTGCTGCCAGGGGCGCCGGCTAACGCTGAGCCAAAAGTGTGTTTTTTATGACCACGAGAGCAAGAGACGGAGCAGACAAAGGAGGAAGAGCGTTTGGCTTCTGCAAGACAAGGCGACTGACAGAAAACAGCAACAACTGAACGAGGGGAAGGAAATATCCTCAACACAATCAGGATGTAGCTGAAGATACAAAAGACCAGCTACAAAAGAGAATCTCAAAAGGCTGATTTTAGTCGCTCCAGATTGTTCAGAGCTCCGATGTTTTGGATGAGCTGCTCAGAGAAATTACAATGTTATAATGTCCCAAAACAAGTCCCTTCAGAGTGAGCCAGCAAATCAGAAACACAGCCAGGAAACATGAATGAGATGCCAAGGTGAGATGCACAATTCTCTGTTTGAAGCAACGTAACACACGGGGGGAGTAGAGAAGTTGCATAAACCAGAGCTGAGGCAAATAAAAAACAAGGGAAGTTTCCTCATTTATACCTGTTAAATCAAAAGAAGGGTGCAAAAAATGAGGGCAGCGTTAGCAGCAATGAGCCACAACAAAAGCAGGCGGATGAGGGTGGATGAGCGACTCAGCAGCAGGTATGAAATGGTCGATGAGCTAAAAGACACACAGGTGAACTTGTTCTCCAAGTACCTGTCTTTTCCTGCTCCCCCAGCAGAGGGCACCCCGAGCTCTCAGGGCTCTTAGCGCGAACAGGCTGAGCCTCCTCGTTCGCTTCGAGGCTCTTGGGTGAAGGCGAGGATACGTCCTGGGTCAACTTAGAGTCGGGATCAAAGACAGAGCTCTCCGCTGCAGCAGGCGGAGCTGCAGCTGCAGCTGCCGGCATAAATAAATACAGAGAGCAAACAGCAGCCGCAGAGAGGAGATAAGTCCATCAGTGAGTCTGGATAAGTGTCAGGTCTTCATACAGTGGCAACAACAGCTTTAACACCTTGTAATTTACAGATGTGGCGTGCAAGATAGAACATAAAGGATATTACGTTTCTGAAGTTGGCATTTACCTTGTGAATTAGCGTCATCTGTGGGCTCAGCATCTTTCACCTCTTTGTTTTCGAGCCCTGGAGCGTCGCCCTCCATGTTCACAGGGTTCGTCTCTGCTTCTCGCTTCACCTCCTCTGATCGCCTCTTCACCTCCTGCGCCTCCCGCCGGATCTTCAACCGCTCCGTGACCACTTCTGCACTCAATGAAGAACAGATTTCAAAAGATTATTTGACTTGAAGACAGCTTCTGCAAGTTAGGACATTACTGATGCTAGCAGAAAAACGTCAAGATGAAAAGTGGCATGAAATGAAGTTGATACTGTAGTTTGAAGATCATTTACAAAGACAAAAATATTGAAAAAGAGTGAAGTAAAATATGTGCTCTTGCTCTGGGTGACATGTGAGTGTGTTCAAATTGAAATATGGCAAAAGTGATGCATGAGTAATGAAAAAGTGTTCCTAAATTTTGTCAAACAAGTAGGTAATTTGTCATATCTGTACATTTGCAAAAGTTAAGCATCAACTTTAGGCCCTAAAAAAAACGATTTTAAACAGAATCATGATGGCATTTAGACATAGAAATCAGCTCTTTTCAGAGAATATTTTAATCCCCTTAGATTTTTTTTTTCATAACAGCAGGGGCAGAAGTGTCACGGCTAAGAGGAAGAAAGAAAAGGTGCTAGAGGAAGTGTTCAGCAGCTGCAGATGATTTATAAAAACAAAATAAATCAAAAAACACTGACTGCACAAAAACATCTTTGTTCTATTCAGTTTCTGACAGTTTCAGAATAAAACACTCCGTTTCTCTGAGAGGTGACAAGTACAGGAAAAGAGTTATATACGACTGAGAGTCAAACAGAAACGGAAACTAGAGGCAGAGAAATCAGAAGTGCTTTAACCACCTTGACCTCTTGGAGGAAGGCGGGAAGGGAAACAGATTGTCTGCCATCAAAGAAAACCAGAAGTTTCTGTTTAAGCGAAAACCGTCAGAACAGCGCTGCATGATGGGGGGAAGATTTTGTGTTGCCTTATTATAGTTTAGGAGAGCTGTGACGTACCGTTGACAGCAGTGAGGTAGGCTTTATTGTTAGCGCGGGCTTTGTTGGTCAGGTCCTCTGTGATGTCCATGTGAGCTATCACCTCCTCCTTCATCTCCTCCAGAGTGGCGTACAGGTCCATCTCCCAGTACTCCTTATCCAGGCACTCCATCAGCTCCTCCAGCTGCACTTTGGTGCTGTAGTACCAGATCTTCTTCTTCTCTTGCTCCCCATCCTCCTCACTGTGGAGAGATGACAACACAGGCAGAGAGAAAATGAACAAAGAGAGAGAATATCAACATGCTTATGATATGAAACGAACTTAATATGTTAAAAACGTATTCCTTTTCTAATGATAATACTGTGCTGAGTGATCAGATGGTGTTTTTTATTACACTTTTTGGCCAAGTTCATAACATTGAGTGTGTCCTGTTAAAAAGTGAGGGAGAGCACTTCACAAACAGAAGCATAAGGTAGTTTTTCTGAGCTGGAGTGATACACAAAGAGTATCAGCAGCCATTTCTGTAGGAAAACAACACCAAAAGACTCGCATGCTGCCCAATGTTTAGATTCATTCAGATGTAGTTTGATAAATATGAGCTACAAGAAAAGGTGGGGATGAGAAAGCAGCAATAGACTAAGGAAGAGAAAGATGCATGGGATCGCATTACTTTCAAACAAACATCAAGTGATGTCTATATGGCTCCTTACAGTTTCAGTCTCCAGCTGTTTCAAAGTTAGGCTCAAAGTAACACACGCACACACACACACACACACACACACACACACACAGAGTGCAGAGAAAGAAGGGTTAATGTGAAATTACATTTCAGGAAAATGGGTTGAACTGGCAGCAACTTAATAATGATTTTTAATATTTTGGGGGCATGTACTGCCCCTGAGTGATAGTGATGGCTGAGCAGATAGTGCTCCATATCCACATCATTTCCCCCTGTAAGGCATACAAGCCCAGACAGAAATCAAATTGTAACACCAGGTACACTGGGAGTCCTGTTGACTGCAGTGCAGATGTGACTTCATCTGTTTCAAGCCAAATACTATTTTTCCTCAGTCTTTTCTGTGGCGCTAAGGTGAAACTAACTTACTGGAACTGCTCCATGAAGCTGTTGGACAAACTGAAGGTGTTTCCAGAGAAAGATAAAGACTGTAAGGATCCAAACTTACACAATAATCCTTCTGTTTAGGAACCAGTACTTCCTCTGGTGGCGGTCGTACCCTATTGGCTCCTGGCGGATGTAGGGTCGGTTCTTCTGCACCTCCGACACACAGTCTGTGACACCAGGCACCTGGTGTGCCACACAAATCTCACACTGCCACTCATCCTCGGGAACCACCTCGAGGGGAGGCTTCACACACTCCAGGTGATAGACCGCTGAGCAGGTCTCACAGCACAGCAGGTCCCCGAGGCGGTGACACACACGGCAGTGGTCGTCATACTGCATGCTGCCGTCTGACATCAGCTCCTCACGAGCGATGTTTGTGGTGAGAAACTGGTCCACCAGGAACTGAAGCACCTTGACCTTACTTTCAAGCGGGCTGTACGGATACTCATCCATCTCCTGATATGGCAGAACATGATGGTACTCCCGGTCGCTCTCACAGTACGCTCGCAGCACCTCGGGCCATGTCATGCCATCAATAAAGTACAGAGTGGAGTTGGTGCTGTCCTTAAGGTCAGCAGGGCCAAAAGTAGTGTTGGAGGAGTCCTCCTCCCGCAGGATGACCTTCAGAAGGGAATTATGGGTCTCTGCTATTAAAGTGCACTGCTCCTGGCCAACAAGTGCTGCACAGAAGTCCTCGAAGCGAAACGGAGAGAGACGCAGAACTGTGCTGAAGTTCCTAAGCACCTCGTAGATGGAGGTGGCGTTGAGCATCTCCTCATTGGACACCAGCAGGTCCTCAGAGGAGTCAGGGAGGTGAAGAGGAGGGATCTCCTTCTCCTCTAGGATGGGAGTGCGAGGTCGAGGTCGGCCTTTTTTCCTCCCTGTAAGATACAATGACAAGACTTCAGGTAGAAATCGCAAAGGGCTAGGGGTACAGTACAAGACAAAGAACAATAATACCATAATAAATTTGTCCTTCAGAATATGACCTGACAAATGGAGACAGCACTATGAAGTGTGGGATTTATGTTGTTTATGACACTGCAAGGAGTTATGAAGTAGTAATAATGAAATAGTTACATCACATGAGCTCGGAGGAAAATATTTAGCAGAATGTATTTTCTCAATACTAAAATAGGACCACCTTCCCCTATTAGTTATTGTGGAAAAATATCCAAATGATAAATAAACCACCTACAAGTTAGACTTAATTTATGAGCAAAGCATCCTACAGAATGGTATTTGGACACACACTACTGATTTTATCTTCTCAGCAACATTTCTCAGCAATACACATGGTGTACAAAAATAAAATCAACTTTTTGCAGAATAAAATGTGGAAAGAAAACTATGTGAGGGATTTTAATTTACAATTCCCTCAAAACCACAAATAAAGACAAGAGATGTCGAGAAAAAGCCATCATAATATTCTCTAAAACGTGTGAATCTGTGGTGGCAAAGGCAGGATTTGAGCTGGTTGCCTAACTTGTGGGTGTGCTTGTCATGCTGAGCCGGCTGAACACATGGCTACTGTCATTAGCTAAATGAGGCTGCAGCAGCCTCCTGCATCCTGCAAAACATTAGCTGTCAGTCTGCTTGTTACTGTGAATATCCACAACAAAAAACATATTTCAAAGCCCAATTTATGTGTTTAAGTATCCAAAAGGTCAGAAGTCATGTTCTTCTGTTGGTTTTATGGACATTAAAGTGTAAAATTAGTTCATTTGGGAGCTGGAAAAAATTACATGCGTGCTAACGAAGCTAAGTTAGTTAGCAGGCTGTTTTAATCTGCTTTATGTGGAAAGTTAAAATATTTCTGTGGTAGAAAATGAAAATTAAGTGAGTATTAGAAGAAGTAATAAACACAGGTTAACCCAGAGTACCGCTATCTTACAATAACATGAGGATGACAGCATGCTCATTTTTCATGCTAACGTTAGCACGCTAGCAGCTGCTGCTCCTGTTTACTATAATGCTCCTGACTCTGCTGGATCAGTGTGCTGACTGCTGTTTTACACACATGTGTTTGTTAAATTAATGTGTAGATGAGTTACTGGCAGCAGGGTGATGTGCTGGTTGAGCTGTGGTTAGGTCTCACCTGCAGCAGCTGTAATGACTGCGGCCTGTGCTCATACAGTGTCTGCATTCTCCATTTTGAACAATAACCTTACTGCTTCATGTGCTGAGCTAAAACCAGCTCCTGCAGATTTACTGGATGCACTGGTCAGATTGTGTATCATATGTTAAGACACTGTAGGTACCCCTGATATGAGTGTTTATTTACCCGGGGTGCTGGCGTGTGTGCTCTGACTCCTAAAGCTACTCTCTGTACAGTAGCTCGCATCATCCTCCTCCTCCACCTCCTCCCCGTCCAGCATTTCATCTTCCAGGCAGTCAGAGTCCTCTTTGAGGGCCTCATCTTCCTCAGACTGAGGCTCTTCCTCGATATACTCATCCTCCTCAGACTTGTAGCTGACAGCATCGTCCTCCTCGTCGCTCTCGTGGTCGTCGTACACCACTGTTTTGGACGCCGCGGTCCGCCTTCCTCCGCGACCCCCTCTGCCTCCTCTGCCACCGCCGCCACCTCTGCCTCGTCCCCGTCCCCGTGTTGATGTGACGGATCCCCGCTTCTTCTTCTTGGCGGGCTTGGTTGTCTCCCTAGTGGGGCTCTCCACGTCCTCATCCCCGCTGTCCCTCGGCCTGGGCTTCAGGTTCCTCCTCGGTCTCAAGCCCCGGGCCGTAGCTGGGGACGCTTCCTCGGCTTGTAGCGGTTTGGGCGGCCTGCCCCGCTTCCCTCTCATGATAAACCAAACCTTTTATTTTACTGCCCCAATTTTTGCGTCTATTAAGCATGCACTAACCCAAGCGAAAACGGCACCCTTACAAAGCCGAACCCTGAGGGATCAGACGGCGTATTATCACCCCAAAGCCCCGCTGTCTTGTCGGGTGTTGAAGCTCAAAACGTTAGCCCGGCGTCCCGTTCAGGTTCGCCAAGAGCCGCCATGTTTCTTCCTCTGCCTCTGTGGATGAACAAACAGCAGACTGGAGAGGTCACGTGGTCACAGTTTCAGCTCCACAAGAAGAACCACACTCAGGTAGATTCAGTGTCAGGTTAGAAAAAAATCATACCATTTTTAAAGATGATAATCTCAATGAATATTAGGCGGGAAACCTGGTTAATAGAGGACCGCAGTGAAAGGACGCTTTTAAGGGATGGACAAGCACGTCTCACAAAGAGTGCATAAAGTCTGACCCTTTTTTATAAATACATAATAAAGGGGAAATGGTTTCCAAACAATATTTAATAACACTGTAACACTTCGACATATACCACCAATGTGACAAGGACCTCAGAGTACAAAATTCAGAATTTATTTTTTCAACTCAAAAAAGAGGTATACTTTTTAAAACATCACTGTTATTAAAATGTACACTACTTTTTTTAAACCCATATCGTACCATTTTATTTAACTGTAGTTGTTTTGGTGTGCAATGAAAATTCACTTTAACTTTGAAAAATCGTTTCATGTGGAATAACCTTTACTTCTTCCTCACATCACACACAAAATGTTTGATTTTGCGTCGAGTCTCTCAATCTAAAAAATATTCAATGTATATATCTGATAAAGTTGCTAATCAGCCATGTAAAAGCTTTTTTTTCGTGAACTACAACAAATGCTTCAACCACATTACATTTTGGTAAGACTTTTAAAAACCATAGAAAGGCTTAAAATAAACTGTGTTTTAGGTTTAACAGTGCCAATGCCAGCATATCTTTTATTGGCACATGGCAGCCGATGACAATTTTTTTTTCAATTTTTTTCTTCTTTTCTTCATAAAAAGGTCTTTAATTGACACGCGTATGTATGCAGTTATCAAAATAGCCTGCTTTGGCAGATCCTTACAATTCCTAACAAATTCCTAATGATTCGAAGCATTTCCTAACAATTCCTAACACTTTACCGACCAAGTCCTAACCAAGTCCTAACGGGGCAAAAGTTCATATTATTAAAAACGTTATTTAATTGACACGCTAGTCCAAGTATCTATAGGTAGGGGGCGCTGTAGAGAATCATCAGTTGTCGTGGCCGAGTGGTTAAGGCGATGGACTAGAAATCCATTGGGGTCTCCCCGCGCAGGTTCGAATCCTGCCGACAACGTCACCTTTTTTTTTTTTGGGCGTTGATTGATTATTCCCGTCCGTTTTTTAACCGGCAGCACTTAACACAGTGCACACACTCTCTTAATTTGTACACGTGAAATGTTTAATGTTTGAGGTTCAATGTGCCAAACTGCTACTTCGATTGTATTTATCAAAGCAATGAAACAGCGCCCTCCACCGTTTAGCTTTCACTCGCTGCTTGTGTCACAGACTGTTTCAAGATACTGTCATTATTTTTTTCAATAATCATCGAATAACCTCAAACAAAGCAGCAAAGTTCTACTTACAAAACGTCAACATTTTTTTCTTTGTTTCATGCGGCATGTTCCTGTGCTGATACAGATGAGAGAAGGTGTAAAAAAAAATCATCCACATGTTTATATGGAGCACTCTTTACATCCAGTAGGTGGCGGTAATGTACCATAAATGGCGACGAAGACAGCAACGCAGGTCACCTGGACTGGTTCACAGCAGAATTAAGCAAAATTGACAAAAATCTTTGAATGCAAAGGATTTTTTTTTTCCACCAAAAAAGCAAAACATATCATAGATTACAAGAACTTTTCTTGAAAAATAGAAAAATGACCTAAAAGAGGCAAAAAAATATTTGTCAAAATTGTAAAATCAAAACAAATCTCAATCATATTCCTGAACCACACAAGACATCAAATAAAATTTTACAAATACTCACTAATATGAAATATTGTGAAGTGCTTTTGAGTGTAGTGAACAGTTCAAGAATTCACTGTTTTTTGTTTTGTATGTATCCTCACCTAAGTGTTCTATTATGGTCATGAAATGGTTTGCAGCTTATTCCTGGTCTGCAGCAGTAAAACTTCAGGCTGTCAAACTTCTGACGGTGCATCCCTCCACTGCTGATATAAGATAATTCTGTTACAAAACAGACTCTGACATCAACTTTTGAATTTGTTATTGGCACCTAAGGTAACCCTGAAAGTACCAGAGTAAATGGTGCATCCTCTGCACAACATAGCCCTGTATTCAGTTTGAGAGACCTAATCTGCAACTGGGGATTAATGGAGACCAAAATTTAGATTATTTGTAAATTCAAGAGGATGAAAAGGATTACCGGAGCAGCCTTATGTCTTTCGAGACTAAAAATACATCCCAGATGAGAAAGAGATAAGAAAAGAGAGGGAGCTGATTTAGTATAGCCTCAGTGACAAAACTGGAGGCAGCAGCTTGGAGAGGAGAGTCAAAGTGGCTCTTTGAGTGCTTGAAGTCCACATGTGGAGCAGACAGTGCACCAGACCGTGGCTAACGTGATGTTAAAGATCTGACTGAGCTGCAGCACAGAGCTGTATGCAGAGCTGTATGCAGAGCGCCTCAGGCTGCTCTTCAAGAAATGAAATCACCAGCTTCCTCTTCACTGCCCTGTCAGCTCAACACATGCACATCTTCAGCAGAGAAACAGAGACAGTGAGGAGAAGTTTCATGATGAAATGTGGTCAGACGAACCACACAGGCGTGAAGACCCAGTGACTGGTAGCAGGAGGAAGAGGCTGATCCTGAGGTCTGTCCTCACACTCACAGACTAAAGATGCTCTGCTTGGATTATTTTGAGTTCTTCTTATATTATTTAACACAATGTTAGTACGTCTCAGGCTGCATCTTTAGCTGTGCTTGGATGGGAGAGATTTTCTAAGGATGCCTGAAGCTACACCAGTGTTTTTTTGACACCTTAACTCCTGCATGAGATAAGAACAGCCAGGGGTTATGTGCAGTTCAACCAGGGATGTATTTAAAAGGAGTCCTGGGATGAAGAAAGTCCAAGAGTGAATCAAATGATGCAGCTTTAAAATCTTGGTGGGAGTACCAACACACACAGATTAAAAACAATCTGTGCTTCCATCTGTGTTAAAAAGCAACACCTACTCTGCCAAAAGTCAGCGCGAGTCTCACACAAGACAAACAAGTTTGCTTCTGAGCTCCTTAACTTACTGCTATTTTCAAAACTTACATCAAAGAAAGACATTTCTTTCTGGAAACTTCAATAACACCTCAATTTAAACCCCTTATAAAGGGAAACATCAATATACAGTTAGTTTTAATTGAAATGCTTCATAAACAGACACTGCTTGGCCAAAAAAAGTCACCACTTAGATTCAACTAAGCAAACAGGTACAAGCCTCCTCATGGATAATTACTTTGTGGGCAATTATCTTTCAGCTGGCAACAAGTTATTTAACCAGCTGATGCAATGAGTTACTTCTCATTTCTTAAAAAAACATGGCGAAAGACACATCGTGTGGTAGTGGAAAAGATGCTAGTCTGTTTAAGAAGGGACAAATCATTAGCATGCTTTAAGCAGAGAAAACATCTAAGGAAAGTGTAGAATCTACTAATATCAGGTTAAGAACTATTCAACATATTAAAAAATAGAGACTAATCAGCTTCAGTTTGTTAGGGAGCAAAAAGATTGGACTCTAGAGGAATGGAAGAAGGTCATGTGGTCTGATGTGTCCAGATTTACCCTGTTCCAGAGTGATGGGTGCATCAGGGTAAGGAGAGAGGCAGATGAAGGGATTTTCCCATCATGCCTAGTGCCTACTGTACAAGCCTGTGGGGGCAGTGCTATGATCTGGGGTTGCTGCAGTTGGTCAGGTCCAGGTTCAGCAACATTATGTGTCCAAAGAATAAGGTCAGCTGACGACCTGAATATACTGAATGAACAGGTTATTCCATCGATTATTTTTTTATTCCCTTATGACACAGGCATATTCCAAGATGACAATGCCAGGATTCATGGGGCTCAAATGGTGAAAGAGTGGTTCAGGGAGCATGAGACACCTTTTTTACACATGGATTGGTCTCCATAACCTCCAGACCTTAACCATAACTGAGAATCTTTGGGATGTCCTGGAGAAGGTTTTGTGCAGTGGTCAGACTTTCACATCATCAATACAAGTTCTTGGTAAAAAAATTAATTCAACACTGGACAGAAATAAATCTTGTGACATTGCAGAGGTTTATCGAAACAAAGCCACAGCAAAGGTGCGCTGTAATCAAAGCTAAAGGCAGCCAATGAGATGTTAGAGAGTGCGACCTTCTTCTTGGTAGTGACTTTTTTTCTGGCCAGACTGTATTAAGAAAGCAGAAGTTGCGAAGACAGATTAAAATACTTCTTGGGCAGAATCTACAGCCTGCTTGATGTGACAAAGAGTCCACAAAAAAAGGATCCTCATTTTTTAATAATTGCATTTTATTAATTGAAAAAACAAAAAAACAAATGCAAATAAAAAAGAGCAAAAACAAAACAGTATCATTAGGTAAGACAAGGCAAGAGACACTTAAATAAGAAGAGTTCCATGTTGGTGAGGATAAGGGTGAAGGCGGGGTGATGTCAGGGGGGTTGGGTATGGGGGGGCGGCTTTGTCGGATGGGACAGGTAGGATTATGTACACTGTTTCTCACTGCAGGACTGGCAGGCCCCTACAAAGGGAGGGGGGCTCAAAGTAGCAGGTCGGAGACACTGAAACACCAGAGAGAAAGGCACTATCCAGAGAGAACAAGAAAACAGAAACCAAAAAAAAAAACAAAAAAAACACAAACACAGTAAACAAACACACACACGCTGAGTGACTGGACCAGAAATCAAAATGTTTGACAAAAAGTGCTTTACCACACGCCACGTTGGACAAGAACAAAAGGAAAATAACTTTTACATCGTTAACGCTGATCTCTCGACTTTTAGCATAAAAGACAATCTCTCAGTTTTCTGAACTGTTAATCTGTGCCAGCTGCAGATCTGCACCGGTGATTACACAATGTGATTATCCAAACTCAGCCTCTCTGCTACGTGCAGGTATAACAGGGAGGAGAGCGTCTGCGTATGCATGCATGTAATGAATGTTTGTGAATATGCATGTTAACTACCTGTACACATCCTCATACACCATCATGTCATTATAATGAATATTGACAACATTACTTTTTTTCAGCATGTCTGTGTTTTTTATCCCTTGCATGGTTGTGTAGTTCAGTTCTCCGACCTTGCTTCCCTCATGTTAATAATGTCTGTGGACTCAGTCAGCTACATTCACTGCCCAAGTACAATGGCTGCAATAAATACATTGGCTTTGAAAAGGTGGCTGACCTCTGGTAATACAACAGCTCTTGCAGCATTCATGGCTCCACCTGCTGGTCGACGTTAGCTTCTTGACACGATTCTTCTTAGAGAACTAACTACTCTCCTTGCATCAGACACAAGAGAAACCTCTTCAAATGGACTTTATGACCCCTTAAATTTCATGCTGTCTTTATCTGAGAGCCCTCAGATAGATTCAGAGGAAAAAAATAACTTGACTGACAATTCAGCACATTCTAGAGCTACTAGGTCTTATCCAGACTAACAAAAGATTGAACATAATTTACAAATGGAAAAAAATACAATTTGTGATGAGAGGTAAAACAAACAAACACATACAAATATATAATATATATTCTTAAAAATGGATTCTCTCTATAGTTGATTTATTTATACAGCCGGTGGCTGATGTACACTGCTCACGTGCCAATGATCTTAAACATGGAAACTTGCTGCTCTGTAGATTGCATCATTTTTGTCTCTCTTGTCTTTTTTGCACATTTTTTAAAACCATTTCTTCTTTTTTATATTTTTAACTTTTTTTTTTTTTTCATAAAACAGAGTTAGGATTCATCGGTAGGCATTTCATTTAGGTGATTAAAACAACATGCGGCAAAGAAAGAGAAGAACACAAAAGAAAGGCAGAATGTTAAGAAGTTAAGGAGAGGACAGAAGCAGCTGTGGGAGCGGTAGAATCATTTGGTTATCTTCACGGTTGGTGCACTACTCTTTAGTTTCTCTGCATTTAGATTTCCCTCAAAGACAGTTCGATCCTCACCGAAGCGCTCACCGCGGACGTGAACATCCTCGGCACAAGTAAAAGTTGATTTGCTCAGCTGCCACCCACACAGCGACGCCTACGACAGCACTACTCCTGCTTTCTCTCTCTCAGTTGTTTGCCTTCTTCCTGTCTGCTCCTGTTATCGTGGGATGGCGTTGAGGGGTGGAGGGTTGGTTTTTAGGGGGGTTGGGTGGGGGCTGATGAGATCAAGAACGATGATGATAATGATGGTGGTGGTGGTGGTGATGGTTGCTGTTTGTGACGTTTGTTGTTGTTGTTGTTGTTGTTTAAATGGTCTGACTGTTTACATGTTCCGATTGACAGGCGTGACGTAGTTGCGGGGGAACATGCCCGTTTGGCCGTGGCAGCCTCCTTTCCACCAGTTGGGGTCAGAGTTGTCCAAAACTTGGATGAAGTCGCCGCGTCGGAAACCCAGCTCTCCTTCCTCCTGGGGGTCGAAGTCAAAGAGCGCCTGCACGTATGTGGGATGCTGTGCACAAAGAAGGAGCAGACGGGTTAGCGGAGTTTGATGATGAGGGGGAACAAAGATGACAAGATCAGGGGCTCAAGTTCTAAATATCATAACTTTGTGCAAAGTTATATATCACTATTTATTTTGAAGACAACGTGCATGGATACAAAGAGGATTCTTGATACAATCCAACCAATAAGCTCTACATGAACTTCTCACTTTATGTGCAATGACAGCACAAAAATAAGATGTGCACAAACCATTCAAAATAAACATTTTCATGAAATATATTTTAATATACTGGTGCAAACAAGCCGCAGAGCTCACATCTCTATAAATGTGACAGTATGTTTTTACGCCTGCCTGAAGCGCTTCCTTGATGCCTTAATTTGCACTTTTCTCCTTTTTTTTTGCATGTTCTTTGTAGTTTGTGTGTTTTTGACTTTGCATAATTTGTTCCAGCTTCTTACGGGAAGGTTTTATCTTTGCATGTGTTGCATAAGTTGCATGACTGCTGAAGTGGCAGGCTGTTTCTTCCTCTTTAAGACTCTGTTCTAAGAAAGTTTTAGGCGCTTCATAACTTTCTCGCACCCTTTAATGACACTGATCCCTCAGTCGGCAGCAGGGCCGTGCTGTCGTCTTAAAATGCAGGAGCTAACGTTCATGTTTCTGAAATGATAACTTCAGCTGTTGAAGGTGCTCTAGTGGCTGCTTTCTAATCTTTTCTGCATCTTGCTTCTTATTTTGATAAGAACCAACTCTCTCTGCTTACCTCGCTATCTGATTCAGACATTTCTCTACAACTCTCTCACCTTCCTCCGTCTCACCTGCAGCTTCTCTTCTTCTCTTTACTCCCTGCACAATTCTGGTCAACCTTACCCTCTTCTACCCTGCAACTATCAGCTTCTCTTTACAAGCTTGTTTCCTCTGCCTGCAGACGTTATTACAAAGATAAGACCAGCTCTGAGCTGTGACTTTTGTTGTCTTAATCTCCAGGTTCAAATAACGATGGCATGTTTGTAGCAATGGGACTTGTTCACATGAATGAAAGACAGCAGATTTTTCACATCATCAGGCCACAGGGAAAATGATGCCGTGCAATCATAACCCGGTCACTCCGGTGATTTTGTTTTTAGTGTCTGAAATTATCAGAGCATGTTATTTAACAAGGTTTAACGATACGCAGGAAGTAAATTAAATAAAGTTTTGCATATTCAAATGAATTCTCAGAACAGTACACATGATTTCACACATCATCCTGCTGCTTCACAAAAGCCCACAATACCACAGTCACACTCCATCTACTCCCCCACCTGCACACATTCACACACAGTCACACACAAACATGAATAAAACCTGCTGGGTAAAGCATGTGGTGCTTTTCTTCTTTTCTTAAACCATGACAGAGACAGAAGACACAGGATCTATATTGGAGATCTAAACACACAGGTCTTAAAAAATTGTTTATCTAATTATGCAGACAAAAATAAACTACTGCTAATAAACTATGCTTCCTGCAAAGATTTTTGTCTGTGGTTCAGTTTCAGGGCCTGTCTGTGTTCGTTCTTACCTGGGGGACCTGCTCTATGTCTCGCAGGAAGATTTGCTGATTGCGAGAGACTGAGGTGGAGCGGTGGTAGTCCACCAGCTCGTTGAGAGAGTTAAACTTCACCACCCATAAGAAATACTTTCCAGCTCCGTCACGAAGAACCTTGAAGTGCTGCACGTCATTTCCAAACCTGGACAGGGTCACGGAAAGAGAGAGAGAAGGTGTTGCAGGGTTATTTAGGAGGCAAATGAAGCTGAAAACTCAGAAGATAAGCTCTCTTATCAATTGTTCAAGGCGTGACTGTAGCGTGTTAGCTGGTCGGTTCTGATTGTCAGTCTGTCACAGGCTCCACTGATTCATTTGACTAAATGGACTCAGACTGATCCAGACGGAAATGAAGACCTGTGTCTGAACAGTGACTTTACATATAACCTCTGTGAACTCATGACACTTTTGGAAAGGTCTGAAACGGGAGAGTCAGTGAAGAGGAAATGAGTCTTGTGTGTGTCAGCTCCAACGGGAAGTATAGAGAGCTGGTGCACAAACTCCACTAAGAGTGAGAGCACCAGAGGGCAGCAGTGGGCTCCACAGGAATAAGGAAGAGGCAGAGCTGATGACTCAGATAAACCAGCTATGGAAACTTCTGAACCTGATCAGTTGTGGGGGAGCTGAGCACTGATATGAGGATAATGTTAAACTGTATTTATAGAGAACAGTGTGAGTGTGAATCATGTTTCGCCCGGTGTGCTGCTGCTCACTTCACAGAGAGGGAGAAGTCTCCTGGTGCACTCTCGCTCTCTCTGATGAGGAAGGCTCCATCGTGCCTCTGTTTGTTCAGCATTTCCTCTGCTTTGGCCCGAGGAATCTTCCCGAAGAACCACCTGAGGGAGGCAGGAAAGAGGTAGGAGTTAGGATGAGCTGAGCGGTCCAGAAACTGAAAACACTTTCTACAATCTACCTCAGGAAAAATAGCCAAGTTTGGACATCCATAATAAAATTCAGCCTGTCTTTAAGTCCCCATATTTGCAGATTTGGAACTTATGCATTATTAAAGGTTTGGGGTTCCAAAGTTTCAAAATGCATACAAACAAGGCATTGACACTAACAGCTCTGACAGTACAAATGTCAACATTTTGAGAGGCAGTGTTACACCAATAACTCGACCCAAAGTTAAACAGAACAACTCTTCTGAAATGATCATTTAAGTATTGTAAATATAAACTGATGATTTTGGTGCCAGAGCATTCTGCAACACATACAATCGAGGGGAGTATAACAGGGTTAAGAGTAGGGCGGCACAACATACAATTTTAGTGTCATCATTACAATATTCACATGCCAAATATTCATATTGAAAGGGATATAATATATTGTAATATATTTGATCCTTTCAATTATGTTTATGTAGCCTGTCTATGCCCAATTCCATTACTAATAGGTCCAAATGAACATCCGTGCATATATTTTACCACATAACATGCAAAAACATGCACAGTTAGAAAACCTTCTATACAATCTGTCATTTCATCTGCTATTGTCAGGGTCAGGAAGAGTGATGTGCAGCCTGAGCGGTTGAGCAACGTGTCAGAAACTAAGCAAAAGTTTCCAATCAAAAAAATTGTGATCCACAGGACCTTCACATGTGTAGGACAAAATATACAAAGATGTAATGAGTAACACTTCATCCAGGAGGATGACAAATCTAATACAAGTCAGAAGCTGCTCATAGGAGTTTTAAGGAACAAGGGTGAAAAAGAAAGCAAACAGAATTAATTTTAACATCATTACTAGACTCTTTACTAAATTCATGAGATCTGGTATTTTTTGCATCAAGTTGTGTTTATTCACGCGTATCAATAAAACATCTGCAAAGTGTTTTGCTCTCTCACTGACCTTTATCGCTCAAAGATAACCACTGGTAAACGTCTAAGGGTGAATCGAGTTAAAATACACCTCAGAGTGCGGGCATCAATATTTGTCAAAACCCTGTTTATAATGTCCTCTTTCAAACCACATGAAGACCACATGAACCCACAGACTCTGTATGAGAGTCTGTGTGGGTGTAATGCCAGCACAGGGTCCTGTGTCAACTAAGACTGCTATGGTTGAAAGTTGAATTCACAATTTCAAGCCAGAGAGAGTAGTTTGTCATTGAACATAGTCTGACAGTTTGAATGATGTTAGGATATGCTCTGCTTAATTATTCTACCTATCAGGGGGATGCTGGGTTTGAAATGTTAGCATGTTTCCTCTCCTTTCTAGAGCAGAGGTCACAGCGTCCATGATTTCCAAAATGAATGTAAGATTTAGATTTTCAGCTGATGGCTTGTTATGTAAGATCATTTTATAATATGAATCATTTTATCATCCTTATTTTAAAGTGAGCCAGACGGGAAACCACTGAGAACATCGGCTCTTTGGCTTCTCTTTGGTGGAAAAAGAAACTACTCTGTATCTCCATGCATAAATATAGGGGGGGGGGGGGGGTAATAATGATGCAAAACATTTATGGTATACTGCTTTCATACCACTGTCTGAGTTTGCATCAGTCCACTCACACATTTGTTTACACCTCTGAGCATTTTGCAGTTTCAGTGTACTGTCTGTGGGCTGAGGGAGGAAGCTGCAGAGAACTGGGTGTGAACATGCAAACATCACACCTTCTTCCCGCTGACTCCAGAGCCTCAGGTGTGGACACCGAGCTAACCACAGGCCAACCAAGCTGTCCGGTGGTGACAGACAATCAGCCACATTATAGCAAGAGCTACGTTTGTTTCAACAGAGCTTTTTGGATGCCACAAACACACACACACAAGGTTTTCTGAACAAAAGTTTATGTTCACACCAGGAAGTGAAGACTAGGTTGGTGAGCATTGCCAGTCATATAATGCTGCAGTGTAACTCTGTGTAGCAGGAAGTAGATTAGTCATTTTCTAATTATAGTGTCAATAAAGCTAACACTCACACAAACACACAAGCAAAGAGGTTTTGTTCTGGGAAATGCCACCAACACGTCTGAGTTTCTGTGTTTGAATCTCTAAAACAAAAAGATGTTGAAGTTTTAATTGCCTTAAAGTGGCATGAATGTATTTTTAGGAGCATGTTAGTGATATATCACTGAGAGAGACAATAAGAGAGAGGGGCAGAGAGGGACTGAGGGAGAGAGAGAGACAAAGCAGCAAAAGCTCTTTACGGGTGTAAATAATTAAAAAGTACAGTGGGCCAAAAGATGACATCTTGGCTCTTTTACACGAAGGTGAAAATCAATAATGAAATGGCTAACTCTTGATCTGCTTAGCGTCTGTGGCAGCACAGCCAGCAGGCACAGCGAGTCTCTCTTCCCCGTTTGATAGAAGTGATAATAGAGCCGCCAGAGGAGGAGGAAAAACGACCGGCATGACTCTGCATCACACACGCCTACACCTCAACCTCCACCAAGGCCTCCGGAGCGATTACTCCTATTTCTAGAAGCCCCACGTAGCTAAGTGTTAGCAACAACAACAACATGTTAGTGTGAGCAGGATGAGAGATGTGTGTGCTAACAGAGAGGGCTCTGACTCTGCAGCTGCCGCCCAGTGTCGGCTGTGCTGTGTGCGAGAGTCTGCTGCTGTCAGATGGCACTTCATTGTCACCACTGTAGGGGACAGAGGCGAGCTGCCGGGGCTTCACGGTCCACTCAGTCAGCAAAGTGTGGGTCATCTCATTCCTACCTCAAATAATCAAAACGTTTCAATCAAATTTGATCCAACTTTTGGCTATTTAAGTGCCACCAAAACATCCAGTCAGAAGTCACTTCAGTGTTCAACACGCAAATAATCAGCTGTGCCTTTTACTTTAGCATTCTTTAGGTGAAACTGTTCTGTTTTAAGTCTTATTTGGCAGAAGTTATCCCTGTCTAGTTGACTGAACACTTATTTGGAACAACATGTTTGGTCGCATTGAGATTATTTTCAGGGCTTTTTCTTGCTTCTATTTAACTTTGAGGGCAGGGACAGTGGATAGAGTCAGAATTAGGTGCATAACTGTACAACTAAGCTAAATTTAAAAAAGACCACCACAAAAACAATAACTTTTAATAAACATCTCTTCAACGCAGCCATGGTTAAGATTTCCTGCATCTGTAAGAACTTTAGTGCAATCAGGTAAAACTCTCCTGAGAGCCTTGATTATAGCAACAATAATAAGAGTATTAGTGTTATGAATGCATGAAGTGCAGCCTCATATTGATTTCTCCATGGCCATAAAAAAGAATGCACACACTTGAGAATTGTTGCACCGCACACAATGACCTCCTCCTGCCAAAAAAAGGTGCATCAGATAGCAGCTGAGCAGTGATGCAACAAGGTCAATATTCAATTAAGCGTAAGAGGCCTGGAGGACGTTAATAAAGAGAGAGCTAATCTGGCGCTGAATGCAGGTCTGGGGGTAATGTCCTTTAAGGATCCTGTAAGGCCTTCTCTAAAGTGGTTTCAGCCCACACACACTTGAGCATCACCAGCAATCCAGTCTCATAAGAGCGACACTTCAAACCGATTCAACCTGAGGAGCAGCTGACAGCTGATACGGCCTCAGGGGAAGAGGAGATAACGGAGAGGAAATGCTTTTAATCTGCTGGACGAGATGGTTTAATTTGATGCTCAATAAGAGAAGGACCTTTCATTAAAAACTTACAAACTGTAAAGTCTTATCGTTGGGGAACAAACCTCCAACTAACTGATAACTGTGAGGATCCAACGAGCTGGACTTTGTCTGATCTTCCTCGTCTCCTCTTCTGTCTCGAAAATGTTTCCTCACTACATCTGTTGTTTTCTTGAGTTTACACCCTAAAGTCAGTGATAGTGGATTGAGTGTGTCTTGTCTTTCACCTAACATTGTAACTGAAAAACCTTTTATCACAAGCTCACACCAAGTATTAAAACATTTCTTCCTGATACTTAACGCCCTGGTTTCACTTCACTTTTAACTTTGCTTCTCCATGTTTCATCCAGAATTCAACTGTCTTGACTTCATACTCGGTTGCTCAATTGGTTTGCAAATTTTCAGAACTTTAAGAAAGAAAACTTTATTTCCCCTCCTCTAAAAGCTCAAAGCTTAGGGCAAGTTCAGAGGATGTATCTCCCTGTTTCTGATTTCCTCTTCACTTATTTCTCATCCATTTCGAGTCTCTTGATGCTAAGTTTAATCCTTGCTTTTGTTAAGTATCGTCTGTCTACATGCACACCTTCCCTATCCTAAAGACTGTAGATTTTCACTAAAATGTCTCTACACATTCTTGCAGCTGTGCTTCTTCTTCATGTAATGTTATTTGCATTTTTACTCTTTATTCTTTACATACAACTTTTGCTCCTGCCCCTGTTTCCTTACACCCAAAACACCAGAGACAAAATCCCTGTATGTGAAAACCATAGAATATCAAAAACAAAGACGCCTTGCTCTGCTAAAAGTGAGGTCACCACAAAAAGTGCTCCCCCTTGTGACTGGCTGCAGTATAGGTCAAAAACTGTCCCCTCATACATTACAGATTGAAGGAGTTAAAACTTTGAGAGATTAATACACCTCATAGAAACAGTTCTCACATCCATATGCCATGGTGATATGAAGATGTCATTTGGCTGCATTATGAGGGTGAAAAGAAGAATATTTGATGTAAAATGTGATTCATTTTTTCTTCTCTACATTGATAATGAATTTGTGATTGATTATTCATTTTGGAAATCATGATGGACTTTTAATGAAAGAAAAGGAATGACAGAAAAACACATGCGGTTTGAAGATGTTACAAAAGACAAAGGGGGATTCAGGATACTTACGGATGAGCTTTCATCTCTATGTAATTCTTAGGGATGAAGCCGTCTTTTCCGTTTAGCTCTGCCTTGTACCAGTTCTGATCACACTCTTCATTTAATACCTGAAGGAGAGAGAGAGGGAGAGAGAGGGAGGAAATGGTTTAAGTTGGTGCCACATAAAATGTCAACAATGGAAAGCGAGCTCCTAAATTTAGCTTTAAGCTATTTCCTTTAATTTCCTGTGACTGAAGAAGAAGACGCGTGCACTGCATGTTAGATAACTGCTGCGTAAATATTGGGACACAGCAGAGGACAGCAGCAGGCAAATACATGTTAACATGTAAAACACTTTCAGAGTCTAATGGGGAAGAGAGTAAATAAAGTGTGTGTGCCACTGAGTGACTGCTCACACACACACATAAAGTGATGTACCACCTGCTCAACACACCTGCACTGCAACTAATCAGTCAGATATTAATGTGCTTAAAGGAGCTGGTGCTGCAGCAGACGACTCAGACGCTAAAAGAGACGCCCGTGAGTGTAGAGCCATTCATTATTTAGCTCACTGCTGGATGTAAAAATAGCCTCTTCCACTTACAAATTGTTTGCAATTTAATGAAGTGCTGCACAATATCCTCCATTGCTCTAAGTGTGAATTACAGCTGAATTTCACATGCATTACAACATCATCAAGGTATTTCAGAGGAAAACTGAGCAACAGCCTCTCGTTATGTCACCTCCAGTTAAATGATGCCGCATAAAGGAGTTGAAGCGTTCCTTCTTAAAGCAAAAGGGGTCACAGATCCAGCTGTCACTTTCTGGAGGAGCTTAAAGTAAAGCAGCAGGACGAGCTTTAGTCTCTCCGCTCTCAGAGTGACTCAGTTTAGCTCTGAAGATTTACATGAGTCAACTCTGCTAAAAGCAATTTCTCTCACTGTCTTTGATCACTGCTCATCTGAATAATTCATGGAAGGAAAGAAAAATTGGCAAAGGCAGCCACACGATCCTTAATGGAGCATCACTGGGGAGATAACATCAGACACAAACACAGTCTGTGCATATTAGACTCAAACATTTCTCTCCATCCTGGTATTCTCCTGATCACACTGTTACTCCCACTCCTTCCTCACATCTCTAATGCATAATTTCCCCCTGACCCAGCCCATGACAGCTGCTCGATTGGCCCCATGTAGTGTGAGTGGCCCCGTCCTGCTTGCTCCAGTGAGCCTGCAGAATGCCAGCTGTCACTGACCTCCTCCAGCTGCTAACCCCACACAAGACCGGCATTACAGGATCAGGGAGTGGCCTTGGACTGAAAACACCACTAGGTCATGATCAGGAGAGGGGGTGTGAATGTGTGCGGATGGGAAACAAAGTGAAGATACAGTTGTACAACCAGGGTGAAGCAGACAGTTTATGTGGCGCACTTAGAGCCAAGACACAAACAAAGAGCCACAGCCTCCAGCTGCATGTTGACACACCAAACCAACCTTTAAGAGCTCACGTCTACAAAGACTCACTGACCCAGCTGAGAGCCCACATGCAGCTCTTTACTTACACAAGCACAGCCATCATCAGAGAGTCTGTCAGCGGCTCCGTGCTGCTGGGATGAGTACAAATGTAGATAACTTTGCTTTTTGTTTGCAAGAATCAATCAGGAATACTGGAGAGATGAGTAATTTCAGTTTGACTGATGATTTTTCACTGAATTCAACTGACAGGGCTGATACACGCAACCAGCATTAGGCCTATTAACAACAAAAAGTAATACATTACTCTTTACCCTTTTCAAAAGTTATTTTGTTACTTAACTTATTACACACTGTAATCAGTAATAAATTATACTACTGATTACATAACTTTTCTTCAAACCCCATAAAATTGATTATCATTTGATAGGAGAGAGAAAGGATTCTTGTGGCATTTGTTGCTTCTACAGTCCACAATTTTGATGATATTTATTATGTCTTACTGTTTTTGTTTTTTTCTGGTGATATCTTTGTATGCCAGCAAGATATCCACCTGCACTGCCATACCCTGGATCTTCGACAACTTTTCAGACTGATTTTCACCTGCTTTTTGCCGACCTGCGTTTCCTTTTTTCCTACCACTTTGAGATTTTTTTGGAAATGAAAAGTGCATCATTAAAAATTCATTTTAATTATTTTCATGATCATTATTTCTCCCCGTGATTTTGAGTTTGCTCGTGGCCTCTGTGAAATTGTCAGTAGTGAAATTGATGGTGCATTTTTACTTCAGGTTTGAATGCATCAAAGTTGCGGGCTGGGATGAGAGACAGTTTTTGAGATCAAGTCAAAGTTGATTTCAGTTGAAAAAGACCTTGTACTGGGAGACAATTTATATCTGGCAATGATGTTCCTGTCATTTTTCCTCTCAACAAAACTAAAGTGATTGTCATCTTTCCAGCCACCAAATGGAAACATGCAGCTCCATCTTTGATTGCATTACATGGAAGAAGGGGAAATGACCTGCACGTAGCATCCGCTCTCAAGGGGATAAATGTATGTATCTGACATCCAGCTTTTAAGGTATATACATGTGAGTTGTTTCTGGTGTCAATTTAGCGGAAAAACATTTTTTGGGGATTAAAGATAACAAGATTCAAGATCACAAGCCAATAATCTGAAATTGTGTCCATCTAAATTGAGCAGTAGTGTGTAAAAAATGCATTGATGTCATGTGTAGTGGTTGCCTTTGAGGCGACCTAAATGACCTGACTGCTAACATGTCTTTGTGGCGGCTCTGAAAACTGAAAGAGCGTCATCCCGAGAGAAAAAGCAGAAATAAAATATTTGCTTGGCTTGCAGGTTTTTCTTAACCATTCAGAGAGGAGACAACCACAGCATTGTGTCTGACTGAGCTCTGTGTTCAAAGCACAGTCCACATTCTGCTCTCTCTCCCTCTCTCTTTTTCTCCCTCTGTGAAGATTTTTTTTTGTCTTTTTAATCTGATTGAGCCACAATAGTTGTAGGAGTTTCCATTTGAGAGGCTCAGGTCCAGGCCGGGGGATTATCTCCTCCACAGCTGCCACAGTAGACTCCCTTCTCCTCCCCCCGTCTCGCTCTGTCTCACACACTAAAATATGACAGCAGCTCCTCCCACGAGTACATGTGTGACTCTGAGCACGGGGAGCTGTCATTCATGAGGCAGCCATGTCCAAAACTTCTAATCCACTGCGTGTCTGTAAAACTATTACAAAATAGGATGAGTAAATCCATCCGATCAACAGGGCTGATGAATTTCATGACATTAATCTTTGTCTCAGGGTATCTGCTCTTTACTTTGAGGGGCAACACTGAAATATATTCTCCATAAGGCTGTATAGGTATGCAAAGTAAAGACGCCTGAAGCTGTTTCTGTTGTTGTGTCCTCACATGCCCATTCTATAGTTATTTTTAAGCCTTGTTCACTGTTTACACCAAAGAAAAGCAGATTTCCGCTGCGTCTCTGCATTGATTTGGCAGGGTGTCAAGTAAAGACCATGAGGGGATTAATCTGTTATTCCTCCTTTCCTTTTCCTGGTCGCTGGAGACTGATTGTCACAAAGAAAATCCTTTAAGTATGTGCATAAAAAGAAGTTCTTATTACATAAGGTGCAGGTAAAACCAACCTTGCTTCAAACTGCTCCACGGGAGATGGAGGGAAAGAGTGAAGAGTGATTATAGAGTAAAAGAAAACCAGATGCTAAATCAACCTCACGTTCACACAGGCGACACAGGATTGCAATAAATCAGGAGCAGGGATTACCCCTTAGAGTGAATTAATCTGAGCGTGCCGCAGGTCAGCCTGATAAAAAAAAACACAGACAAGCCAAAGCTTCATTGTAACCTCAGGCCAAGGCCTGTTTGGTCTGCTGCAGAGTGAAACTGATAGAGCTCCTTCTGCTGTCTGCATCACACAGAAACCATGACCACACCAGAAAGATGTCTGAATCACTTTACACACACAGTTTCACCCGTGTGCAAAGTCAAACTTGTAGAGTCAGAGTAGTATGAAGCTAGTTCTCTGTAAGGATGCATGTTAATCACAGCAAAATCAGGAATCCACACAAGATATTTGAAGACAAAAATGACCTGTCAAGTTTCTTGAAATAAGAAAAATGTCTTGATACAAAAATCCAAACAAGACTTTTGTCTTTACCCATTGACAGATTATTTTAAGCAGTTCAGGAATTATTTCTGTCTTTTAGTGTCTTTGCTCATGCCTGTCAAAACTTTTTATAATAGAAAACAAGTCATAAAAGGAAATTTTAGCTGATACTGATACCAATCCATGTGGGTGCTAAAATGCTAACATTCATTAGCAGTGAAGGCAGGTCGTTCTGTTGTTACGGCTCTTCACATTTGGGTGGTGACTCTTTGTATTTCCTTGATGTTGAGGTTGCCATAAACACTTTTTTTATTCAGAAACTTCCTGTGCTGTGGAGGGTGACAGCTTCTGAGATGTTAATTGTAGAGTTAGAAGAACGCTGTTTGGCTTCACCAGTGTTGTGCAAGAACTTCAACAAGATATTCTGCTCTACGTAAAAAAACAAACAAAAAAATTTTGATTTCATTCATCTATTTTCTACAGTTCATCCTGTTCAGGGTCATAGGTGGCTTGAGCCCATCCCAGATGTTGTAGGGTGAGAGGTGGGGTACACTCTGGACTGGTCTCCAGTTAATCACAGAGACAGGCAGCGTTTCATACTCACACCTTTGAACAATTTAGAATCACCAATTAGCCTGATGAGCATGTTTTTGGACTATGGGAGGAAGCTGGAGTATGCATGGGGAGAACATGTAAACACTACACAGAAAATCCCACCTTGCCTGAGTCAGGATTCATATTCATTCTGCTAACCTTCGTGCTGTGAGGCAGCAGCGTTTACTACTGCGCCACCATGCAGATTTAAAACTTACTTTCCAATTGCAAAACCTTCTTATCTTGGCTATTTTTAACTCTCCATAAAAACTCAGGAATCAAGACTTTCTGTCTTGCAAAATTCTAACTCTGCAGTATGATTCTGCCCAAACTTTGTACTGTTGTAAATACATAACCTCCAAACAGTGGACTTGTTGTTGATGCATGTGAGCCGTCATTGTGTGCTCACAATAAATGCATCACCTCATGTAGGTATGAAAATATCTGCCAACTTTTATGGTGCTTGTTTTTATATCCTCAGGCAACAGTAAGCATCATTCAGTCTCTAAAACCTCAACATCACCATACTATCCGAAATAAAAATGCCAAAAGTCATTTAAACGATCAAAATGTAAAACATAGACAGAAACATCTTCTTCCTTCAACCCAAAACATGTTTCTTTTTCTAAATAGAAAAAAGTTTTGTAAGAAGACAGAAAACTAGCATCCAAGTTATTGATTTTAATGGCACATGATTGCACTATTTTTTATTTTTCCTTCAATTATGTAATTTCTTGCTTTAAATCCCAACAACCTAAAGGTTATATAAGATTCCAGGTAAGCTTTTTATTTATGTGGTTTTTATTTTGGGTGAACTTCAACAGGATTATGCAAACAATAGTTTCCTGCTCCATATCCCAACTTCCCACTGCTGCTCAGCACATTTCACATCCCACAGAATGTAATAATACCACCAAACCTACAGATCAAAAACACGATGAGGAGGAGGAGGATTCAGTTTTCTAGATTAGAAATTGTGCAAGACATTAAATCAAATTCTGAGGGGTGGCAGAAGTTGTGAGGATGCTGGAGTAAAATCTGTGCTCTAGTGTGTGTGAGTGTGTGAGTGTGTGAGTGTGTGTCAGTGCCAACTGTTTGGGTGTCCTACAGGCTGGAATCTGATGTCTGGTATTTTTACATACTGGCAGCAGGAGTGACCCCTGTGGAGGCACCAGATCTCACTCAGGGGGATGAACTGATTCACCTCTGAGCTCTTCAGTATCTAGGACAGTATGCATCAAGGACCTTTGGATCAAGCCTCACAAAAAAGCAAGGTTGTGCATCAGTGGATTAACACTAAATACCCTTAAAGTGTTTGTCCTGTGTGGCTCTACACAGACAGATACAAAGATAAAGAGAAAATCCAGGCAGGTTTAGGAACAAGGAGGGGTGTGTCGCGTGACATGAAGACTCAGACGTGTCCACTTTGTGCTTTGTTCTGCAAAACTAAAAGCTGTCAACATGAGTTTAGCCTCCTTTGCACCCAGCAGGGAGGCTGCAGGCTGAGAGCTACTTCAACGCTGAAAGAAAGAAAGAAAACACGGATTACATCGGAATCAAGGAAATTAATGCTTGTAACACTCTCGTAATTAAAACAATGCCAGAGGACATCACCCCATGGGAAGCACAAAAACTCCCAACACCGCAAACCCAGAGGTGCAAACTGAGCATGAACATGTTCCTGCGGCTGTGAACGATGTCTCACACTGAAGCTCTCCTCAAACTTAGGAAGACAAAGGAACAACACCACCGCTCTGTAGGAGTAAACAGCCTGAAAGCTGAACTTTAGATTTCCTGGATCTATAATGTGCGCTTATCAAAATAGCTGCAGCACATAGGATAAGTAAGACTTTTATGTAAGAGGTAAGGAAACAAGGCCGGACACAAAGCTTTGCCAAAAGTCTCCGACATCACTTGGACGTCTCTGTCAACAAACCATCTAACATTCCTGGAAAGATGATGAATCCATCGTTCAACCCAGAGCAGTCAAAGTGTGATAACTGATGTGTGAGAATATTTTTGATTTTAATCCACACCCCCTGACCCTCAACATGAATATGACTCACTGAGATCATCTCTTACACCAGGATGATGTTGTTTATCACAGTTTGAATCCTCAGTGCAGTGTATTTTGGCAGAACCTTGAATGATTAGTTGAGCTTAAGAGGAGACTAAATGTGATGTGTGGTAAACAGATGTGTCAGCCTTGGAAACAACTGTTGCTGTTTCACATCAATAAGAAGGGATTTATCTAGATCTGAACCTGTGACATTTCATGTTAAAATAACTCTCACCTTAATCCACCTTACACTGGGTGTTGAAACTAAACTGGTAGGGGGATTTAAGCTCTGCAGAAACTGCAGAAACTGCAGGAACCGCAAGTCAGTCTACGGTTCAGAGTGAACAAAAAGGAAGGTGGAGCGCATGGCCTCCTCTGCAAAGCAATGACGGGGCTGAAAGTGAAACAAAAAGATGCTCAATAAGTGAAGTGAATGGGAAGGAGACTGATGGTGTAACTAACCCCCATTGAACCCTAAAATGAAAGAGTGATAATGAAAATTGTAGCATGACCTTCGTTATGAAGGTGTTTGTGGCGTCTCAGTCCCCTCATTAGACCTTTAGAAAAGTTTATTCAGACTTGTGAGGATCGCATTCAAGAAGGGGTATTCTGCTTTCAGGATCTTAACATGAACTCTGATTGGCCAGCCGTTCAGAAGCCAGTCAGGGCAAAGCTACAGGCAGACCTTGATGTTTGAGGCCCAGTCCCTCCAGTGTGCCATGAACCAGATGAGAAATCTTCATCTGACAGTTTCAGGGATTTCTACAACATCTGAATGAGATTTGAAACTCTGCACATTTAGTCTGAACGTCTAACATTGTGCCTTTGTATCAATGTCTTAAAAATAAATCAGACGGTAGAATGGAGAGCCTGACCCGAAAGGAGCAACAATAATTAGCTCACAGCCCCTTTGTGGTCCTGGTGTCTGACAGACTAATATATAAAGTTAAACACTTCATATTCCCCAGTCTGTTTTTAGTGACCTTGTTGTAGGTGAGGATTATTTCTCTTAGAGTAAAAACTAAAAGAGAAATGCAAAGAAATCTACAGCAAAAGAAGTAACCTCTGAGACACAAGGGCTCCGACAATGCTAGCTTAGCTGTAAAATTGAAACACTTATACGCAAAGTGAAAATATGTTCTTAAGTGCTTTTGCAAAGACTTGGTGGTTCACCCTTAAACAAGCTCTTTGTATATATGATGTTTGACATTAAAATGAAATTTAGTAATGTAGTTTGGTATTTCAATCATTGTAGATTAATAAAAAACTTATCATGATTCTGAATTTTTAAATTGTTTCAGCTCTGAGAGGATTTAAAGCTCCGAGGAGAGCAAAAAGAAAAAATTTGGTTTAAGTACAGCTTTCAGCCAGTTTATGGCCCATCAGCTGGGAGTGGTGTGGAGATGAGAAGGAGAGAGACCTAATTACATCTCAGTGACTCAACACTTGGAGGAAGAGCGGTGAGAAAAGAGGCAGAAGAAGCAAGAGACAGAGAGCAAAGAAACAAGACACAAAAGTGTGACAGGAGCCGGATCGAGAGAGATGAATAGCAGAAGCATGAGAGAGCGACATAGAGAGAAAAGGAAAAAGACAGAGGAGCACTTTGAAGAATCACGCTCCTTGTGATCAGCTTATGAAAACTCCTCAGGGCAAATTACATTAAATGAGGGCATCTCTTTTTTCAGGGCAGCCAAACTAGCTATGTTTTATTCTGAGGAGTGCAGTGTCCTCCATCTGCCAGAGCCAGCCAGATAAATGTCCTTAAACATGACAAAGCAACAGTTAAATGACAGGGAAGGCCATCTTTTCATTCCCAGAGGTTGACCTGGACCTTTGTGCGGCTAAAACTGCTTCTCTTCTCTTCCTTATGTGTCTCTGAAAACTTTCAAATTAAGCTAGAACAGTGATGTGGTGAAAATATTCAACATCATGCCGTTCAAAAGCTTGATTGCTCTACTATTGGTGTTTATAGGAGAGACATGACTCTGAAATAGTTTTGAGTGTATATTCCAACAGTTTGTACCCAGCTGGGATAAAAAATAAACCCTGAGCCATCCTGTTTCCTACTTAAGATGTCCGATCCAATGAGCCCTACAGCTCCCCCTGACTGAATTACTGAGTTAGAGAGAGCCTATGGAGCCTTAAAGCATGTGTGTGCATAAATCATATTTAAATAATAAGAAAGACAGAGAGAGAGAGAGAGAGAGAGATAGAGGCCTCATAATTACAGCTTTAATGTTGACATTGCACTGGGTTTAATAAGTACAGGTGTAGTTTAGTACACGTTTTAGACATTGAAGGTTAAGAAGAGACTCTTGCAAACTCTTGCCCCCAATGTGGAACCACTTCTCTAATGTTTCATGAAGTAAAGGGAAAATTCTTCCCACAGTTGATGTTTGGCAGATTCATTTCTCTTCTTGTAATATTTAATTTGTGTACAATCCAAAAATCATGGAACTCAATTCAGGGATTAATACACTGTAACAGTGCCCAGTCCTTGGTCTGACCAAAGTTTCTCAAAATAACTTCATCCATCTATGGGCTTCTAAAATATTGACCCTGAAGATAAAATGATAGGGCCATTTACACAACAACTGTTTTAAGGGTGGAATGTAAAGGTATTGTTATGTTTCTGCCTCTTGTTTACATGGAAAACAGAGTTCTAAAAGACCTTAAATGGGGACCTTTGAAAACAGCCGCACCACTGGAATTTTCCTGATGCTCCACTTTGAGCATGTGCAGTAAACTTTCAATATTGCACAGCTATTCTCTAACCGTGACAACAACAACAACAATAATTATAGTGGACTTCTGTTTCGTTCTTGTGCTGCAGAATCTGCTGACTGCCTGTCAACAAAATGTGTATCTGTTGCACCATTTGCAATCAGCACAGAAGCATTCAACATATAGACCAGATGGTCAGCTCACCTCTACTTCAGCTGCTAAACCGTTGTCGCGTAAACAGCTCTTATATTATATTGCCAACTACAGCCCTTGCATGCATATTATAGCATTTTCAGTCCGGTGTTCCTATTTCACTCCTAGATTTTTACACTGAATTTTTTTTGTGTTCCAGGGTGAAACACTGTTTTGTAAACAGGGTTTTAATCTGTCACCCAACATATCCCACTCAGTGACAGATGCCACAGTGAAGACATAATCAGTGTTATTCACTTTACCTGTCAGAGGTTATACTGCTGCAGATGGTTTCAGGACATGCACACTACTTCCTGCAAACTGCATCATTCTTTCTCAAAAAAAAAAAAAAAATAGAAAGAAAAGAGAAATTTAGAGTCTTTGAAAAAAAGAGAATGCATAAAAACGTCCTGAAAACATCCTCATTCAAGTGTCTTGATGCTCTCTGTTCTGGTGCAGGTATGAGTGCTGCTCTCACATTAAAGCATGCCCAGTTGGGCAGTGATTGGGCCACAGCGAGCAGAGCCGACCTGCTGGGCCTGCTGCTTCATGTTGACTCGGAGCAGATGCTTGAAATACACATGAAAGCACGACTCAGAAAGAGAAGACGGGCTCATGCAAACACACCTCCATTACTAAGCTGAGGCAATATTTGCACTTTCCACATGTTCTTCCATTGGACATGTAAACAGCCCCGTGCTTATACTGGCGTTATGGACAGCAAGGACACATTTTCCCTCCAAGCTCTTGTCCCTTTAGCATGTTTAATCTCTTTTATACTTGCTGATTTTAAAACTGAGTCATTCAATCTAACACAGCTGTATTGAGAATTGTTGCTTCATGTAAGATACATTAAGACTTTCCAGAATATGAAATCTAAGATAATGGCCAAACACAGAATGTGGAACTCCAGATTTCATTCTAACAAAGGAAAGGATAACATGCCAATATGTCAGTGACACACAAACAAACACTGACGCCTCCTTTCATCTAATCTCACACATCAGGATGGGCCTGAGACAAACACAAGGGTTTATTTCTCCAGCTCTTACTGATTTGAAGCAGAGGCGAGTGCTTCCAAAACGTGCAGGTAACGCAAGCTGCAACTTGTTGACAAAAATGTTTTATTCGAGCAATGACAGAGAGAAAGCAGCTGCTGTAACTGAGTAACTAATGGGATGCCTTGGCCACATCTAGCAGGAACGGAAAGCTCTACATTAAACGCAAACAAAACTAATAGCAGTTCAAAGTGCTGGTACCCAAAAATACCAGTTCTTGATACCCATCACAAGCTAGCAGCTATTCTCAGAGTAGTTAGTGCAAATTTAGTGGTGAGAAAAACTGCATTACAGGTTCATCACACACTCAGAAGGGGGACATGTAAAGTCTTATGCATCAAATCAACGCCTTAGCCAATCGTGCACCTCCTCTTTCAAATAACCCCGATTTTGATTTCTGGGAACACATTACTGGAATTGTCTATGCAATCAACCTCCTCCTCCTGCTCTCCCTTCAATCTTCTCTAAACAACAACATGTATCATCTTCAGTACAACCCAAAACAATCAAAATCTCTGGATAAGCAAAAAGTCTTAAACAGAAACCTGAGTCATCGTACCACGCTGCCTTCATGTGTTTCGGAGGAGTACTGCAGAACAATGAAAGCAGTACGTAGTATTCATGAGAGCATCAGCCACTACTACATCACATTTTCATTCCTTTAATTCCTTCATTCACTGAAAAACACGAGTACATTGGATTTCCTTTGGCTGGATTTCATTATGAAGCTTCCTTAAAAGTTTCCTACATTAACAGGATCACAATGTCATACTCAGAAACAAAAGCAGAAAGAACTGAGTCAGTCCTGTACTTCTCTAAGCTCCTCTCCAGAGATTCAGAGCTTAATTAGAAAATTGTCCGCTCTTATGCAGAAGAGAACTGAACACACACAGTCTCTGTTGGACTCCAGTGAGATCCTACGGGGCCTCTGGCAGTGTAAGCCGAGGTAATTTCAGCTGTAACAAAAACTGCACAATGAGCAACATAGCAGCGATTTATTGACCCTTCAGCTCCACACAAGTCAACTGCACGGCCAAGTAATCTGCAGAGAGCGGCTGCCAGCTCCAACTTTGAGCATTTGGAAAGGAAAAATCAAACTGTGGGATTTGGATCTGGGATTTGAGATCAGGCTCTAATGACGGCTTATGAGTCTTTCAAGTGAGGCTTGGGTTTCCAAGACGTTCAGGCATCACAAGGCAGCGCCGAGTCTCTCTTCCTTTAGCTCTCTTTGCTGCTAAAGTGGACAGGGAGGGGAAAATCAATACCCAAAGCACTTATAGGCGATGAGGGAGCCATTAATCAGGGAGCAGGTGGGGGGGCCTTTGGTTAAAGTCTCTTGCAGTCGCCTTGAAATATTGAAAATGCAAATTTGATATCAAAGTTAAGTGTCTGAGGATTCAGAAAAATCTGAGTGGGAATAAATGTTTGAGCACATTTTGTTGAATTCAGCTCAGCATTCATATTTGTTGCAACAGATTTCAGGAGGATGGAAAACCTTGTCATCTTATTGCGTAGTTTTAATCAAGTCACTATAAGGTGAATTGTATTAGACTTTACAGCTGAAATTTCAGCGGTATAAAGGTGTGCTGTAATATACACCCAAGACTGTGCATGCTGTGATTGCAAAACTAAACTCCTCCCAAAATAATCTCACTCAAACCACTTTTTCCCTCCAAAAAGACCAAAAAGCATTTTTCTGTCTCTCTAAAGACTCTGCTCTTCTCAGTATTCTGCTCCTGTTCCATTCACTTCAATATAAAGTTGAATTTCACACTTTTGTATAAGAGTAATACTGACCAAGTGTTGTCTTTAAGCTGCAAATGTTTTGAACGCGAAGCCTCCAGTTGGGGAAGTAGCCGGGGGAAAAGGCAGGTCTTCAACCTTTCTCCGTGGGCAGAGTTCAAAGATCTGTTGATGAGTGCTAATTCTGTACGCTCGCAGCACGGCTGTTAATCTTTATTTATTTAAGGAGGAAATGAGAACAAGGGTACAGTGCTCAGGGCCATGGACAGACTAGACTGGGGCCCACATGCTGCCTCTGGGTCTGTTTTCTGACACAGAAAATTAGAGGAATGAGAAGACAAACAGCTGATCAACGATGACAAGACCAGTTTGTGCTGATATGATGTAGACAGTCGGTCAAAGCCAACAGCTGTTAAAATGATTAATGAGGATTTGCTTGTATTGATTCATTGTATTGTATTGTATGTATTGTATTGAGTCATGCTCTCAAAACACCTCATGGATCAGAAGAAATCAGAACAAGGTTTTATTTAATTTTCTACCAAACAAAATCAAAGTCTTGGACCTTTGAAGTGATCTTAAAGAGGGCTGACAACTCGGCATCTTACAGTGAGCTTTGAAGAAAGGCAGCCTTAAGCTCCAGAGACTGTTTCCCCTTTTCTGTCTCTGCGTGATGGGAAATCACATTGTGAAACCGAACAAGGCTGCATTATGCAAATTTCACACCGGCCCACACACATTTGTACTGAAACATCTTTTACTTGCCCTACGCTTTGGTGCGTTAACATTTTTAAGAGTCTTGTATCAAACCCAAGCGACTACAACGTCTCTCTCTCTCTGTCCTCAGATAAAACAAGTAAGAAACAGTTTAACAACTAGAAGCTGTCTGTGAAGATAAAACAGGAAGGTAGCTGCTGCAGCTCAGTGTGCCTGTTACTGATAAGAAGAACACACACTCACAGTCACACAGTAAAAAGCACACACACTTAATTAAAAGATCAGATGAGCTGCAACAAACTTCAATTGACTCAGTCAGCAGACAGGTACTTAACATCTGTAAAACATGACGGATGCTTCTGTTATAATACAAGCCAACTTCAACTGGTGGATGAGTCAAGGCTGCAGAATAAGAGAAGAGTCAGGTCTGCTCATCCAGCTGTGTGAGTCACTGTGACATGGCTGGCAGATGGATGAAGAACTTGATTATCACACGACTTAGTGCCGTTTGATGAGATGAGCCTCTCACATCGTAGGAATTACGCTGACAGTGTTGTGACACACAACCCTCAGGACACACAAAACAACACACAACGACACACAACATCTACACTGAGTACAGGGGGAAAATAAAAGCACAACCTTTCCTTTCTATGAGCGTCTGACTTCTTTTTGGTGCTGGATGCTAAATTATACAACAATAGGATGTCCGATGAGACTATAAGCTCAGCGCTCATCGATTCTGCACATTTGCATCTGTCCTTTGGAGACAGCAGGGAAGGGGGGAGCTGTCACGACACTGAGTGCTTAATGTGAAAACATTCAAGTACAAACACAACTGAAGACCTGAAAGCATGCAGGTTTTAAGAATCTGGGTTCTGTATGTAATAAACAGGAATGTATAAAACTGATAGAGTACGGAAGTATATTTTAGGGGTGTTACAGCTCTCTTAGTCATTGACTGTGTCATTATGACGTATAAACTATACTGTCTATTTTGAAATTAATTTCCAAGTTAGAGACTTTTCTTTGTCAATCATCTTGTGTCACTGTGTCTCTTCCCTTTTACTCAATGCGAGGCAAACAAGCATGACTTTAATGTTCCAGCTTCACTCGTCATTTTGAGTCATGATTAACCAGCAGAGCAGTTCATGAAATAGGAGAAGTTTGACAAACCTGACTGATGCTCCCTTTAAATGAGAATTAAATGCATACAAAGATTTTAAAAAAAAGGTTTTGTCTTGAACATGGCACGTGTGGCTCATGTTTGTGGGTTTGGATACGTCAAGTCCGTAACTACACCAGCTTCATACACCCATTGCAAATAACGTTGAGCTTCAACAAGTTAAAATCTCTGTAACGCTGAGAAAAACACCAAAAGAACCTTTTTTTCCCCAAAATCTAGGACAAATTATCACGTAAACACTCAACATTTGTGGTAAAGGGCAGAGATATTTTGAATAAAAGCACAACTGCACAGATCTGCTACCATCTCCCAGTGATACAGAAAATGGTGAGAGGTTAAGGATGCTTCATACAAGCGAAGCCCTAACAGGGTCTTTCTCTCTCATGAGAGGGAGTCTTTGTCCTGAGAGCTGAGCTGTTTAGTATTAGTATCAGAGGATAGATAGCACTGGTGATGAGAGCAAAGGAGCCTCTATGAACACAGGCCGACTCACAGACTGGATCATTTAGCTGTATTAAAGCTTGTATAAAGGCTTAATGCACACTGTGATAACTAGAACGTGCTAATAATTTGTTCACTGAGTGTTTTCTTCTTTGTGTTGTAAAGTCAGGGAGGGCTTCAGTCTCTGTTATTGATGTTTAAACAGCTGTTACGTAACAGAGTATCAAACTGGTCAAAAAGGCAAAGAGTGCAAAGTGCAGAGTGAGATAGAGGAAAAGGAGAGGCGAAGCTGAGGTGGGTTCACTCTTGAAAGTGCTGTAGGGATATGAGAGAAGAAAACACCAGGCATGCCTTCTGAAATCAGCAGCTCCATTAAGATACTGCTCTGTAGGCCTGGTCTCTATCACTTTAGCACAATAAACCAAAAATTTTTGAATAATGTGTGAAACCACAGCTGAATTAAAATGTTTTTCCAATCAACATTATGATGTGAAACGTTACAACAGAAAAAAGGTCAGGCACTGGTCCACCCAAGCACCAGTATGTCTCAATAAATGACAGGAGCTTGTTCGGTCCTGTTTTGCATGAGTTACCTCAGGGGAAACATTCAGACTTGAGACTAATGTACAAGTACTGTGAGGAAACACAAAAAGAGGAACACAGGACAGAAAGAGATGAAAGAAATGAAGAGGGGGATGGTATCTGAAAAATGTCCAGGCGATTCACTCAGCGTTAGAAGAAGTGAGCTGGTCCTTTGAGCAGAGCGGCCAAATAATGCTTCACATGAATTGTGGGCCTGAAGGCTTTCCTTTTCTTTTATATTTCATTTTCTGTCCAAAAATAACCTGTAAAGAACTTCATGAGGCTTTTAAGATTTGGTACTTACGGTTAACCTCCAACCTGCGAGCTAAACTCCAACTAGAGGCTGTTCAACCTTAATATTTAGTTATGGCGGTGAAATAATGATGTGATTCTTGTGTTTTTTCTTCTTCATAGCTCGAGCTTAACCAATACAATAATACATTACACTTTAAATGAACTGCAGACATGAAGAGTGATTATGAAATGTTTCATTTTTTTACATTTGCCTGTTCATGATTCGCAACATGAAATGAGATCACACAGGCCAAAATTGCTAAATGTTATTTCTCTGTATCTGTGTGGAGTCAGAATTTCCTGAGAAAAGTCAAAAGTAGAATCTGTTTTTTTTTCTTCTCAAAAAAAGTATTTCCTGGATTTTTTAGTGGTACTGAGTCAATAAAATGAAGAGCAAGGTTACATTTTCTCTGCTTGGAGAGGCCTGAGTTGGTAGATGAGCACATAACCAGGGTTCACTACCATTATGGACACGTCTTAGAGCACCGGGCTGTGAGTAACTCTGAACAGATAGCCCTGGGAGAAGTTGTTTTGAACAAAAAAAAAGTAAGACTAAAAAGATGATCAACGCCTGAGAAAGAGTTAAGTCTTCATCACAGTGGGTGATGGTCTTCATAGGAAAACAGAAACACTATCGATTCCAGCCACAGGGGTCGTTGCAATCAACACTGAACAGAAAGTCCTCGGAAATTAGAAATAACATCAACAACTGCGTTCACAATAACCCACCAACTATGACTTCATGACCATATTTATGAAATAATAATGTTTTAACATATTAAAAAATGACTTTTACGCTTATTGGACTAGATGTGGATAATTAAATATTTATAATAAGATCTAGTCATTGCAAAACGTAAATTAACTTATTTATCACCAGCCTCATGATTTCTTAACAGGCATAACTCTGACACAGAAGGCCTCTGAAAATTAGGTAAAAAGTGTCCTAAAAAGATCTCTCAATAGGGAATTGAGAGCAATGTCATGCTGAGTACAAGAGGAACTGAGAAGTTATATTTTAGTCTGTTAAATTCAGCTTAAACCTTTGTGTTACATAGAATATCACAGAAAAACATTTCCTCTTTAAAATGTTCACTGGAGAGAAAAGATAATCAGAGGTATTGGCTGTTACTTTGCCACTTCCTTAAAAGTTAAAGCTTTTCCAACCAAAGTGGGGAAAGTACAGCATTTTTTCTTCTCATATGCAAATTTAATAAGAACTTATATTAAGCTCAGTGTTTCCTAAGCTGCCTCTCTCCCCCTCCACTCTCTGGGCTCTCCCGCTGAGATAAGAAGTCTTTTCAAAACTCAATCTCTTATTCGTTGGAAAAAAACCCCACACAGCACTCATGCTCTGATAGAACTCATCCAGGAGAGGCTTTATATCACATATACACAGAGTGTATTATATGGCTGTGACGACAATGTCATTACTGAAACTAGGAAGCAAATAAATCACCTATAAAACATATGTGTGTTCAGTTACACCTTCACAGTTTCCATCTACCTGTATGTCTGACAAACCAGATGTTGCCCATGAAAACAGTTTACTGTTATGATCAAAAACAGGGCGACAGGTTATACTGAAAATACAAAAAAGCTGTGTGATCCTTTAAAAATGTATCTTTACAAAGAGGTCTTTCACTGCGTTTTCAGCCTGCAGCTCACAAACACAGCTTCTGAGAATTATCTTAACTGCAGGCATCTCTTCTTTTTAAGGTCTGACCTGAGAGCTGCAGGATAAAGCAGGAAGCTCTTCAAGTCACTCATGATCAGGGCTGTTAAATTCTCAAACATTTTCACAGAAAAGCTTGAGATATGAAGGTTTGTGTACTTTCTCTGGCTCCTCTTGTCATGCCTACCAACGCTGGGATTACGATGATTGCGTTTAAATCCAAAGAGAATCACTTCCCAGAAAAATTGCAGTATGTACTTCCTAATATTTCGACTATCTCATCAAGGTCGTGAGTGACACAGTTGTTTTTCAACCGCACAGTACAAGGCTTTGAATAAGCCTCTCATGCTGCTCTTAAGATAGTTCATGATGGAACAAAAACCCACATCTTTAACCTCTTTTATCATCCAGGCCTTCTGCAGTCTGCCTGCAGCAGCAGCTACATGATGCAGTCATGTTTTTGAGTTTGAAATAATGTGTCATAACACATACATGTAAAAGAGATATCAATTATGATAAGACGAACAGACAATGCTGAAGCTGTGAACACATGATTATATTAATCCTTCACTTGAAACTCTCTTGTTCATGTTGCTGCAGCTATGATTTACTACAGGACAGAATGTGGTTACCTACACAGGAAATAAACCCTGGGATTGCATAATTATGAGTAACGCAGACAAGCCTGAACCTTAAAGAACCAAAACGTCAGCCCTTACCTTTAGGATTTCTCCTCGCTTGAAACTAAGCTCATCGTCAGCAGTGGCATGGAAATCGTATTTGGCAATGGCCTCCATGTTTGTCGTGGTTGTCGTGTGCTGATAAACTGCTTGGTTGTGGTCGTGGTTCAGGGACTGAATAAAAAATAAAACACGTATCCAGGCTTCTGCGGCCAGATGCTTTCTCCTCAGTCTCTCCTCCCGTCTGTAACCCGCTCTTATAGGGCTTAGACCTCACATAAAGGTTACAGTGAGGTGCCTGAAAACAAGAAACAAGGTGGTACTCAATCTGAATATTCTTTCAATAAAAATAAATCCAACAGTTCTTGTTTAAAATATTTTTTTTCCCACTGGTTGTGAAGTATTTGAAAGATGTTTCCCCATATAATAGAAAAAGTTAAGAGTTAACTTGCTTAGTAAAATTGGAATATATAGATCACATCCATACAAAGATGATATTTGAAATGCCAATCCCTAAAACATAGAAGCTGGACTAAGATAACCTTGAGATGAATTAGGCTTTGTTAGCACCTTGTGGAACATCTGAGAGATCTTACATCTCCACCATATCAAGTTCGGAAAATCTATGTAGCGTTTACAAAAGTGTTTCAACTGTTTCCTGTACAATAGATTTTCTTCTTCTTACGCTACACACGTGCTTAGAGCCACTTTCGTCTACACTAGGTAACGTTCATTAAAGGAAATGAGACAGTAGATGCAAAGGTCACCAGTGCCCCTGACAGCTAAGCACCTGGCCCAGGCACAGATAAGTCAGCAGTCTTGTTAAGCAGAGCTGACAGTGATACACTGGCTAAACCTACAGTTGCTGAGTTAAATGGATAAAGCTAGGTTATCTCATTAAGTTGTTGGCTTGGATGCCACCAGGGGTTCACATTAATGGAGCTCGGCGTTTAGTAAAGCCATTAAATCTGACAGCAAGGAAAACAACCAAATAGTGTAAATCCTAACACTAGCTTCTGAGAAAATCATAAACAATCTGCGTTATAACAGAAAAGCTGTAGCAGAAGATGCAACAGACCTCTCCTTGGAGTCATTTGACAGTAACAGCAGGGTAAGTCTTTAAGTGTGACTGCAACCATTGTTTACTATCATAAAACTGTCATCAACTAAATCCTAGGCCTCCATAACGTTACAAAACACAACAAAGCACATCATGGGAGACAAAAGTAACGCTAGTACAGCACAAGTAATGAAAAGGGAAGCTGGATTCCAAAGGGGCGAGACAGCAACAATTATTCTCTGTAGTTAGGGTTCTTTGTAAGCTGATTTTAATGCAAAATTTCGGCAGAGAAAAGCATAAAATTGATATTTTGGGCACTGAATGTGTTTTTAAGGATTGTTTGAGAGCTCATGAGCATCGAATCCGTTCCAGTTAGCTGCCTAACGTTCCACAGCGCTGGAGCTAGCATCGCTAGTGTTTCGGTTCATTTTGTAACCCTTCTAACGGGTAGCTTTCAGTGGCTGACGTACTTGATGAGAGAGGATACGTAACTGTCCTCGCCATGGTTGCATTGTTCATTCCGTAACTTTAATGAGGAAATGTGCAATTTGGAAAGGTCTCGTGTGTGTTTTGAGTTTGAGTGGACGTGCAGTGAAAAATTCTCTGACTTGAACATCTGCTGTAACTGCGACAACCACAGACGCATCCGGCCGACAGTCGCTAGTTAACACGGTCACAATTAGAACCGAAACACTGGCTAACGGTCGAGTAACAATAACTGCGCTGCAGTGTGATTTTCAAACTTAACCCTTTTAATTTAGCAGAACAGGCAAATTCGCGATTTCATTAGTGACAAGAAGTCCTCAAAGAACATTAAGAAGCAGGTTTACATCAATAATCAAGGCCTGAAAGCTAGCTTCAGGTTGTCAAAAAGGAAGAAAACACCTTTTTTTTCATAGGGCAGGCTGTTGTTGCTAGCTCGGTGGCACAGCTAACAGAACTTCACTAGCCTGCGTCGAGAAAAGAAAACACAAGTTTTATCTAAAGGGAGAGGAAAATGAAAACTCACCACTCGAGATATTCTGTTTCAAAGCTTCCTCGGTAAAAAATAAAAATCCTGTCGTGTGTTTATCCAGTCCCTGTTCCCTCTGAGGAGGCAGAACTGTGAGTGCTGTCGCTTACACCCCGTCCGAGGAGCCTGAATGTAGCTGCTAGCATCAGGTTTACGACGCCTGTTTCCGTTTCCTTCCACTGAGCTGGGAGGGTCTGCCCGCTGCTGCTGCTGCTGCTGGAGCTCCTCCCTGTCACTCTGCTCCACTGCTCCTCGCCAAACCCACCACACAACTCCACTGTGGCCACAACTGGCTTCAATTATCCACTACTACTACTATTATTATCATAAGCAGGCTAATGCTAATTCTTGGTGAGCTTTGCTCTGTGAAGCATGGCCTTATCAAACTTTTATCTGACTGTCTTTTATATCCCCCTTTCAGCTTCATTAAAGACAAAAAACGATTCCAAGCTCCTTTGAAATGAACCTTGGAAGTTTTGGTGTGTGAAAAAGGCTGCTTGTCTGACTGACTGCCCCCAAAAAGGTTGTTAACATCACATTAATCAATATTGCAACAGACACTCTTCTTGCTGACAGTCTATTTTGCCTTTTGAGATCGTCAAGTGGCATTAATAGCAGTTTTTTTCTTTGCTGTAACAATATAAAAACTCCTCTGCCTCAGCTTTAAGTGTCACACAGCTGATTTATTTCTGGGTATAATAATTTGAGAGAAATTGAGCAACATATAAAACCTTGTAACTATATGAACACATCCTAAATAACCAATTTAAATGGTGAGGCAAATAGCCAATCATTGCTCAGGATTTCTTAGTGACAACAAGGATGAACAATAAGTGCATGTCTCGAATTATTATTATTATTATTATTATTATTATTATTATTATTATTATTATTATTATTATTATTATTATTATTATTATTATTATTACTAGTAGTAGTAGTAGTAGTAGTAGCATTGCCTAAAAAGCTTCTCCTCTCCTCCATGTCATCAAAGCTCTTATAGTATTGGTCGCTGCTCTTATTCATCCACTGAACTCTTTGTGTGTCAAATATTTGGTTTTCTTTTCATTGTTTTCATTTTTTGAACATCTGCTTTTAATCCTGCTGAAGGATGCTTAGACAAAATATTGACAATGCTGACACCTAGAGGAGAGATGTGACAGTGAGAGAACAGTTGTTGTGATGGATTATAAATGTCGTAGTACCATTGGGGAACACATGAGCTGCATGTGAGGCTGCACAGGTGGACTAGTTATCTGTTTTCAGTAAGGAAGGTAGTATCATATGTGGAAAGTATTTTAATCTTGCATATTGGTAGAGAAAATAATCTTTTACGTTTGCATGAAGCGTTTTTTGAATAATGACGAGCTTTTTTCGTCGTCTCACTGTTATGGTTTCTTTTTTTCTCGTTTTTTTTTTCATTTAAATTTTAAAGAGGGGGGCTGTAGTTGCGCAAATTGCTGGAAAGGATCACCAAGACCCTCTCAGGATGGACTACACTTCAAATAAATCTTTTTCATTCTTCAATTACTCTGAAAATGTAGAAGAAGGTAGGTTTGTGTCTGTTCTGCTTTTAAAATTAAAAGATGCACAATTTTCAGATCAAACTGTTTCAACAATCTACATGCAAAATTATTTTTTTAACAAAATATTATGACAAGTTTTCATTACATTCAAGGTTATTTACTGCACAACATCATTCAAAGTGTGTCAGAGTAACAGGTATTGCAAATGATGATACACTAGAGACAAATTAAAACTGCAAATTTATTAAGGGACAAGATTTAGTGTGTCTTGTGTGACTGATTTCCTTTTTTCCAGAACATGAGCAGCAGTACAACAACGTGCTCATGCCCAGCATCTTTGGCGTCATCTCTTTCTTTGGTATCTTGGGAAACTCTATCGTCATCTACACCATCACTAAGAAAACTAAGCTCTGCTCCAAGCAAACTGTTCCAGATATCTTCATCTTCAGTTTATCCATCGCTGACCTGCTCTTCCTGCTTGGCATGCCTTTCCTCATCCACCAGCTCGTAGGAAACGGCTCCTGGTGCTTTGGTGCCACCATGTGCACCGTCATCACCGCACTTGACTCCAACAGCCAGATTGTCAGCACCTACATCCTGACTGTGATGACTCTGGATCGATACCTCGCCACTGTGCACCCTATCCGCTTCAAGCATGTGCGCACGCCGTGTGTTGCTGGAGCAGCTGTGGCTCTGGTGTGGGTCTTTTCTCTAGTGTCCATCACCCCGGTGTGGATGTACACGGGGCTCATGCGCCTGAAGGACGGCTCTGTGGGCTGTGCACTCCTCCTGCCCAACCCAGCCTCTGACACCTACTGGTTCACCCTTTACCAGTTCTTTCTCGCCTTCGCTCTCCCGTGGGGAGTCATCTGTGTGGTCTTCTTTAAGATTCTCAAAAACATGTCAGCTACGGTTGCTCCTCTTCCTCAGCGCAGCCTGAGAGTGAGGACACGGAAGGTGACCCGCATGGCTGTGGTCATATGTCTGGCCTTCTTCACCTGCTGGGCACCTTATTACATCTTACAGCTTGTCCACCTCGGAGTGCAGAGACCCACCTTTGCATTCATGTATGCCTACAACATCGCAATCAGTTTGGGGTATGCAAACAGCTGCATCAATCCGTTTATTTACATCGTACTGAGTGAGACCTTCAAGAGAAAGTTCATTGTTGCAATCAGGCCGAGTCATAGAGGTTTCAGAGTCGTCCCCGCTCAGGCTGATGGCAGCATGAGTCTGAGGATGGCACCAGACAGCGCTCAGCCTTCACACTCCCAGTGCTCAAGAGAACTGCTCCCTGTCACTGTGGCTGTGCACTGAGATGAGGATCTGTGACCGCAGCCAGCAGCTACCAGCAGGTCACCATGTGCTGCTGCAGTACAAAAAAAGAGGGTTATTCTGAACATAAATGTGACTCTAAAGAACTGTGTGTGCTCAGAAATAACATAACCTGTGACCTTTAGACATAAGCAACAGTCACATTCAGTCACTTAGTGTACACATCCTGCTCAGATATGATGTTCTGCTGACGTGTATCCATGTTCAATATTCAGGTGATCATAACTTGTATCTTCAGTTTTCTAAAGCATAAAACAAACAAAAAACTTGGTTTAGCAGGTCTTATTAGAGCAGAAAATGGCAGCGTGTGAAAAGGTTGTCATGGTTGCACGTGGACTACAAAATGACTCTGTTCAGAAGTTTACACAACTCTGGTGGTTTTGGCCTGATAAATGCACAAAAGTTAACACAAAATGTGTTTGAATGTCTACTAAGGGTAACCACCCCCACCTGTGATCTATTTGCTTGTAATCAGTGTGTGTGTATATAAAAAAATGAACAGGGTCATTTGTGAAGTTTCTGTTGTCACTACGATTTAAAAAGAGTAAACACAGTTGTTTGTTAATAAATGTCTTCACCCAACCTCTAACCATGAGTGACAGAAAGGTTTTTGTGTCATCATTCATATTTCTGAGAAAAGGCCAAAAAATCACAAAAGTCTGCTGGAGGGGGTGTAAACTTTTAGGCACAACTGTAAGTGCAGCATCACACAAATTTCTATGTACTGGCAGAAAAATCTTACAAAAGCGCGGAATATGAGTCAAAATCTCTTGAAAACAAGAGGAAATGAACTCATGATGAAAAAGCAGCTGATATTTTAGGAGATGTATATTGTAAGCTTTGTAAAATTACATAAGGTGTTGTAAATCGATTGAGGGCTGTGAAAATGCTGTTAGTTTGTTGTGTTAATCCCATCATGTACTATAACTTGTGTCACTTTGTTCTGCAGATCATTCCTTCACTTTTTAAAGCGTGTTTACTGTGAAAGCTGCATTGTATTGTGCCATGTTATATGAAGTGATGATTCCCATTGTGTGCATCCTGGCAGAGACTCGCTCAAACAGAAGAATCACATTATCCCTGAGACTCTTTCACAGCAGTGATTTCTGAATCCGATCCATACTCTCACATGGCTTTCGGCTGTTTGTCTTTGAAATGATGTAACTCTGTCTAACACTGACTTACTGTCTGACAGGTCGCTGCATGCATATTCAACACGTCTCTATCAGAGAATTCTGTATTCAGCGGTGGAGCATTAGAGCCTTCACAAACAGCTGCAGGCGGAGATTATACAGCATGTCAGAAAAGAAGCGTCATTCTTATTTGTGCTGCTTTTGGGCTTCTAATGAATCTGCTTCTCTGCTGGACATTTGTACAGTAATGTGTGTCCAATCTAACATGTCTGTTTAACTTTTCACTGGGACATTTAACATCTGGAAAGACACAACTGTTTAAATGACAGCAGGTCTCATCTGTAAGTCAAAGTGAGGTGAATTATATCATATTAAATGTGAGTTATGGACAGAACTGCAAGATGAACTTTTGTTACCTCCCAACCTGCAGCTTTAAGAAGAGAAAGCAATAGCAGCAAAATGCATGAGGCAGCCTGACGGTTTCAATGACCTGAAGGTGAAAACTGCTTCATGTTTTCGACCTTTTGATGTCAAACATCACGTTTCAAAAGTTATACCCTCCAGCTCATAAATCAGAGAAGCAAAGAAAGGATTGCGTTGAATTAATAAAAGAAAATGACGCTTATTATCCCCTCTCAAGGATTATCTTTGCAACATGGTTTCAAGAGGACAGAAATAGACCCTGATCATAAAGCTGTCAATAAAACGTTAATCCAGCTTTGTTACCAAACTGAAATTGAAACTGAATCCTTTGTAATTATTCCCCAAAAGCATCCTCTTCTTGATGTTTTGAGGAACTTAGCCTCTTTTTTTCCTCTCACTTTATGCTAGACGATTCAGTACTAGCTAAATGTGTTCCTGTAAGGTTCAAGTTCACAGTCTCCTTCTTGTTAAACTGATATCAGCTCTCACAGAAAACACTCTGTGCTGCAGAAAGCAGCATTTCATAAAATAACCCAGAGCCAAGCTTAGCTTTCATGGACACGCTGTATCAGGAGTTATAAAAAGAGTGTAAAGGATGGAATAAAAGCCTGAGGCAGAGAAATGAAGGTTTAACAACAAACTGAGTCAGTCCTGAGTGAAGCTTCTGTTTGAAGTCACTGTTAATATGTAAAGATTTCAAGTCAATGAAAAAAGACAGAAGATGAGACATGAAGGAGAAAACAACCTCGGACAACTTGAAGAGTTCACAGAGTAACAGCAAAAAACCACAGCCTGACTGAACATAAACAAAGTGAACAACACGTGAGGGAAAATGAGAAAGACTACAAAAGAAAACAGCAATGAAAAGTTAAAAACAATAACTGTGGGACACAAAACAGCCACAGAGACACAAAGAATTATATACAGAACAGAGAAAGCAAATCATGACAAACAAACACCATAAAAATATACAATATCAGGGTGAAAACGTCCTCAAAGCAACTGGAAACACACGGGGAGAAAAGGTTCATAAAGGACAACAGAATCAATGAGACTCACACTGCTTTAAAAACGATCTGCAGTCACCTCATGGAGAGTAACAGGCCGTCCGTGCGTCAGGAGGACCCTTTATCTAAGCAGCACAGACAGTAACAGAAAGCAGAGGAAACATATTGCTCAGGTGATATTTTCACACAGCGTGTTTCCTCAGGTTTGAGATGAACGACCTTTGGTTCACCTTTACAGCTCCTCTGATGTTTTTAATGAAGAGAGAGAGAAATGAAAGCAGCTATTTGTCCTCGACCTGCTTCATAAACATGCAAATTTTGAAGTTAATGATCTCTGTAATGCTCTGCCAGTTTGATATTTAAACTCCAGAAGTGAATATGATCCCCAAACAGATGGTTAATGAACAGAAAGCGTCTGAAATAAACACACAGTCTTAAAGCTTTGAGAACTGATGAACACTCAGTGAAGAGTCCTAAAAACACATCTAAGTGTCTGAAAGTCTCGTAATGCCACACTGTTGAGTATAACCTGTTGTTTCAATGAAGAAGTTTCATGTTTGGTCAAAAGAAATTGATGTTCTAACACCTACAGAGGTTATCTTGATTAGATAAAATGTACTCTGTCAACCCTTATCTTTGTTTGGTTGATTTAGATTCTTTTGGTGAACTTAACTTCTTCAGGTATCTGTTTGAAATAATCTGTTTCATCTCCATTACACTTTTAGTTATGCTGACCTTTTGTTTTCATTTATCTAAATCATATTTGTTGGTAAACTTAATTCCTTTGGGGTGTTGTTTGAAATAAACTCTCTATTCCATCTCAATTGAAGTCTTCAGTTTTGTAAACCTTGGGGCTCAGATAGACTTTCCCCTTGCCCAATACTTCAACCTGTAATGCTGTGGAAACAAAGCTGTGAAGATCTGTGCAAAAAATGTCCTTATGCATAAGAGTAGGGACTTACGACAATAAATTTGTATAGTTACTGGAATGAACTCTGAGAAAAAAGTCTGTAGGGAATAAAGTTGTAGCGTGAGATGAAAAAAGTGGTAAAATTCTGAGAATTTAGTTGTATAGTTACAAGAATCAAGTTGTTGATGAAGGAATACAGTTGTAAAAGTAACAGAATTAAATTGTATAGATATACAGTTGTAAAAATAAAAGTTGTAAAGTCATGAGAATGAAGTTGTTGAGATATGAGAATGCGGTTGCAATGCTGCAAATAAAAAAGGTCTTAGTGCTAGAAAAAGAAAATAAGTAGTGCATGATGTAACAATGTAACAAGAATAAAATCATATCTATCTCCAAGACTATGGTTGTAATATTGTGATACTAAAGTCAAATTTGTTACAGTCATGCAGTTGTCGTGTCACTGCATCGTAGTCATTATGTTCTGAGATCAAAGTCATACGTTAGGGAAATAAAAGGTTTAATGTTTTTGAATTAAGTCATACTGTTAAAAGATAAAGCTTTACAGGATCAGAGTTTGGACAACAGGAAGCAAACAGGCAGCTTCTTTTTACTTCTGCGACCATCTATGTACTTTATTCTAATATTAAATTAATTCTCTGAGTATTACGACTTTCTTTTCTGATAATCTGTTTATATAACAGGTTTTCTATGCACAAAGTAAAACAGGTTTTTTTTCTGACCCCTCCAGGGTGGTTTTAGTATCTCATCTTTGCCTACCCTGATGGTCTGATGGGGCCATTCATGCTGACTGACACGTCTTATAAACCAGAAGAGGACTTGAAATGTGGAGTTGAGGTAATTCACTGTCAGCCTGTCTAAATGGAAATGCAGCTTTCATTACGTGTGGATGTCAACATGGCCCCTGCATTGACAAATCAAATTAATGTTGTGGTTCTGCACACGCTGAGAGTCTGCTTCCAAGATGATTATAGCTTCTGAGGATTTGCAATAAGACACATTAAAAGCTGGCCGTGCACTCTTAGATCAGGGTCTGACACATGCAGACCTCCTGAGGAAGATGATTCAAAGAAGAAGTGGAAAAAAAAAGTGTGGTATTGAAATCAGCCAGTCAGCACTCAGACAAGGATTCTCCATCCAACTGCTGATTATGGATGGATGAGAAAGAAATTACAGGGGTGAGATACAGAGAGGGAAAAAGGTGCCTCAGAGATTGAAGCTGTGAGACTGAGGTCAGTGTCAGGGCTCAAAACAAAGGACACGTGCATTAAAACTGAACTTCACCCCACAGAGTTCATTTCAGTTTACTTCAGTCCACCATCAAATCATCAGCATTACGTCTCTCACAAAGTGGACGACTTTCTGTGCCACAAACAGTAGAAAACTTCAGGGACAGACCAGACAGACTTTCATCAAAGACAGCGGCACACTCCCATAAATAAACTCCTGCTGCAGCTTCCATTTGGAGCGAAAAGTTTAACAGTGAAAGTTTTTTTCCCATGTTGATCAGACGCTTCTTCTGATGTGCTGCTGCTGCTGCTCAAGGTCCAGACCTCCTGCTGCTGCAGTTTGGATTTACCAGAACAACACAGACACACACACACAAACTGCTTAAATGAATACTTTATGGCTGTTAGATGAACACAGGGCAGAACTCAGCTTATTGTTACTTTTGTGTGGGTGGAAATATTCATCAAAACACATCAAGTGGAAATAGTTTTCATGAGAGGCACTTGTTGCCTGGAAATTTTCAAAAAAAACCTTTAATGCTCAAAGGTGTAGAATGCAGGAATTTTTGATAAGTTGTGCTTATTTGTTTACAAACAACATCCACACTGGGCTCCTCCCCGTGACTCAGTGTCAGCAGCTGCACATGCTCACTGCCACCGACTGTAGCAAAGAGCATAGCTAACAGTCATCGCTTAGTAGACACACCATACATCAGTGGTTCCCAACCTTTTCAACTCAGAGCCCATTTTTAAATCTCAAAAATGTTTGGGGCCTATAATGTAACAGGTGCTAAGCCAAAAATGTTATAACATTTTCCCCAAAATATAACAACTTGTTCCATTTTGGATCAATCATTACATCATTGGTTTTCCTGAATTCTTTGTGTTACATTTGGGGCTCAGCACTTTTGTTACATTTTCAACAAGTTTTTAAAATTTGGGATTTACGACATTTCACTTTGTTTCATTTCAGGTTGTTGTTATATTTAGGGTCAGGTTACCTATTGGGCCTTAACATGCCTTCCCATATATGGCCTCTTTTCCCATAAATGAATATCTGAACTGTTTTAATTTCCTTCAAAACTTATCTGATTTTGACTTTTTAAACAATATCCTTTATCTTCATTTCTTTATGTGTACCTTGTATCGCCATGGTACGTATAGTTACACTCCAATAAAATCATACTTTTTGGAAATGATTTGGCGGCCCACTTGTAACACCTTCACGGCCCACCAGGGGACCACGACCCACAGGTTGGGAATCGCTGCCATAGATGGTAAAAAAAATCCCTGCCAGCACCAACAGCATAGTGTGAGAGACACTCAAGAGCTGTACACCTGACTTCCTGCAGGTAAATGAGGTGTGTTGCATATATAGTGTCAATTTTTTTTCTGTGTCACGGACGCTACCGTAGCTGCTCAGGATAGCTTCTGTAACTCGCTACAATCAACACACAAAGTCACATGCATTGGGTCTACAAGGGGGAGGGGCACACACAGACACTGACACATGTTTGGAGGTCCAGAGATGATGAATGAGCAGGATTGTTCCTGTCGAAATTAACATTTTGTTATTTAGGGAAAACCCTGCATACTGCACCTTTAATGTGTTAAATCCAGTCTCTGTACCCTGAAGAGTACACATAATTTACACTTGATTGTGTCCCTCCTGCTTTTGCTCTCCATACAGACTGTTTTTTTTTTTGCAGACACTTGCATCAACTTTGTCACTCCATCTGACTTTGTGCATTCCTTCGAATAAACCCTATTTCGCTAATGAGGAGCTTACTCCAGCTGCTCATGAGCGAACCACTCTTTTCATTCAAACACCACAGGTGTGCATCAAACTGAGTGTGCTCTCTCAAATGTCATTGAATCTCTTGGTATTCTGCCCTCACGCCTCAGGGTTTTATGGAGAACAAACCTTCATCAGAGCCCTGCAGAGACGCCACTCGTCTTACAGCAGAAGGGGCACACCTGTCTCGAATCTTAAAATATTGGAATGAAGGAGGAAAGAGACGGATGAGGAGCTGAGCTTAAATCATTCAGCTGAATCCATTTGTGAGAAAGCTGCTTTAATTTTCACTCCATAAAACTGGCAGAACATGAAGCAGACATTATCAGTACAGAGCTCTGTGTCGTGTCCCATTGATCATCTGAAACATACAGTTCTTAATCTTAAATTACATTATTACACATTAGGTACAAAATGTAGACTTTAAAAAAGTTAATAATAAAATATAATCTAGCCAAACTCTCCAGAGTATGTCTCACAACATCCTTCATTCTTTGTTTTGGTGAGGAGTGTTAATGTGAGCACAGGTACAGTGTTTGCAGACAGTGTGGACTCATGGGTAAATAAAGAGCATGTGCTGATAGAGGCGGTGAATTCAACATGGTGGTTTTTTAAGTGACAAAGTGTGTGCAGAGAATGAACGTGTGTGTGCAGAGAAAGAATCACAGCGAGTGTGTGAGAGAAACATGCTTCCAGCTGAGCTTCTATTTCTGCCTCTGTTCTCAATTTTGTAGTTTTTCTTATCATAGACTTTAAAATTCACCTCAGTGAGGAGTCGGTAATCTCATTTCAGCTCAAACAGAGGATGATAGAGTACCTGTTACTCTTCAGAGGAGATTAATGGATTTACTTCTTCAAAGTCTGTCTTTGTGTTGCATCTTCATCAAACAAACAAACAAAAGGAGGAAGCTCTTTAAAGTATTTTCAGTCTGAAGTTTCTGAAAACATCTCCTGCTGTTCAGTTACTTGGGCCTGGCTCTTCGAAGGTTTCATCTGGAGAAAAAACAGATTTAGATTTCTACTTTTTCTCCTTTAAAAACCTCGCTCCAAACAGGATTACATACTTTGTCAACAGGGGGTGCCAAAATCTAATTAAACCTGCTTTAAATTACCTCACATTAGCATTAATGACCTCAGAGATGAACCAACCTTTGCATATTATCCATCTCAGGCTGTAGGGGACATGACGCTGTAGGTTATGAAACTCATCAGTGGGGGGCGTAGTGGGACAAGTTTCCCTCATTTGCTTATTTCCACTCTTTGTCTGCCTTGTTTGTGATACCGGGAGCGTGACAAACATTTTATGCAGATGTATAGTTTTGAACTCCAGATAGAATAACTAAACTTGGGTAAAATGAGAAAATTACATTTGATTCTGGTTCATACATAAACTGATGCATTTGATTTTTCTGACATTTCTTGCCTGCAATCTGGCTGTCTGCAGCTCGCAGGATAATCCTAACGTTTTTTCTACTCCAATCAAAAGTTTTAGAAAACACAGGTGGGAGCTTTAATCTAGATAAAACCAGACATTATTTCACCTGACTGACTGACAACTAAATCCTCATCCTTGTTGGACTTTTCCACAACCTGTTTTTAAAGATCTGATCACACCTGTAAGCTTTAACCATCAGATTCTCTTTTGAAGAGCCAGGCCCTTAGAAATCCAAGATTACTTTTTGCCTTGATCAACACCTGAAACCCTGAATAAAACAAGCTGTTTGATGATTTTCTGTAGAAAGCAGCAGAAAGCAGGAGTATTTGTGCTGCTGATGCAGGATGATTACATGCTTTAAAGCACATTGCTTCTGATTCAGCTGCTAAATAATGAACTGTTGAAGGGAAAGTTTGCTCACAACACAAAGCAGATGATGCAGGTTGTGTTAGTAGCTGATTTACAGAGCAGGTGTGACTGTTTCAGTGCTTTTATCCCTTCAACTTTGAAAATGAGGATCTTAATGCTTATTTTTTACTCTCAAAAGACTTTTTCTTTTAAAGTATGAGTTAAAAATAGTATCCACGTTATCAAACCTCTCCCTTCCTCTCTGATTTTAAACATAAACTCAGATATAAAACTGATTTGTACACAAACTTTTTGCTTGGTAGAACAGAATCATAGTACAGCAGTGTTTCTTCTCCGGTCTTCAGCTCTGCATAGATTGAGTTTAAGACACACACAGGTACAAACTGTTAACAGTCTAATGAAGGAGGGCGGGAAGGTAAATATGTCCAGCAGCGCCCCCGTGTGGCAGCTTCTCCAGGTGTAGTAGCAATAAGTCAGGAGGTCATTCTGGGCGGTCACATAGGCACTGATGAGGAAGAAACAGAATTAAAATCCTTCAGGTGCATGAGAACAAGTTACTGGAGTAAAAGCATCAGTTTGGATGTGACAGAGGAACAGGGGGCTCAGTCAGATCCCTGGTTGTGCTTACCCAGGGACGTGGTACTGTATCGCGTCCGCTGCAGCGTGGCGCAGCTCGGCTTCTCTGACAGCAGGACTCGATGTGAAGGCGGAGCGATAACATCCCCGTTCCTCTGCAGCGAAGCACACCTCCGAAACGTCAGGTCCATCTTGTTCTGGATGTTGCTGGAGCTGTGCGCCCGCTTGATGTCTATGGAGTCATGGCTCCCGGCCTTCCCGTTGAGCAGCTGGGCTTTACAGCTGTGAGTGTCACAGCCCTGGAGGATGGCGGCCTTCCTGTCCTCCCCCGGGTTTAACGTCCCATTGGACAGTGACAGTTTGGCTAAGTTGCTGCACGCCAACCGTCCCAGGTGTCCGTGGCCGTTCATGCGTCTCATGTCGTGTGTTTTGATTGGTGACCCTGGAGTGTCTCTCCTCATGAACCCAGGTTTGAAAAAAGATAAAAGGCTCTCGTGGCTGCGGCCCTCCTGTCCCCTCTGAATCCTCCGGTCCTCTGACTGGAGGACCATCTGTAACAGGTCTTTATGTGGTCTGGATGTCCCCCCTGTGTGGACTTTGGTCCTCCTCAGTGTGGAGTCTCTGCTTTGGGGGGCGCTGTGGCTGATGTGATCTGGCAGCAGGGCTCCTCTGTGGAGCTGCAGGTCCAGGGTCCGGCCATGGTCCTGCCTGGTCCTCTTTGAGGACCTGTGCCTCAGAGAGCTGTAGTCCCGTCCTCGGAGGCTGTTGACCCCTCTCTCTGGTCTGCTCTGCCCCTCTGGGATCTTGGGGGAGTAACAAGAGTCAGAGCTGGGTCGGTCGGTGCAGCTCAGACTGCTGCTGCTGGGAGAGCTGCAGTCCTGCCCCCCCTCGAAGCCCCGACCCTGAGCGCTCCTCTGAGGCGGCGTGGCCACCAGGGTAATGATCGGCTCCTTCGTGCAACGCGGCCTGCGTCCAGACTCTAGGTACTCCACCAGCTCCCCGGGCGGTCTCTGGACGGGGGGTTTAACACGGTCCTTGGAGCCAAAAGACCAGCGCAGAGGAAGAACTTTACTCAGAGTCTCCTTCGGTTTAGTAGGAGACCTCATGCTCATGCTGCGGCCCTGAGACCCCCGCAGGAACTGCTTGGCTTCAAACCCATCTAAGGGAAAAACATAAGAATTAAAACAACCAAAACAAAACTGTGGAATAGTTCTCTGTCTTGATGTATTTTACTCAATTCAGATCCAGACCGTCTACATGCTCTGATCCTGATACTGACTTGTTTCCTGTGTCCTGACGGGTTCGTCTCTAAACACAGGCAACTCTGGAGACTCAGTGGGTCCTGGAGGTCCAGGAGCAGGTTCTCCTGACCCCAAACTGCCTCTCTTACTGCCTCCTGTCAGCCGGACCAGCCAGTGGTCAGAGGTGGAGGAGCTGGTGGATCCTGAAAAGGTTGCAAACATCAATAAAAAACAGTGAGCGGAGACCAAAACAAAATGTTTGCTGCGGAGGAAAATCAGCAAAGCCATCACTTTGGAAGTTTGTTTGAGAGGTTAGATTTATCAGCTAAAAGCAGAGATGGATTACCCTGAACAAGAACACGGAGCCATATTTTAAACTTCTCCTCCTGAGGAGAAAAATTATGGACGTGCAGTAAAAAGCAAAAAATCAGGACTAAACGAGGTATGATAATCCTCCCACACTGTTTTCTCTTTAGTTCCTCAATTCTGTGTTCGACTGGTTCCATCTCAATGTTCTCGACTGAAGAAGCAGCTTCAGAGGATTTGAGAAGGACCCACCTGTGAGGGAGGAGCTGGCAGACCACAGAGGGATAGTGTTCCTTCTCTGATAAAAGAGGATGTAAGCTCCTCGCGTGCACACCTCCGCCTCTGGAACCGGCTCAGCACTGCTGTCATCGTAGCTGTACCACTGACCGTCCACAGAGTTCCTACAGAAAGCTGGAGACACGACAGACACAAGGGGAGATGTTTGAAGACAGATTCTAATGATTTATTGAGAATAATGAAGGTACATTTTTTCTCAGCAGGACTTAAACACTGAAACACTTCTTAGCTGCACTATAAATCCACTCATTTTACTGATCAAAGTAGGGCTCATACTCATCACTGGGAATTTATCTAAAACAATTAGTTGTCATTACAAGAAGTGCTTTAGCTCAGCTTGACCCATATTATCTGAACGATCTCAGTTTTTACGTCAGTGAGCACGCCAAGATCAGTCAGGGAGCCCCACAAGGTCCTGTACTGGGCCCGTGTCTTTTCACTGTCAGGTGGAAACACTTCATAAACTTTGACTGTTATACAAATGACACTTGGTTATGTTTAGTGGTAATACAGTCACAGAAGAAACAAATCAGAAAACTAAACTAGCAAAATGTCTATAAGACGGGAAGTTTTCTTGTTTGTTTCTTGTCTGTGGATGTTCATGAAAACATTTTAGGTAATTCTTTGTTCTCTTCTTTCTTTTGCTTTCTGTATTTAGTCTCTCTGGTACCCCAGTAATATTTTTACATGATGAACAGCAGATGGAGAGCCCTGTGTTTTTCGCTCTGGTTTTTTATAAACCTTTATTTCAGTCTCTGTATGACTCACATCATTTTAGCTGTTATTTCTTGAAGGTCCCCCACTCCATAACCCCCCATCTCCCCTTTGTACGTTGATTACACCATTGTGTACTGCTGCAAAAGTGCCTTTGTGACCCTTCAAAATACACTGCATGAATCATAACCTGTCATAATAACATATAAGACCAAGCTAATTCTTTTTACCATATCAAAGACCAGGCGACAAAATGTTCCTGTGCTTTCAACTGTTGATGGAAAGGAGGTTAAGGTTTAACATTCAACTGAGGTTAAAAATGACTTGTACTGTCTTGTAAAAAAGCTGAAGCTAAAACCGGGTGTTTGTTTCAGACACAAGCGAAGCGCCTGAACATCCACCATGTATACACTGAATGTACAATTACCGTACAAGAAGGCAGGATACCTGATCTGCCCCAGTCTGTGAGTCCACTATATCACATTGATTTTATCTTTAAAAAACAACAACTTTAAAAACAGATGTTTGCTGCTTGTGCATTATTAAGGGAAAATCATTCATCTAAAAACTTAGATAAAACTCTTCCATCAGGCATCGACAAATGCAGGCATCAAGATACTTCAGCAGCAGAAGCTCCTGAAAAGAAAAATCTCTGAGCGTGAAGGTGCAAAATGACTTTTCTATTATCTCTTTCTCATCATTAGTGCACAAAAACCCTGGTTACAATGAACTTGCGCTGATCGCCTGATCTAATTTGCTGCTCAGATGAAATCTCAAAACATGCAGTCAAGTTTTCATTCTCTGTGCTGAGGCCCCAGAGGAGTTAAAGGAATACGCTGTATATTAAAACCAGCAAAAAAAACATTATTCAGAGCCACGTGTATCAGTTCTTTAGAAGTGAAAAGCTTTCATACTTTTATCAGGATGACATCTGTAAAGCTGGATGGGTGTTTTTATAAATATATGATGAGAAAGTCTCTTTCCTCCTCTCAGGGTCTGCTCTCCCCTCAGAGAAATCGAGATTCAGAGAAGAATCTGATCAGAGGTATTACTTTTATCCAGGCTGATCTCTGACACGAAAACAGGATGGGCTTTAGGAAGAAAGGTGTGCAGAGAGTGAAAACCACCTTTTTATTTGAAAAACCCAGTGAATAAGGCTATCAGAGGGTGAAATTATCTATTTCTAATTCTGACCTGTGTAATGTCCTCCGTGCATCCCTCCGTGGTGGTTGCACACTGCGTACAGGTCGTACAGGAAGTCAGGGGGGGCCAGCTCAGACCTTCGAGTCTGTTTCCAGCCTGTCTGCAGAGATGGCTGATGGGTAACGTGCCCGCGGTTCACCATGTGTGGTGTCATGTCCAGGCCGGCCAGAGGAAAGTGCACAAAGGTGGTGAGCTTGTTCCTGCGCTCGCCCACCTGTCTGAAGCGCTTCAGGTGGAGGATGAGGATGTCGGGGAGCGTCCACAGGCTCATCTGCACCATGCCCTGCTGCAGCTGCTTACAGTGAGGACACTTCCAGGCGTCGTCCGGGGCCAGCTGGGGAAACAAAGACGGTTGTGATGGCATGTTGGTATCTCAAATTTTCAGAGTTAAATTTGCTGAAGCTGAATGAACGGGTCTCTGTGAAGGATTTTAAGATGATGCTAAACAGTCTGGAGGCAGGTGCGTCAGGCTGCAGGTGTTCTGCTTGATGCTGGGTGGATTTTGGTGAATTTGTACAAACATTTCCTGCTGTTGTATATTTACAAGCTTCATATAAATCCATTTCATGCTGTGTTTTGTTTCTGCTCTGTCAGAAACTTTGTACACTGTTCTGGTGCCTCTCACTGATTCTTATGGTTATTGAATAAAGTTAAATCAAAGAAGTGGTGCTAATCCTCTTTGTAGTGAGCTTATCTGAGTTCCTCTTCTGTTTCTAGTCACACTGGATACTCAACTCAGCCACAAGTAAACAAAAAATATCTGTGAGTTTCATTTGCTAAAATAAAGCACAGAAAAAAGAACACTGACAAAACAATTCAAAAGGTGTATGATAAAAAGTGTCAGTGATGAAGTTAAAATGAGAGAAATAAATCCTACGCTTTTAGAGGCTTTTGTGCAAACAAGTAAAAACAAGCTTCAAAGCTACAAAAGCTTTTTTGCCTTAAAATGTAGAGAAATGCACAATAAAACATCATAAATCTGTATCTTAGATTTTTTTCATTTCTCTTATCTCTAAGAATATGGTTACAGAAACAGCAGCCATTAAAAAGGCAGCAAACCTGTTGGAAATAAAACACCTCAACAAGTCATCACTCAGCATGTCCTCGGTGAAAGGTCTCAGTGTGATAGCTCACACATGATGAATATATCCACAGGAGGGATGAAGTATTGGCTCTCAGAAAAGGAACTCAGTGAGTGAATGAAACACTTTGACCGTATGGATGCAGACAGCATCGAACCAAGAACTGTAGATATAAAAGCAGCTGAATGAGGCTCTTTAAAGTGGCTCTGGACTGAATAAAACCACCCCTCCCTACCTCTTCAATAAATCATTAAAGTTCCACAAAGTTAAAAAAAGGAGAAGTTGCTATTTTAGAAACTGTGAAATAAATCCAGATATTCTGACTACACTATTTATAAATGTTATAAATAATTTCATATTCTTCAAAAAGAATCATTTCATGGCCATAACTGTGATATTCCTACACTTACAGTGCCACCTGGTGGTGATACAGTGAAACTACAGCAGGAATCAGCCTCAAAACGTCATCAAAACATGCACCGGATATTAAGAACTTTTCTTCCATGATTCTCAGCAAGACTGGTTTCAAAGAATAAAAACTGGGCTGGCAAAATTAATTCACCTTTTCAGATCAGTTTATGTTGACGTAGGGTGAACAGACGTCTGCTTTTGCCCAGACATGTCCCCTTTTATGGTTGAAAAATTATGTCTGGGGGGGGATTTTTTTTAAAAATGCCCCTAAATGTCTGGGTTTTTCTCAGCTTGTTCCACAGACCATTGATATTTAAAATAAAGCGCTGCACTAAGCTACTGTCATTATTTTAATGCACCAACCTGTTAAATTATTGAGTATGCACATATTCAATTTGAATTTTGATACATAAAGTAAAAACTCTGAGATAAAAAGTCAGAACTTTGAGAAAAAGTTTTTCACTTAACATCTGCAAAAAAAAAAAAAAAAAATCTATCAACAAAAATTTTTATATTTGTAATAAGCCTACATGGGATTCTATACATTGTATTTGTTTACATTATAGAAAATGTTCCCTTCAAGTAGAAAACAGGTGCTTCTAAAATATATGTGGATTATGAGGCTACTCTGTTGTTTTTGAGTAACTTTGGGTACTTTTGCAGTATCTCCCTGAGACCGGGTAGGGGGTCCTCTTTTTGTGTTTTTAGGATACACTAATGTTCAAGTAGACATTCTCCTTCTGTGAGTGTTTCGAGAAAGCAACACAGCACCCCCTGCTGATGAACATCCACTGTTTCATGTTTCTTAATGCAGCTGTTCCCCACCAGTTGGAGGTCAGTTAGAGTTAGTGAGGGTTAACACACCGACCTGTTCCTCTTTGGTGTACAGCTGGAAGCACTCATCCAGCGTGCAGCTGTACTGCTGCACATGCTGCTGCTGCTGGTTCCTCACGCTGTCTGCGTCCTTCACCACCTCCTCTCGGATGTTTCCAAACAGGCTGTCGATAAAACTGAACATTCAGAGAGCAGTCTGAGGTGAGACAGCAGCGATAAAAGAGGTCTGAAATAGAAAACTGACCAGTCTTTGATTCTGGGCTCCCACTCGATGATGAGCTTCACGTGTGGAGGTCCTCCTGAGCCGCACAGCTTCAGAGCCCTGAGACAGAGAGGTCAAAGGTCAACGAAGCACTGACGACTTCACCAGCTGGTATCATTTTAACTGTAGCTCATCTTCAGACTGTTTCAACATTTATTGAGTGCTCTTGTAATTACATTTTTGAACACTAGGTGTCAGCACTGCATCACAACAACACAATACACTGAAGCTTGATGCATGAGGAAATCCTGGAGGGTGAAAGTGATGAGATCAAAAGAAAAACTTCAGTTCAACCACAAAAATAAAGATTCTCTCTCCAGGGAAAAAACTTTAAGGTTTGTTTGATAATACAGTGGTATCTAGAGACCATGACTCAACTCAGAGGCTCCATGTTAACTGGCTGAACAGCAAAGAAAACAGTAAGAACAGCTGATCATCAAATAAATCCACAGAAATTAGTCCATCACGTTCTCTCTCTGCCTGTTGACACTGGCAAAACAGTTAGTATTTGGGTTGACATCAGATGTTAAAACTGGCTTAAACAAACTTTCCTCAATCTGGATTCAGGGGCTTTTGTAAACAAATTCAAGTTATGCATTTGAGTTTCTATTGCAGATTTTTCACAATATCTTGCAGTGATTTTCCAGCATATTCATCAATGACACCATGCACTAGAAAAACTCGATCAAACCAAGTGTTGTCTTGCTTTAAGTTAAAACGGACTGAATTGAAGCCACATTTAGCTGACATGTCCAGAAATACAATTTATTCCAAGACATTTAAAGAAAAAATGACTCCTGACAAATTTCTTTATATGAAGAACAAAGACGGAAAAAGAAATTTGTTTTGCCCCATTGGAGGATTATTTCACTCTTTACAAAGGATTTTGGCACAATCTTTGTCTTCTGATATCCTGTAATCATATTTGTGAATGACTGAGAGGTGAAAAGTGGCCTGGCCCTTTAAAGGGTTCATTATATTTTCTTCTTTTAACAGTGAACGTGCTCATTTCTGATCACCTCTTACGTAACCTGTAACACATTTACTCTGTGATTTGGGCTGAGTACAGACCAACTCGTGTGTCTGAGCCGTCAGAGTTCAGCAGCGATCAGAGCAGTAATTTTAGAGCCAGAGCGTGCGGCACATTTGTGTTTGAAAGGATTTTTAAAAGCACTCGTCCCATCAGCGTCATTCAGTCGCTGAATGAACTGTTCCCAGCAGCTGCACAAATCCAAGTCCTTTCAAAACGTCCTCTTTGAAAAAGCCAATCACCTCCTCCAATGAGAGCCATCAGACAGTGAAAGGGAGCAAGGTCTGCAGCTTCAGGGAAACACAAACTGTCTAACCTTCAGAGATAAATGGATGAAACAAGATCAGGAATGGTGTTTGGTTTGAGAGAATCTGGATAAAGACAGAACCATCCATAAACGACTCAACTATGGACATATTTTACAGTAAACTACTGCCTCTTAGAAAGTGCTGTCAAATTAAAATCAATCACTTCACATCCAATCTGAGGGGATCTGTTGGGCCACTTGTTACTTTAGGGTAAGTCTGACCATAATCCTGTTAATTCTCAAACAAACCATCACACTGAAATGATGTTACAATCCTGAGGTCTGGTGACGGAGCCTCACCTGTCAACAGCAGGGTGGTAGAGCGGTCGCCCGTCCTGAGGGGACAGATAGCTGTAAAATGCTGAACCTCCCATCACACGGATGTTAAACAGCACTCTGTGGTTCTGAAATCAAAGAACGACACAATCAAAAACAAAAAGTGAAACAGAAAGAGTTTGTCTTTCTAGTATCTTGTTTTTATTCACTGAGATAGTTTTTAGGTGGGCATTTGGACATTTACAGCTCAGAGAAAGTCATCATCAGTCAAACTTTAATATGCCTCCTGTCGGGTTTTTCAGTGGCTCTTCCATCTGAATATGTCTGCATCAAGCTCATAGTTTTGGTGTAACAACCATTGTGTCTGCAGACAACACTTTTGAGAAACTTGGAGAAATAACGAGGTTTGAAAAATGCTCCTGTGGTGATGTCATGACAAAGCAGCGCCCACCCTCCCGTGTAATTCAGCGTCCACCAACAAAAACGTGATTTTACTTTCATGTTGGAGAGTTGAGAAGACTTGGAGCCAGACATGTTGGCATCTATGATTGGTTGCACAAACCATCGTCATTACCTGGTCATGTTAACAGTAAATGTAAACAACATTTGGTTTGGTGCTAGTTTGGGCTTTTCTGTTGTACTTGCTGATTTTGTTTCGGTGTTTTTCCACCTCTGCATGTGTCAGGATCCTCACACACTCAGATCAGTGCATGCATAGTGTAATAAGAAACCGAGAAGCTGCAGAGTGCATAAACACTGTCATATCTGTTCTCCCCTCAGCTTAGATTAAAAACTTGATCCAGCAATGATGCACTGACAGAAGATAATAGTTTTGAGTCCACAGTGGTACAATTCAAATATTGTTGGAATTTGAAGGAGATATTTTTACAAACATAATAAAACTAAAGAAAATCAGACGGGTCTGTGTTATCGTTTTCTGAAGGGCAGATGAAGCCAACGCAGAGGATAAAAATGAAAGGTCAAACACGGTACCTGTGTATTTATCTCCTCCTCCATTTAAGCATTCTTTTATTACTGTGAGATTGTGGGGTGATTTGGGAAAGAAAGAGTGCTTTGCAGAAATGAAAGTGATCACATCTTGTACTACTGGAGCCTGGTGTGTAGCTGCTGGTAGAGCTCAAACAAAAACACTTGCTCTAAGTCCTGTGGGGAAGGTTTGATCCTGGAGGAGATCTCTGATGACGAGGATCGCACCGAAGCACACAGAGAGATTTGTGAACCCCGAGGAATCCAAACCCTGAGGGAGAGTTACATAATCTCTCTGGATCCCTGCTTCGTCTATGTAATATACATTTCTATTTTCAGGTTTCAGTCAGCTGGTGGGTCCACACGCAGAGCCTGAAAACAAAGACTTCATTTTTGTGAGCCGCAGACGTAAAACTTCCCATGGAGCTGAGGTGATGGCTATTACTTTCCAGAGAACTCATCGACTTTTCTGCAGGCTCACTTTCAATCTGTAGAATATAAAAGAGGAGTGTAAAAATCAGAGCTGTTGTCTTTCATTACAGGCCTGCTGAGACTCACGAGGTCGTCCAATGAAAGGTTTGTGCTTATGTAAAGACCACCAACAGAGACCTCTGAGTTCAGGTCCTCTGACTCTTTTTGTGTTTTAAAAACAAGAAGAAAAGTCCTGCAAAATATACCTCCGCCAGTATCTTCAAGTTTGTGATCTCCAAGGTAAATGTTGGACATTATGCTTACATTCTTTTAGATTGTGCTTTTATACAATATAAATTATTTGTAGGTACATTTATCTTATATAAAAACATTTCACTCAAAAAAATGCGGTGATTTTCCAGAGCCCATACCAAACTTATGGCATTTCAATTCATTTCAATGGGGGAAATTAATTTGACATACCAGTAATTTGAGTTACAAGCTTTTTCACAAAGCAGTTAAACTCATAAGTCAGAGCACCGCTGTACTAATAAAACAGCTGGGTGGAGATTAGACAGGACTGCCCTCTTGTGGATATGCTGTGTAATGTCAATTCTTAAATCCTTAAGTGTTCATGCTCTTCTGAGTTTGTCTGTTTTGCTTGAAATGTAGATGAGTGTTAAAATTAGACAGCGATCTGAGGTGTGCTTTTATTTTTAACTCTCTCCTCTCATTGATTTTGGTAAAAACTGAAATTAAACTCTATTTATCTCTTTATGTTAATGATGTCATGTCCACTTTTGTTTTGTGGTCACGTCTCCTCTCTTGTTTCAAGACACTTCACTTCCTGCCCTCTTTTTTTATGCGCCTTAGCGATTGTGAGCCCCGCCCCTAATTGTTTCCACTTGTATAAAACTTTGCCTCTTGAACCATTTGTACCAGTTGGATCTAGGATTTCTGAGTCCAGTTCAGACAAGGAATGTTTTTTGCTTCTTTGTTAATCCAGTTTCTCCAGCACGGCTGTGATTTCTGGTTCGTTATTTTGTGAGCTCACTGGAATAAAAAGCCTTTGTGTTTCTACTGAGTTGGACACTTTGTGCCATCTTTGTCAGTCTTCCTCCGAAAAGTCATGTGGTTTTGATGGAGTTGGTGGCTGAAACATGTCAAAGGAAAAAAAATCAGACTGGTCTAGTTACAAGAAGGATCAGCACTACAGCACACTGAAGTGGTCCAGCTGCTCGGACCTGGAAACAGTTTAAGGTTTTTTGAGTGTGTCATAACCGCTATACAAGATTCAGAAGAAAATCAATCACTTTCATCGCTGTGTAGCTTTCTCAGCGGCTGGGTGTGATGAACGAGGACTCCCCGTGAAGAAGACTACTGCTCTGAGTGTGTGTTCATATTAGTGTGTGTGTGTTATTTCACCCAGCAGAGGCAGATGAAGAGGGAATAAGAGGCTAACAGGGTGAGTAGGACAGGACTGGTGGTGTAAACACACCTCTCTAGGAGTGTGAAGGACAGTGAGCGTGAGCGAGAAGACGAACGAACAAATGTGTAAATCAGAGGAATAGAAAAGTCGTCAGAGCTTCTTCGTAGAGGGGAATGTCTGTGATGATTCTTTTCTCTTGGAAAGCCCTCGGTCATGCTTTGAACCAAGGTTAATGACTGTGTGCTCTGTGAGGGTGGTGTGCAGGGGAATGTTTGTGCCTTTGTTTGTGCCTGACGAGGCAAAAGATCTCCAATTACTGCCCATGTGAAGAACACAGGCTGTCATTATGCTTTTACAGTAAGCACTGTGTGTGTGTGTGTGTGTGTGTGTGTGTGTGTGTGTGTGTGTGTGCATGTACAATACCTTCCCTGTTTATCTGTTTGCACATTCACTTGATTCCTGCTGTAAATATAAATGTAGTCTGTCGAAAGGCTGGGCCACAGTGGGTGTTAAAGCGTGAAAAGCTCTTCTTACTGCTAATATGAGCTCTGTAGATTCTGTAGTGTGTTACGCCGAGCATCTCCCTCTAAATGCTTGAATTAGGATGTCTAGTGATGTTGACAGCAGGAAAAAAGGCTGTCAGAGCGGCCGCGTCTTTTGTTTTTGTTTCTTTTCTGCAGCTAAAATTAGAATCCACTCGTGAGCGTTTCATCGATTCAGGAAACCTACAGACTCTGTGGAGCAGAGAGATGAAGAGCAAACAGCTGCCGTGAGCATCGCTCCTTTCTTGGCAGAGCCGGGCTCCAGCGAACTGATTATACTGTACGAGCCTGGTTCAATTAGATAGTTGACAGCAGGGGGGACGAAGGAGACTTCAGATTTCCAGCTGAGTTTCTGAAAATGTTGCACCTGACTCCTCTCCTCCTCTATCTCTCTCCTGGCTCTTCTCAAAGAACACTGAGTCATAAGCAGCATGCTGGTCTCCAGTTTCTGTGCCCTGTTCCTTTTAACTAACTGAGTAACTCTGGGTCTCTACAAAATGCTCAGTGACCTTTTGGTTGAGAAATGAACGACAGAATAATCAGACTGGTGATGGTCAGGTCAGGTCTACCTCCTGAGGTACCCATCCTTTCTCCTGCTCTGGTCCAGCATACCTGAACCTGAACCTGCACCTGCACTGAGAGGAAACAGACTCTCTCTGCCTCCAGCCAGCGTTCTGCGCTCTCCTGACTGTATCTATGTGTGGGCACACTCCGCTCTGTCTGGAGCCAATAAACCTGTCCGGGAACAGGTGCGCCAGCCAGCACAGCAGCGGGGGGCTGTGTCCCCTCTCTGCCTCCGGCCTGTGCTCAAAAACAAGCCCACCCACGCCAAACAGCTATTAAATGGAAGTTTTACGAGCATTATGGAACAATTACTTCTGATTTATCACACAGGGCTGAAAGGAGACTCTGGTACAACAGTTTTCTCCTTGTGCTGGCAGTAAATAAAGCATAAAGTGCTTAATAAGAAAGCAAATAATGATTTATAACAGTAAAGTGAGGTACTGCAGCTGCAGAATTTACAATGGCTGGATGTAAAATGCTCAGACCTTGCTCTTTAGAGCAAAATGAGCGCCACAAACACAACAATTACTCAACAAATACACACAAATGTACACATTTGTCTACAAAAAGGAGCTGCTGCTGTAAAATCCAAGTACTGAGGAGCTAAATCTAATTATGAGCGTCCCAGCCAGTCAAAGGCTTGTCAAAGGTCTTTCTGGGACATTTGACTTTAAATATATACCTTTCTAACTGTGGTGATGATAAACTCTGCCCTAAATTATTGTTACACAATTCAGTATTTAACATCATCTCTATCTTTTCATCCACTTATCATCAGCGTGTGTTAGGAACAAGTCATTAAACTGTTTAATGTCACCGTTACACTGGTTATTGATTGGTTGCATTTGATTTTTGTCTCAAATCTTTGTATGTTTTCTCTGGTATAGGGATTCCTCAGGGAAGCATTCTGGGTCCTATTATTTTCTTCATGTGTGCGCTTTCTTGGTTAAACACCTGGTAATGATAATGTTTAATATCATTGTTATAAGAATGATACACAGCACCGTATCTTTATTGATGGATTGACAGAGGGCTTTCCCATTTATCTCTTTTCTCTGTCTCGAACTTTACTTTTAAAATTTGGGCATGAAAAGAAAAATGCATGAGAAAAAAGAAATGAGGCAATGAAAAATATTGTTGTAATTTTATCATCAGTAGCTCTTTGTTACCTGTGCCTGAGCCCCGTTGATCATCAGGTAATACAGTTTGCTGAGGATGCTCTGCTGCAATTGGTCCCAGGAAATAGACCGGTCCTCTCTCATAAGGAACGGAGGTCCAAACCTTTATAGGAAACACAAAAAGCATTGTTAAATTAAAGCTCATAACGCTCCTCTTTAGCTGCTCCCCATACAGCCATCCTGACTCACGTGCCTCTGTCCCATTGTGATGTAAATATCACATATTACCATTATCAGCACTGGAGTGGGGTTCTCATTACAGGATATCTTTGGAGGGACACAGAGAGAAAGTAAGGAGTGAGAATAGCTGCTGAAGGAGGGGACGACCCTCCCTCTGAAATGATAGCTGCAGTCATCATAACACATATTTAATTGAGGGCAGTCCTCTATTGTATGCTTGAGATTGATTAGAATGAAAACACGTCACGTGTTGAGCAAAGAGAGGAAAACAAAGACTCACACAGGCACCGATGAAACAACTGCAGGGGGCTGTGAAACTAACTGTAGACTCACCAGGAGGAGCATAACGAATGAACCAGGAGCTTCGTTTGATTGGAAGCAGATATATCTTCCATTTGGCTTATCTTCCATGCTCTCTCAAAAAGGCTGAGACAAAACAGCAAGAAACAAACTAATCCTCATGCTATGCTTGAAAATAAGCTAAAATGGATCACTGCCCCTCATGGCAACCATTAGCATCCTGTGGTGGCTGCAGGGAGCGTGACACGACACAGGAGAGACAATCTGAAGGAGGAAAATTACTCATATCAGCTCTCAGTGAAAGTGTACTCAAAAGAGAGTCCTTTTGCTGGGATAATTTGCTTTCGGGGGTCAATCAAAGGCATAAATATTATTTCACCAAACATTAAATACTCCTCACAGAACGTTTGGACTCTCAGAGCTGTGCCTGCTCTTTCATTGCAGCTCTTAAAAACAAAAATCTGGGACCGTTTACACTTTGCTGCTTTTCAGAAATGTACCTTCTGAAAGACAACCAGAGTGAGAAAAAACTAAGTGAGTCCAATGTCATTTTCTTGGCACAGACGAGTCCTCCAGCTGTCATCAGATGAAAAAGAGAGAGAGGGGGAGGGAGAGAGAGAGGTGGGAGGTTTGATGGACGACGGCGAAGGATGTGAAGGAGAAACTGACACCGGGACAGGACTGGACTTTCCCACAGCCGAGCTGGCGAGCTATGCCATATCGATCTCTCTGCACATTCTTCACATGGATGGAAGTTTGATCTCTGTATCATGCCCGGGGTCCAAGTCGATTGATCTGAAACTCATCTCACAGTGAGATGTGAGTCTGATTGGTCACAGGGGGCAAACGTGACCTTGACTTGCTTTAGCAGAGCGAGGTTACACGTGATAATCAGGTTTACAGTGAAACCAGTGTGGTTCTAAGAGTAATTTAGTGGCTGAGCAGGTATTTTATAATCTGTTAACCATCAGAATGATGCTGTCAGATGAAGATGGGCCACTTGAAGCTAATGCTCTGTTGCTACAGTAGGTAGAAGTCAGGCCAGCTAATGTTTCCAGCTTTTGTCCTCAGATCAAACACACACTTCTCATCATTTGTTTGACTAAAAGCTAAAAACAGACTATCATCCAGCTCTTGACTCACCAACCTTGTCACCATTGCTAAGCTATTATCACTAGAGCACAGTTTGATGCCAGGACTCTTGTAAAAGGTAAATTGATTTACCGAACAGTCTGTTGACCCGCTCCTGCAGCGTTACACACCAGCAGCAGGATCTTCACTGGGACGCCCTGGTTCAGGAACTCTGATGATAACGTGCCAGAAGACGGTAACCTTTGACCCTCAGGACCGGTGGAGTAGGGGGACGATGGGAGGCTGTGATGGTAACCTGAAAGATGAGTGAGAGCACAGAGAGTCTGAGGAAGAGGCTTAAAGAGATAATCAAATGAAGTCCCAGGAGTAAGAAATAAAATCCTGGATAGACGTTGAATTTGTCTGTCACCTTGATGTACATAAAACAATTATTTTAAAAAGTTTCAAGAAGAATTTCTGAACATTTGAGTCCTTGTGTTTAAAATCAACAGTATATAGGAAAGTTTAAAAGAGAAACAAGGTTGAAAATTCTTAGGTAATGTAACAAAATGAAACTTAATACAACTCAGTGTGATGTAATAAATGGATATGGAGCACAACATATGTTGGCACTTAATATAAAATAAGTTTGTACAGCGTATCATAATGTTATTTAAATCAAAGCGATGTAACATTACACAGTGTTGTAACTGAGCCGAATGTGACCTTAAGTAAACACACTGATACAAAACTTGATGAAACATTCAGAAACAGAGAGAAACTCTGTCAAGTAAAGTAACATATTATACAACATTGTAACATAACTCCAAGTTATCTGACATAATAAATCACAACAAAATGTTTCTAAAACATTTTCGACTAACATCAAGTAACATACTGTGACAATATGTTCTGACATAACATCACACCATTTTACTTTACGTAAAGTACCACAATGCAAATGTAGCATGAAATTTTAATTTATTGTGTTTAGGTTACAGGGATCAAATCCTTAGGTCATGGATGCAGAAAATTTGAGTGGAAAAAGATTGTAAAAAAATGAAAGTAAACCAAAAACTGATAAAATACCACATCATAATAAACTCAGTCAAACTTCAAACTTAAAAGAAAAACAAATAAAAAATGATAAAAAACATTCAGAGGTGTCAAATCTGTGTCATGTTTTACATTTATTTTTACTTTTGTATGCTGAAGCTCAAGTGCTCTCTTATGTATTGGTCATGTGAAACAAATATATTGAAGTATAAAAAGATCAAATCAAAGTCTTTGTAAATCCTGCTGCTGACCAGATTTTAAAACACTCTGATAAACCTATAGAGGGGGACAAGCTGATGGTTTCAGAAATGAGCAGCGTGAAGTTTCTGATTTCCACTCTCCTCCTGACAGGAAAATGACCTGATGTCACATCATGAAAAACTTGATCATGAAACCTAACACCTCGACTGAGCAGCGAGGAGGAGAACTGAGATATATAAAGTGGCGAGACAGCAGCTTTCTATTTGGGGAACAGTGATTCAGAGGGGAGAACAGATGGACCAATGGCTGCCTGCATTCTCAGCAGGAGGTATTATCTGATGCAGCTACTGCTCCACATCCTGTCCCGGTGGGGTGCCAGGCAGCGCCACTCCTCTGAGCAGTGTGACTGACTGAGCGAAAAGCTGTGATTAGAGGATCCCTGGGAAAAGTGACGTCAACACGGCTTTGCACACAACCTCTGGGTTTGTAACGCAGGTCGGCCTCAGAAGTTGGTGTGATAAATCACGTGGCAAGTACTACTCACAGACACCCATCAGAGGGGATCGATGGAGCGAGGAGGCTCTGCCACCCCCAAACTTTTCACTACACACTATTTTCTACGCTGATTCATCACTGAAGAGGCAAATACCACCGCTGAGCATCCTGCTACAGACACCCTTACAAAATAGAAACCTCTAATTGGATTAAAATCAACAACTGTAATAATCCCTGTGGAAATAAACTGCCAGAGTCTATATAGAGGAGCAAAAACCTGAGCTCTGATATTAACAAGACTGATATATAAATAAGCCAACTGGACAAAATAATGAAGGAGTAAAGGGTTAACTATGTTAAAAGATTAAGTCTTTGTAGAAAACACACTCAAAGGCATTTTCAGTGGCAATAAGTTGTTGACTTCTGAGTCAAGAAGAAGCAACAACAACTAGAGCCAGCTGTAGTTGCAAAAAGCTGTAGCTCCTCAAGTGTCCATGAGGAGAAGCCCCAAAAGTCAAAGAATCCCAATTTAAGTCCATTGAATAATGTAAATTAATCAGCAGACAGCAGTATGTTTACAGTCTGGGGCAAAAACAACTGGGTAGATCATTTCTCTAAAATCCAGACAACCTGTCCTAACAATGATTTTTGCTTTTACAATGGTTCTGTTTCCATATCAAGGTGTGGATATTGTTACTTAGTGAGGAAACTGGAGTCATCATTATCAACAGTGACCACCCTTATTAACCACAATCTTCCTCTTCATTTACATCCATATCTGAGTCCATCTCTCTGCCTAACTGGCTTTTGTGTTTAGCATCTTCTCTGCAACAAGATAACACGCAGCCAAGATTAACCCTGACACTCTCATAACACCAGGTTAGGTGTCCAGTGAGATCTCATTTTCACTGCCTTCACTTTCAGTCAATGGGTCAAAGTGAGTATAGCTCCGTCTTTTGGACTGTGACATGTAACACTAAAAACAAGTGTCAAAAAAGAATGAGGAGTGAATAGTTTGTTTTGGGAACATTTCAAAATTTCAACAGTAGAAAATGTCATTAAGTGAGTGTATCGAATCGTCTCTGGATGCCTCTTACTGCAGAAATGATGGTCTGTAAAAGCTGTTAGCCGTGCACTTAATGAAGGGCAGGGCCTATTCAAAATTAATCCGTGTCTACATTCGCAGAAGCAGGAACATGAAACCTCTGATTGCTGAGTCCTGACCCTGAGAGAGGATGTAATGATAAGTGTGCACAGTTCCCATTTATTAATGTCGCTCTAATCAGGCATGTGATAAAACACACGCTGTAATTTATGTCCTCTGACAGCTTCAGGAATGATTTATAGGAAGAGAAACATCGTCTAAATGCTGGTGAAACGTGTTCATAAAACAGCGGTACACACAGAGGTCACCTCGGCTGAGATTTACTCTGCTCATGGAGGCTGTGAGGACACCTACCTCTGTTACTGCTCATTAAATCAGCTTTTTATGGTTGGTTGTCAGAAACAGCACTGTTTCTCTGCACTTTTTATAGCAGCCTCCTTTGTTTACAGGCTGAATAATAGAGGGAATATGATATATTTGTATGTGTGTGTGCTGGTGAGTCTCCACAGCATGTGAAAACAACATTGTAAAAAGGAGCAACAATGTAACAAAAGTGAACCCTTTATAGCCGACATACCTGTGGATTCTAATCTCTCACCATCAGAAAGCCTCGGACTAATTCAGAGAAACCACAGGAGCCTGTGAACTCATTTCTCTGCACTCTGAGGCTTTCTGCTCATCAAACAGACACACAGGATGAACCAGACTAAACACCACCAGACAATGTGAAAGCCTATAATTAAACACCTCTGCCCCAACAGGGATCCACCGCAGCTACAGTTCCCCCCATCCCATTAGCTGTCTGCATTGTCATGTTCAAGGTCTCAGAGCAGAGAGGGAGCTTAAAGCATGTAACATTGAGGAACAACAGAATGTAACAGGGAACAATAGAATGTAACATGAGGGAACACTAGAGGGTGACATCAGGGAACAATAGTTGGTAGCAACAGGGAACAATAGCGTTAACATCAGGGAAGAACACATTGTTTTATTGGGAGCAATAGAATGTAACATCAGGGAATAATAGATTGCTTTTGATTGATTGAAGTCACATAAGAGCCATGGTTTCTCTATAACCCAAAACTGAAACCATGAAAAAACTGATCACATAATATCAAATCAATCCAAGCAGTCTGTCACATTTCCTCTCTGCCTGTTGAAACTGTGGCAGAAGGTTAGTGCCTGTTTTATCTCTGGCATACTATTATCAGTTTGACGTGAATTCATCCCACCATGAGGACGATAAAATGTATAACAAGACACTATTTTTCAAATTCATGGATGAATTTCTCAACCAATAGAAACATCTTCAAATCGATATGTTTTACCATCTTGTTAATACCTATTAGCCAGCTAAATAATACATAGCAAACAGGTGGCTATGCTAATCAAAAATCTCATCCTGTTGAGTTTCTAAATTTGCATAACCACTCATTAATCGTGCAGTACCCCTTATCTTGCAAGTCCATGCTTGTGGTTAGCATCCTAGCATGCTAATGTCTGCTAATTAGCATAATTCACAAAAGTATGAAGTCATGAAATAAGACTTTGACATGTCGATGCTGTAGGGTGACCCAATAGACAGCATTTTAATCTCAAACCAGACATCATGTCAAAGAAAAAAATCCTTCACCAAACACCTGATTACGCTGTGCACACATCCCTCTCACTGCAGCCAGAACTAAACCACAGGACACTTGGCTTCTGGAATTAAAATGTATCACCTCAAAGTCAGCATTGTTTAGAAACTCAAACATCTAAAACCTGAGTGTTTTAACCAGCAGTATGATACACATGCAGAGGATGTACAAGTTGATAACACTCAAAGAGAAATCTGTTTCCTCTGAGCATTCAAGGCTGAGCTTGTTTGCAACAGAGATAAAAGAAGAGAAATGAATACTTAACCATTACGCCAATTATCTGTTTCCAAATTTTCTTTGGCAGGTGATGGCACATTCATGCTTCGTTCTTGGCAGTGCGCAGTGACATTGTGCTTATTCATTTCTGTCAGAGTAACGTCAAATCCCACGCAGAAATATCCTCTTTCTCTGATGAAACTGCAGAACAACATTTTATTAAGATCTGATGCTTCAGTATTACTTCATGTGGACCTTGACTACTGGATGTCAAACTGAGGTAACACAAAGCTCCAGGAGGTGTTCCCGCTGTTCGCAGCTCACAGGGGAGAGGTAAATAGTGTCAAAACAGTGTTAGAAATGAAGGAGTGATGATCTGGTAGACACATCCGACACAACCAACATGTCAATACTCTTTTAAAGATATCTGAAATGTATTCTCACAGGGTGAAAATGAACAATCTACAAAGTTGAGAGGTCTCTATATGAACTCTGGAGACTTTGAGATCCCAGAGGAGAGACAAAAAGGGGGGTCCTGCTTGTGCCAGCATGCAGACGGTCTGTGGAGCCTCCTTTCAGACAGCGCAGACCCAAGACAATAAATTAAAGCCCTAAAAGTCACATTTTTAAGGTGGAATTGCAGCACTGACATGCTGTTGGGGAAAAAATTAACAGCCTTTGAGCAGAAACTGTATGTTTACAACACAAGCAGCAAACAGGAGTGACTGCGCACTGAAGAACTTCTGAAAAAGAAATACTTTTTACATCAGGCTGAAAAACACTAAAAGTAAAGACATAAATCTGATACTGCAAGAAAACCTCCACATGGGGGATGTAAGTCAGGGAGCTGTGAGAGAGTTATATACTCCTTTGTGTGCTCCCAAAGGGCCCCCTGCAGAACGCTGCACTCCCCGAGGCTTTCATTAAGCAAAGAACATTAATAAAATCAGTTTGTTTGCTTACAGATCTGAACACAGAAACACATTAAAGGAGGCTCTGCAGACACTTAGACTCAAAATCATCCATGACAGAATGAAAACAGAGGTTTGTTCCCACTGCAGCACCTGGCTGTGTGGAATACTTGATGGTGATTGGTTGAAACCAAATGAACAGTGATTAATGAACAACAGCAAAAGGGATAGCATGAAAAAAATCGATGCACTGGTACGTTTGACATTGTGGTAAAAACATCATGTTGTCGGTTATGCAGCTACCTGAGATCCGTGCAGAGCCCCCCCTGATGTAAAGAGGCGGAGCCTGGAAAGCGTAGATGACATCATTCTCAGCTACGCATGTCAAATCCTCCTCATCAAAGAAGGAACGATGGAAGCCTGAAGGGTAGACCTCCGTCAGGATCACCTGCAGGCAAACACGATATTCCTTGGGAAATGCAATAAATAAAGTTTTTGAACACATTTTTTTCAGAGTTGTTTGCATGTATAATAGTCACTTCTTTTGCATGTTTGACATACGTTGGGCCCTTCTTCCACAAATAAGCTCCAAAAGTTGTGCATTTCACCAACAATCATGCTCGCAACAGTGCACATTGTGAGTGACATATTGTTTAGATGAAATATAAATAAAGCTTGGTGCATTCATTTGAATTGGGATGAGAGCTCACAGCGCAGCTCTGCGCTGCACAGTGATGAAATGTGAACAGTCTTTACAATCAAATGCAAAACAAGTGTAAACTGCAAACTTCATGAGTGTGTTTGGGCCTGAGTGTCATGATTTGTGAACTAGACCCTCAGGGGGCACGGAGGGAGAGAGAGAGGAGCATTTGATGTTTCTCTTATAGTCCACCATCGGATGTTTTTCTCCTGATTTGAGTTACCTGGTCTGGAGAAATTTTTCCCTCGTCAGCCACCATCCTCCTCAAACACGCCACAGAGCCAAACAAAGGCACAGCCAATCCAACCCGCAGATACCGCTGTCCTTTAGTGCTGAACACCAGGATCACACACATCGGCCTGAGGACAAAAGACACACTCAGTGACAGACCAGCACAGAGTTCAGAGCTTCTTTTAGTGCTGTAGCCTCCTCCACCACCAGAAGGGACAAAACAAGACTTTCATGAATAAATCAGAAGACTTAAAACATTAATAATACATCATTAGGACTGGGTTTTATGTGTGCCAAATAACTGAATCTCTGTTGCATTATAAAACACTCTGACCTCCACCTGAGGTGCTCAGGACTTTACGGCTTCTTTGAATAACAACACACAGAGGAAGAACTATCAGGGACCTGTGGGAGTCCGTCTCCTGGACACTGCAGCCGCCAGCAAAGAGACATTATACAAGGCTTTTTACTATTTTCTTGCTCCTCGATATAATCAAAGTAATTTCAGAAGAGAGATAAACTTTAATGATCCCTCGAAGGGATAGTAAAGTGTCACAGCAGCAAAAGAAAGCAGCTGAACCTTTGCATGCGGCAGATCAGTAACATTAAAAAGATGAAGAATTTTACTCTCGAACATAAAGGGCAGAGGATTTTCTCTGGAGTGTAAATGTGATAAAAACATGAAACCTCTCAGACAGGAACATGTTCATGAGTGTAATAAGTTTGATCTTATACGATGACGACCCCAGGGATGGAATTGAAGAGCAGAGATGACAGAGAGCACAAGCTTTACTTGATAAACACCAATCTGCAGCCCAGACAAGTGTTTGAGAAACTCACAATGTTTGTCCTCAAATAACAAATTTATGTTTGTAATATCTGTCCAATGTCAATAGCTGTAACTTACAGACAAAAAAGTCGCTCCACCAGGGAACAGAAATGACAGAGTAACTAGGTGCAAACTTAAGTTCACAATTACACTCAAATAATTCAAAGTTGAGGCTTAATGTCTTCATTTATCGTCCTGAAAAATGGAAACAGCATCACTCAAGAGCAAAAACTGTGAGAAAAGCTACACGGACAAAGAAAATGAATCATGTTAAATTTGGTTTTCCCTATTTTTACTGTAACAGTGACAGCTTGACCATCATTTTTAAGAATGTACTCTGGTGCCCCCTTAGCATCTTTACATGGTTTACAGCCAAAAATAATCTGTATTTTTCTCATACTAGTGAGCCCTCATTTCAGCCTCTAAACCACCAAACACTGCAGTTTTTAATGTGGCCACTAGAGGATGACTCCAAAAATAAGTCAATCACAATTAAACTACATATTAAAACTTAATAGAAGAATTAAACATGTATACAGCTGAATAGAAAAACAGTCAGTGTTGTTTTTCTTTCTATAATTCATACTACTTGTTTTTAATGTTAGTCTATGTGTAACACAGTTGTTTCAGTTATTTTAAGCCCTTGATTTTTGCTTTATGTGAGTGAGCCACCTTTCTTTGGTCCTAAAAAAATCCTTGACCAACCAAAACAAAATGTATCACCAGAGGAAACTGTTTTATTGCTTTTTATATTTAGGGGAAACATAAATGAATCCTTCTTATTAGACTGAAATCTTGACCATAGATTGAACGCACAATATAACAATAACAATAATCAATATATTGATAACTTTAATCATTCTCTGACCTATGTTTTTTTCTCATTAAAAAAGGTTTTTGTTTGTTTTATCAGGTAGAAGAGGTACTTGATTCTAAAAATGTGTACACTTATTCACATATTTTCAGACTGTATTTTCCCATCTACTGAGAAATGTACCAGCTGTTAAGTTAAATCTGTGTGGAAGCCTGCTCACTCCCCGGAGCTGGCTCAGATTTAACAGACAGACTCGATTTATATTCAAACATGGTGGTTAAAGTTTACCGTAAAGTGCCAGCAGAGAGTTTTAAGATTCATTGAAACCTGTGTCAGAGCTCTCAGGTACGGCGCTCTGACGCGTTTACTCTTCTTCCTCTGATGTGTGCTGGGACTTCAAAGAGCTCAGGAGACTGACTACAGTAAGTGGCAGAAGCTCGAGGAGTTGTCTTCACTTTTAGGTAACTCATATTTTCACAGGGAGGTTGACAAAACAAAACAAAGACGGTAAATACCTCAAGACTCTGAGGACATAGAGAGCCATTCACTGAAACCTCTTATTTTTGTGTTAACATCCAGACAGACAGGGATCTTTTACCTCTTATTGATGCTTTAGTCACATCATGTAACACAAAACTAACTTTAAATGAGTGTGTAAACGGTCAAATTTTGAATAGATGTTTACAAAGCACTAAAAATAGCACAGGTAATAAATTGGAGGTTGGCCTTCAGCACAAAGGTCAGGATCAGTGCTTGGACGGCTGCTTTGGTGACGTAAAGTATGTTTGAGCCTCACAGACGAGTCTTGGCTGAGATGGAGATGAACCTTTCACACTTTGAAATATATTTAAAAACAGTTTTTAAAGACAATCCATCTGTTTCCCTTCTGTTTACCCCTCAGAGGTGTTTTTCTGCTACAAAGGCGACAGAATATTCTGGATTTGGCCCACTCTCAGAGTAAAACTGTTTCCTAAATTAGAAAGGATGCTGGCTGAACTTTTGCGACCTATTACAGAAGCTGAACACCAAAAAGGCAGAAATAACCAGCCTTGGGAAACCATAAGAGTGATATTACACTTTTGTGTCGTCACCTGACTAAGTAGAGAGGACGACATGTTTCAGCTGCCAAACACTCGTGTTCACATTTAGACGATAAACATGTTGGATATATTAATTGGTTATTTACTATCTAATCCGCTCTATCAAAACACTGTTTTAATAAGTTAAATCTATCTACAACTCACCAGCCTAAAGGTGTATGTATTTCATCCTGCATTGTGTTAGGGCAGGAGGCCATCCACGGGGCTAAAGGGCGAGTTCTCAGCAGTGAAAGAAAACCATGAATGGGGTCTCCCTTAGTGAAAATGTCAGGATTTCCTGAGCAGGCTGACCTCTCTGAACCAACCTGGAGGCTGAGTGGGTGTTGAGATGTGAACTTGAATAAGACATTGTTCCTGAGCGCTAACAGGAGTTTCCGCCATGGTACCAACCCTCAGGTTCACGATTACCTGTGTCCGTGTTTAAAGCTGGGTGTTGTCCAGACGGTTTTCTCATTGCATCCTCTTACTTAAGTATCACCAGCAACTCTAGCAACTAATAGGTATCTTCTGTCTCTCAATCTGTCTGAGGTATCATCAGTGCTACATTGAAGCGAGAAAGCTTTTATTTTGAACAGACTCTAATTCAGGCCCAGGTCATGATTAGAGGCTATATTGTATAAGTGCAGGATTCATGATCTCTGAGGATCCCTCACCTCGTCTGTCGGAGAGGAATAGGGAGTGAGATGCAGAGGAAGGGGTCGAAGGTGTTGCTCTGTTTCAGACAGTGTGGGCACGTCAGGGACGATCTGAGGAGAGAGAGAAACATCAGATGTTAAAAATCAGCTGTGTTGACTTCATCCATATGCCATTGAACCTCAAAGTCCTCTTAAACACATCTGACAGGAGAGGAGATGTCTTAATCTTGTTACTCCAAAGTCAGAAAGGAGTGTGGCGTTCTTTACAGAACGCCTTGATCTGATGTGAGAACGGAGACGATGAATGATGTAACCAGTGAATGAGAGAGACTCGGGGTCGGGTCTGCGGGGCAGGGTGGGGTAGGCCGGTCCCTGAGGGGAGCGTGCCTTTAATGGGGACTAGCTGCAGAGGTTTCCGTCTTGTTGCATCACTTTCAGCGTGCTGTTAATGCTGATGTGACGCCAGACAGGAAGAGAAGCAAAGTCACCCATCAGGCAAAAGATCATAAAGAAGATGTGCAGGATGGTACAGCAGTTTTCCATTAAAGTCTTCTCCTCCTCATTCAACCTGTTTTAGTGAAGCTTCCCTGAATGACTCCCAGAAAGATGAATGTCTAAAAGATGAGTCAGAGTCTGTTCACAGCTGATTGCTGGAGGTGATGTAGTAAACTGTCCGACAGCCAGATTAAATCTTCTGTCCAGTATTCAGAGTGCATCTGTGCAGGATTGTCAGAGCATTGTTCTTTTTCCTGGAACTCTTTGCTGATGCTCTGCCTGCCTCAGCTCTTCATATATGCACATCAACCAATTAAGAAACAGTTACACAATCTTCATATAGCTTCAAATTGCAGGAAATAACATCTCAATATAAGAGGGGATATATGCTCTGCGTGCCTCAGGATTTGGCATTTCACATGGGCATGTGGGGGGGCAGGGAACTCCCAGAACAGAGCCTGGCTGCTAAAACAAAATAACCTAAATAACTTCAGAACACTTCTTTATAACTGAAAGATACATTCAAATAATCAAAAAATACTTCTACATAACCTTAAGACACTTCTCTACACAACCCAGATTTTTTTCCTAGTAACCTACAAAGCCTTAATGACCTAAAGATACTCCTTTACAGTTTAAAACTACTTTCATATGACTAAAAGATACTTCTATACAGTTTAAAATCACTCTTATATGACTCAAAGATACTTCTTTAGTTTAAAACTACTTTCATATAACTAAAAGATACTTCTATACAGTTTAAAATCACTTTTATATGACTCAAAGATACTTCTTTAGTTTAAAACTACTTTTATATAACTCAAAGATTTTTTATAGAGTTTAAGTTACTTTTATAAAACTCAAAGATAATGCTATACTGTTTGAAATTACTTTACATAACTCAAAGTTGCTTCTTTATAACCCATAGAGTATCCTTTATAAAACAAGAAACTTTATATAACTTAAAGATACCTCTTTATAACTCAAAGATACCTCTATACAAAACAATGATACTCTTAAATCTAAATATTCTAGTTTCCTTCATGATCTAAAAATACACTGCCCTTGTTTTTTTTATGTACTTTGATCATTGAAAACCTTCACATGCCATCCAAGCACAGGAAATGAAGTCATAAATGAACTTTTCCACTGTGTTTTATCCGACAGAGAGGCACCTGACAGAGCCTGTGGGGGAGAATAAAGCTCTATTCAAGCAAACCCAGCTGACACTGGCTCTGAGTGGATCTCTCCCTCTTGGCAGAGCAGAACGGCCGCCCTGCGGATGTCTTACTCTCGCCAGGAAACAGCGAGGCTAACAGCACTCCATGCATACAAATCACACTCAGGCTCCTCTAAAACATAGATGTCCCCGCTCTGCTCTGAAACACTCAAAAAAAGGAGGAAATGAGTGAAGCAGAGGTGATATTCTGGTGATGCTCTAATGGAGGAAGCGTGCCACTGTTGAAAGGTATGTGTCCTCCTGTCTGGATGCAACCATGCCGAAGAGACTCGCTCCCCACACGGTGCCTGGGCACTGAGTTTCCCCCATGATGCATCACTCAGGTATCTTTATGTCATTGATTTTCTGTCCGCAGAGACATAATTAAAACACAGAAAGTCTCAATAGATTAAAATCAAATAGATTGGCAGCTCATTCTCCTCAGCACGCCTGGCAGCTCTGCTCTGACGGAGGATGAATGGAGGTTTACTCAGCATGCTAATGCTCTCAAATGGAAAGGTATTAAATTTAATGTGCACCACATAATTCACTGATTGAAATTACAGCAAACACATCATAAACAGATCCATTACAGGGCTCATAAACTTCAGAGTATCATCTACACAACCAGCCTTTCAAATCACAACATATCAATCAGATGAGAACAAAGGTAACAGAATCTGAACTATCAGAGGTTTATTGACCCCACAGGGACACCAGAGCTACACACATACTCTCTCTTAAAGAGATAGATCCCAGATAAAGAAGACGCGATTAAAGATAAGTATTACACACTGACTTTATAATGTGGTTAAACAGCTACACTGGAATAGAACGGGACAGAACAACAAGGAACATCAAGGAACAACCAGGAACATCAGGGAAGAACATGGAACCATGGAATGATTTTGATTGACGGCTGAGAGTAATTGTAAAATTAAAAGAGACACCAGGGACGACGTGATCGCACACATCAACTCGAATCAAAAGGCAGAAAGTTGTCCCTCACATTACTTTTCTTCCTGTTAACACTGTGATCAAGTAGTCCAAATGTGATGATTTTCAAACCTCTACATATTCAATCAAAGCACTCTGTTTCAAAAATAGCCAGAACATGCCCTCAAAACATGTGCCAAAATCATGCTGTTTGGGTGTATTTTGTTTTTTTGGCCCTGCTCTTCAAAAAGTCTGAGCATACTACTATCTTCAGATCTCCATGAGACTTGCTAAAATGATCAAGTCATCCCATTCGTACCACCTCATGAGGTCCAGCCATTTCCCTGCCTCCAACAGGCCTCCAAGGGCTGGCCAATAAGAGTGAAGGGGTAATGTGGAGTAGGAGCCTTAAAGAAACAGCAGCTAAAATGAAGTGTTTCAGACAGGCTGAAATAAGGTGGTAGTGAGAGGAAAATACAGAGGTACCAGATGTGCAGAATTAAGACTAAAAAGGCCCTAAATCTCCTCTTTAAAAACATAACATAACATAACATAAAATAACATAACATAACATTTGAATATGATCAAAAAATCTTCAAAACTGATGAAGAAACATGAAGTCCACACTCAATCATCAGCAGTAGTTTTCTGTTTCATGTAGGTTATAAAAGCTGAGCTTGTTAAAAGAGACTACAGTGTTACCCCTAAAGAGAAAGAAACCTCACTGTGATATGAATCCTCACATTTTGTAATCTGAATCTCTCGGCCGGCTGTATGAACAGTGTTTGACTGACAGACATTTTCATCTTTCCCTCCCTGCAGACTGCAGCTTGTGACTCACCCATACTGACAAAGATCAATGTCTTTGATCTAATTTGAGATTTACTCACTCGGTTGGAGGGCGTGAAGAGTAACAGACGTATAAATCCGAGCTGTAGGAATGAATTTGAACCGAAACAGAGGTGAGAGCTGTGAGCTGAGAGTGAACATGGAGCTGCAGCTCAGCTCTGATTGTGATCGGATCCAGCATGTGGTGACAGGGAGCATAAATTAAGATGAACTCCCCCCAGCTCGGTGTGGATTTAACTTGTTTGAACATGTTTTAATGGCTGTGACAATTGCATGGCGACAAACGGAGCTATTACTAGGATAACTCTCCGTTCTGTCAGCCCTGGATGTTGAATCACATCAGACAGAGAATTTTGGAGCGTTTACAGGCAGCGGTGAGGCCTCAGGTCCCACAGGAGAGAAAGGTACAGGAGTCAAGATGTATTTGTTCAAGGTCCAATGTCACACACACATTTGTTTGACAAAGATGAGACCGAGCCAGATCTGGGAAATCCCTGTTTTTGTATCCAGGGTTTGGTTGTTTTGTTTACTTTTCTACAATTAATTTTAGTTTTAAGTTAGTTAAAAAACAAAAACTTCCTCTCAGCTTAATATGTTTTTGTATTGTTACATTAGCCTCTGCCTGCACACCCCCTAAATATCCTTGAGGTAGACTTTCTACTGCACAAACTCAGTCCTGTCTCCCTCTCTGACATCTCACCCTCTATCACCAGTTAGCGCTGCACTCGAGTGGGTGAGAGGAATAAATTTTGGCTGCCAGGCGCCTGCTTCCTGGTTGGACCCACCCAAATTGTCACAGCTGAAACATTTGACAGAGAGGGGAGTAATTAAGGGCTGAGCACTGACAGATGTATTACTGGCAGTCACACAGAGCTGACAGTTTGCCGAGGATTTAGCAGATGGAAGTGCCGACAAACAAGATGTAAGACAATCAGGCCAGAGAGACGAGTTTTAGACAGTTATCACATAAATCAGATTTTGAATTGATCAGAAATTGATTATTGAACAGTAGTTTATAGAGTGAATGTAGTTACTAACGAACTCGAAGCAATCAAAGCCAACATAGAAAACTAGTCACTTCTAAATCTCTTGAACGTGGTCTTAAATCCATCAATCTGGAAGTAACTTACTCTATAATTAACTCTTATTTAGGGGACATCGAATCCCCAAAGATTAGCAGTAAGACAAACTATAAGCCTCCCAATTTGGAGGCAATTTTTCAGATCACTTAAATAAAACTTTACTCCTGAGCTATTTCCATTGTGTGAATGTGCATTTTAACAGCATGACTCATCTCAATGCATATCCCCTCATCAGACTGATAAATAAAATCATCAGTTTTCACACAGCTACAGTTTAAATTATATAAAAAATCATCTTCTCATATTGCATTTTACTGTAATATGGCATTTTTGTGTCTTAACGTATTACATATTATAGTGTTGTAACTTATTGTATTGTGTTGTGTCATATGCTGTTTTGTAATATACTAACGTAAAAAAATGTGAAATATTGTGTTTTATCATAACTTAATGATTACAGTGATGCTGTATCTTATCTCATTGAATCATAACATAACTTGTGAAACGTAATAAAACTTAAGTGTATAGTAACTTATGGCGTTAAGTTACATGTTGTGTTTTATCATAATATACTGATTCTTAAAATATCACTTAATTTCTCAACAAATTGTATCTCAGTGTAATGCAACACAAATAAAAATAATGTAATGTAATGTAACAATACCGTACAATGTGACATGATATGATATTACAAAGTAATGAAATAAGCAACGTAACAGGTTGTTTAACGTAACTTAATGTAACGTGAATTAGTGTAGCATCAAACCAAGTAATATAATGTAACAGTGTAATGAAAGGGAGCTAAATGTTACATAACTGTTAAAAACGTAACGTAACTTCATAAAACATGAATTATCTCAACAAGTAATCTAACTCAACCCACAGCAATCAAACAAGTTATGTAATGCAACTTAACTCAACTCTGCATAACCTAATCTAACTACATGTAATGTAACTTAATTTAACATGGCATGTGTTCTGTTACCTTGAAAATAACATTTTTTTTTACTTTGAGTTTGTACATTTGTTGTTTTGAGACACGCTGCAAGTGGGCGAGGCTGGGAATTGAACCAACCACCAACTACGTTGTAAGACTATAGCCTCTGTACATCAGGAATACTTGAAAAGCTGAGCCAACAATGCCCTTACTTATGGATTTTGACGGAACAAACTTAGATGTTCTTCATATTTCCTTGTTTTCCTGTTTTTATAGAATTTAAAATCTATGAATGAAAGTAGATGAAAAGCAGAGATTAGAGACTGTCACTGACATGGATAAGAAAAGAAATCCTGTAAGACACTAAATCTTTCTCACTGGGTGAATGTTGAGAGGAGACAGAAACATGGTTGCCGTCCATGAGACATCACAAAAAATAAAGGCTGAGAGTAAATGACTCGACATCTGAGTGAGGCTGCTCTCCCAGTGGGCCGCAGCTGACAGATGCATTTATTATGTAAAAAAATAAGCGCCTCTTTATTTCCTGGATGACTGATTGATGGGAGTCATGGGGAGATCCAGCTGCATCTGACAGAGATGGTGAGAATACAGGCTGGTTTTATAATCACACAGAGACACCAAAACTGGTTCAGGGGAGAAAAATGTCTCGTAGTCTGAAACACACCAGACATATTCACCAGGTAACAGAGCGGGGAGGATACCTGAGTGTCAGTGCTGCTGAGAAACCCAGTTACTGTTCTACTTCAGCACTAACAGGAAAAACTGTTACTGATGGGACTCAGAGGTTAGAGTATCAGCTACTTTTATATCATCTCTTCTCCTCTCTGAGCCGTAATAACAGTCAGGCTTGTGTAGATTTACTTTTATTCTATTCAGACATCTGAGTCTCTGAGGTCTCGGTTAGCTGTATGAAGCAAAGACACTCTAATCTGATCAATGAAGCCTTAAAACCACATAAGCCCAGGCAGGATGCGTGCTGTTGACTTGATCTAATCCTGTTTCAGTTGCTTCTTTATGTGTGGGAATAAAAATAAGAGCAGGACGCGTCTGGGCTGTCTCTTTGGGTTGACAATCTGAAATTTAAACCATCTGACTGCATTGTGAGCTGCTGCACAGAAACAGAAATCACATGAAACTCAATCATATGGTGGTTGTTGGTTTTCTGAGATAAGAGGAAGGAGACTCACTTGTACTGTGCTTGGAAATGTTCCTGGACGAAGCTGTGCTGGATTCGGTGGTTCTGGGTCTGGGTCTGGTCTGGACACAACACTTCCTCAGCTTCACCTGGACCCTGCAGCACAGAAGAGAACATTTTAAGTGATGAGGAAGAATCACAAACTGTATCCCACAAAGATAATATTGGTATTTTCCAGGAGAGAAAAGCTCATTTTTGCCTCTTCCAGGGATTAATATTCAGCACCGTCTTAAAGAAAGCCCCGCGGGACTGAACTTTCTTTAATCTTTTATCTGCTCACCTAGAACAAAAAGAAAGCTGGCCTCGGATGGAGATAAAAGAGAGGCAGAAATAAAGATAACACAGACTGATCACTGGAATACTTACAAGGTCACAAAACAAATGTGTGGGCTGTCACACAGAGGGAGTGTCTTGCAGAGGCTGAATAACAGAAAAACCTCCAGCAGCAGCTTTGCAGACTAACACAAAGGTTACGGATTATTACATGTAGATTAAAGGAGGATATGTTTTAAATGAAGCAGTGTCTGTGGTAACTCAGAGTGTTGAAGTTAGATGTCATCCTCTCCCTGCTTCAGCTCTTTCACATCTTTGCTTGTAGGAAAAAAGACGTGAAGAAGTCGTTGAAGTATCAAGTGGATCTGCTTAAAGGTCATAAAGTGGAAAACAAGCACCTTCCGAGTATCAAAGTCTGGTACTAAAGGATGCATTAAGTCACGATATTGTTTCAGCCTTTATGCCAAGCTGCTCGGGAAAAACAGAACTGCACCCTGGGAGTCCTCTCTGTTGACTCTCCCTGTTTACTCTGTCTTGGATTTCCAGTTCTGGACGCTACTGTTTGTAGCCTGGCAGTTCGACCATGACCCCCTGCTCACAAACAGAGCTGAAAAGCAGTTTAGAGTTTCTAAACAGGAGAGGGAAGTGGAGGGATCAGTGTGAGACGAGGACACAGAGAAACAGGAGAGTCCTTTACACTTCACCTCGGTTTCTAAATCCTGACTCCATTCTTCTAAGAGGGGTTGAGCTTTCAGAGAAAGCGGAGAAATGTGACCTTCCTGCTGTACTGTGCATCAACAGGCAGAGACAAAACTTGACCTCCTCTTTCGCTCTGTTGCTCTTTCCTCTCTGCTTTGTCACAGTCTCCTCAGACGTCAGGGCTGATTTTTCTGTAAATGGTTCAGCTACAGCAGACTCGATTTATGGGGGATGATTTCTCTCAGCTGGTCCCAAAATGTCACGTATGATAGGAGCAGAGTCTGATCTTCCTTAAAACATGTTTAATTCAGAGATGTGAAGAGTTCAGCCCTTCAGATGTTTCTCATCCCTGACATCCTGCCCTGCGTTTCACTCCCTCTTTCCTCTACATACTTAGTAACAGATTCCTCTGCTATCTTCATGTCAAGATAACAAAGCAACAGTGAGGCCACGGAGCGCAAACACACTCGTTCTTATCACTTCTCAGAAATCCATGCCCAGCTCTGCCAGGCCTCAGCTGGGTGTTAACAGCGCCTGTTGAAGACCTTTAATCACAGCGGGAAAGAGGGACGGGTTACACGCCCACTGACATGTGGCTCTGATAAGGACTCAGACACCTCAATGATCCTGGACTCAGATAGAAAATCCCCCTGAGGAAGCTTTGGTCTCTGCTGGTCAGGGAGAAACTGTTTACGGGTTGTTTGGGACCACAGACCGGACTCTCAAAAGGAGGCATGCACCGGGCTGAAATTGAGATGCTATCTTTGAAATTGGTTGTCAAAAATTGCTGTCTACAAGCTGATAAGATGTTTTTAGACAGTAAAGAGAGAAAAATGAGAGCCTTAGCTCAGCATATGGCTCTGATATCTAAGGAGAAGATTTACCTGGAAAGGAGATTACAAGATGTTTTATAACTCCTGTAGTGTCAACATTTATACATCAAAACATTACCTGAACCAGGTTGTAAACATGTTAAATTCTGCTGTTGAAATCCTGCTAACGTTGACTCATATGGAGATTTGTTGGCTTTTGGACACAGCCTCAAGTGGAAATTCAGGGAACTGCAGTTGTAAGCACTCGTGCATTAAAAACTCTGTCATCTCATTCATTCTAATGGGGCTGTGTTCAAAGTTGTAAACATAAATACACCTCGTAGAAATGTTTCTCACATCCATGTGCTGTGGTGATAAAAAATCATCATTTGGCTGTATCATGTTCTACTCCTCTTTTTACTTTAAGGTTTCTTTTCATTTAGTAGTTAAAAACCTTTTACAGCATGTTTCACATTGATCGACAGCTGCTGTTCTTGTGTAGTTCTTTCATGAATACTAAGTAAGTTGAGTAAGTAATAAAAGATCAGAATAGAGAGACAAAAAGACATTACACTCTCATTGTTTTTTTCTTTTCAGTTTTCAAATTCAGTTTCGTGATATATTTACTCTGATACGGTGCAGAGGAACCAGCAAAACACTAAGCCTTCGGTCAGAACTCAATTCCTACCTGAGTTCCTGTAAAATACAACAAATATTAATTTCATACCTGAGTTACATCATGACAAAAGCCGTTACACTGACAGCAACAAACCAAAAGTGAGATGGGAAATAAACACAAACACAAGCAACAGCCACCATCCAAGATATGTGAAGCCAGAGAATAGTCTACCTCTGCTTAATCCATAATCCTCCCTGCCAGGAGAGTCGCGAGGAGCAAATTAAAACTCAAATCCCTCACCCTGGCACCTTAGCGTGTGGTAATTGATTTCAGGGATTTAGATAAATGACAAAGATAAAACATGCCGCTGAGTGGGGAGCTGAAGGCTGAGAGTGGGCTCAGGGTTCATACACGGTGATTTCTAGGCTGACTCGTTATGGAAAACAGTGTGAACACAAAGACAATAAAGACCTGACGTGAGGGGTGGAATATTCTCGAGGCATTTTATCAGGCTTTCATCAGTTTTATGCAGAAAGATTTGGCAGCTTTGAAAAAAGCACAGTGATGACTAATCTTACATTTGAGAAGTGAGGAGGCAAACAGAGAGGAGTGACGAAATCAAAGCCTGTTGGTCATCTTCCTGAAAGCCCAAAATCGCACATATTAACGCTGCACCGTGTCCCACCGGGGGGTGCTTTTAATAATTCACTCCAAAAAGTGAAGCTGGGAGTGATTTCATGTGAAGGAACGCACGCACTCTAAACCCCTGGAAATGTGCCCCCCATCTTCGCGGACCACCTTCCTCCTTCTGATGGGTTTTCAGGGATGGTACAGGGATGGGGGGTGGGGGGGCTGTTTGCAGTAATGGTCCTGATAGTAAATAATTTAAACAGGCCATGGAAACACACAAGGATGGACATGTGCTGCTGCTGGAGTAAAAGCACTACCAGGTAGTGATTGAGAAGAGGAGAGAGCACCTGAACCCCCCATGGTGACCATAACAGACAGAGAGAGAGAGGAGCATAAAGAGGCCCTGTGTGTGTGTGCCTCCGTGAGTGCGTGCGTGTGTGCGTGGGCGTGTGTGTGTATTTTTGTGTGTGGTCAGACACCTCCTCTTTAGTTGGCCTTATCCACTTTCTGTTCTTTCCAGTAAAAAGGTCACAACATCAGCCATATTGGTTGTGTGAGGTAGTGAGCAACACAGTTCAAGATGGGACACCAGAGCCATGTCTGGGTGAAACTGATGGAAGCTTCGGTCCTGACAACACAGGCAACACACACACACACACATCACTCAGTCCAGTAGTGTGTGTGTGATCATGCCAGGTCCTATGCTTCTTTAACCATGTCAGAGCTAAGACATTATACAAGCCTGATGTTGAAGTGTGTGTGTGTGTGTTTGCAGATATACAGACAGCAGAAATTCTGAACGCCTCAGAAAAGTCAAAGTAGTGGCTGACACACAGAGCTGTGATAAATAATGGACAGACTTCTTTAACACTCCCTCCTGTAGCGTGCGTACCTCGCTATAAATAGTCCCAATGATACAGAGGATGGAGGCTTTTCTCTGTGGTCTATTATTCCCAGTGGGGGGGTTGCGAGGACAAGCAAAGTGTAGAGACTTGTGTGGACTAAAAGTGACCTCCTTGTTGGTAGTGAATAACATGTGTGTGCGTGTTTATCAGATGCACAGTTTTTAAGTGTTGGGAAGTTCACTGATCAAAAAAGAAATCAACAGTTTCCCAAAATATTTAGAGCTCCCCCGACTGACTGGCTGCAGTATAAGTTGAAAGTCATGTCTTAAAAAGTTTAAAATCAAAATACATGACAATTTTGTTTCCCCAATATGGTTTCTGCCATCATAAATGATCTCATCCTGCTGATTTAAGCCTAAGATTCCAGTTTTTGTACATATTTATGAGCTTACACAAGCTGATTCCAAAAATCCTTGATGGTGAACCCCTCAAGGTGCAAATATCCAGCCTCGTAAGAGTCAAAAAAGACAATTACATTGTCTGTGCTGAAAATGTCTCAAATTTTAACACAGAGCGTACAGACATCAGGAAAACATGTCATGGAAAAGTATCAAGACTGAGGTTTAATGATGCCGACACTTCTTCTTTGGTGGTTTGTTTGGTCTTGTTCATCATGAACCCTGTAGAGGTGAGAAACTCCAGGTAAAAGACATCATGGAGGTCTGTCTGTCTTCACCCTTTGAGGTGAGGATGATGAGAGAGCCCTGGCCCCAGAATGAATTCATCACCGTCAGATTGAAGCGAAATGGCTTTCAACAGGAGGCATGAGATGAGACGCAGGAATCAGACAGGGATGGCGACAGACTCACTGCTAAAAAAGCCTCGATACTCATCAGTAGCCATTGACAGATGCTGTTGTAAAGAACTTGATGAGAAATAGTGAAGCACAATGAGCTGCAAAGAGTCTTTGTTTTCAGTGTGAGATGGATGATTCACTTCTTTAAAAGCAGGATGACTGAATATGACCAAAGCCCTGAGCGTACCGCTCAAATGGTCCGACCTCAAGCTGAGTCACGAGGGAAAGACAATGACTGAGGAGGAAAAAATAAGAGTATGAGTAAGTTTAATGTAAGTTTCAAAAAGAAAACATGACAGGAAGCCCTGAAAATGGCCACAGTTAAGGCTCTTTACACCTGCTCTCTTGAAGTCAGTGATTATGCAGCTTTTTAATGACGGTTTGGGTTGTAGATCTCAGACTCTCTGTCTAAGTTTTGTAAAGAGAAGAGTATGTCATCTACATACAACTTTGAACGTTTACATACTTTGTTTTCTAAATCATTTTTTTCTTTTAGAGTTGTTTAACCCAAAATCTAAGCATGATAAGACCAGGCACATATCTGACCAGATCAACACCTGTTTGGTGCAAGTTCAGGTCAAAGAGTTGGTCTTAGCTAAGCCCACATAAGAAAGTAAACTAACTTAGTTTACACCCAGCTGGTTAACTTGACTTTAAGAGCCCTGACCACAAACTACCCTGAGTGCCCTCTACAGGCTTGCCCCACAAGCAACGGAAACCACATACACACCCATTCAAAAGCAGAAATAAACACGGTTATATCTTGCTTCAAACAATAATTCAAATCTGACTAAATCACTTCTCTATCAGCACACATTGTAACTTCATCCCAGAAAACACTATCAATTTCATACAGAGGGGGCGCCAGAGTCAAGCAAACAGAAAATCTCCTCACAGTGCCTTTAAAAATTGCACTAGATACTGAGAACGAATTCTTTTCATAAAATTTGAAACAAAGTAGAAATTTTCCTGCTAACTTTGACTCTGTGCATCGTCTCTTTAGAGGATCCATCTCACTTCTTAAAACAGAAGGCAAGGCTGACGGGGAAATTAACTCTAATGAAGGCAGGTCAGCCTCCTGAGCTGATGAGCTTCCTTATTACCGCCTGCTTTTGCGGCTGATGTGATGACTGCGCTGACACAGAGGAGGAGGATAAGATGACTGCACACATCAGTCTGCAGAGACACACAGGAGCCTCTGTTATCTGCCAGAGAGGAGGAGTATTAACTACCATCACACTGTTATAAACATCTCCAATAATGCAGAAATACGAAGCCTGATCCAATTAAATCTCTAAATCTAAATTGGCATTTGTTGGTGCTGCTAGGTTGATAATAATTGCGTTTTGAAAAATCCATTCATCTTCTCAGGCAGATTCGATTTAACTCCAGATAACGCATTAAAAGTGGACTCGGCGTGACAGGCCCACCTCCATGCTTAAATTATTTCTATCAACAACTGTTTAAATCATTTCAGTCAGCCTCCTTTCAGCCAATTGGACTGACGCACTCCCTTTCTCTGGAAAGCCTCCACTCAGCAGATCTGAATCACTTAAACTGTTCAGGGTCGCTGCTGTCTGCTGCTCAGATTCAGCAGAGTCGGGGATTATTTGTGTGAGAGATTTCTTTATGTTTTATATTGAATCAGGCTGTTGATTTCACAAGATGAAGAGCTTCATTCGTCCTCTCTGAAGATCTCATAGAGGACATATCAGCAAGAGCTCAAACTATGACTCTTGAAGAGGAGTAATTTTACTTTTTTAAGCTGTGTACAACACTTTATTTTACAGATCCACAAATTTCGTCGTAGGTAGGTAATAATTAGAAAACATGTTTTGGAATCACTTCTTTGAAATTACTCTCACATTTTTTACATTTGGGTGAGATTCAGCACGTCACTTCTCCAAAGTAGTGTCCAGAGGCTCCTCCCTCCACCAACCCCCTTCACTCTGATTGGCTCGTCTAAGTGTTTGAGGCTCCGCCCTTCCAATTTGCAATTCACCTGTGAGGAAAACCTTATGTGATGATCTCATCATTTCAGCAAGTCTCATACAGAACTCATGACGGTTTTGTGAAGATCTGATGTTTCTTCTTGAATGAAGGGTTTTAATCAGTTTGCAGACAGATTCAGGGATTTCTCCCATATATGAATATTTAGAGGTCTGAATACCTGCATGTTTAGTTTAAACATCCTGTACTGGTAGTTTGTATCCACATCTCCAATCTGCCCTGGCACTTTTGTGGATGTTTAACTTCTCATGCATTTCACACATCTCCTCTGAAAAGTCCCACAAAAGCAAATGCAAATCCATGACTTAATGAGAAGTTGTTTTCTGGGCTGAGCTCCCTCCAGTTTACAGAAAATGTCCTCCAACAGCTCTTTTGATGCATCGTGTTGTCTGGAGCCGTCAGACAGTTGCAGCTTAATTGTGTCTGTGCCACAGAGAGCAACCCCAGCACAGAAAAACCAGCTCCTTCTCTTTTATAAGAGGCGAGCGTGTCGTCAGATCTCCATGACTGACACATAGAGAGATGCTATTTTTAGACAGAGACATTAAAGTTCATTTTAGACTCATATCTACAAACACCAGCCTCTCTTAGAGGTTTATGAATTTCAGCCAATCATTGCTGACCTGTTTTGGAAGTGGGCGAGGACTCGAAATACGCATTCGATCATCTTCAAACCCTTTCACTTCACTCGCTGCTTTTCCAGCTGGGCGACTCTGAGCAACAGGAAGCCATTTCAGCTTGGCTGTGCAGACAGAATCAAAGGCAAACACACATACACAGGAATCACAACAGAACCATTCGCAGCCAGCCCTGACAGCAGCTCTGACCACACACACTGCTGCACGGCTCAGCTGCGGCTTTAGAGATGCATTTATGGGCATGGACGGCTGGAATAAGTAAAAGACGTCTGAAAGCCTGGTACCATGTCTGGGTCACTCTCTGAATGTAATGTCTAATTTCAGAACACAACAGACCACACAGAGCAAATCAAATCTGCAGGAAGAGGATGGAGAGGAGAGCACAGAGAGGGGCCGAGGAAGGATTGATGTTCTGTTGATGAGGAGGAGGTCGAAGTTCATTATCTGCTATCAGAAGACAGCTATCAAACACTTATTAGGTTTCATGGCTCTGACTGCATAAAAACAATGACATTTCTTCACTTCCTCTTGTAAGACAAAAGTAAAACCAAAATATCTCCTTCAATGAGTGAGTTGCGGGGTTAACTGAGATTTTAAGTGCTCATGTGCCTAAATCACAATACTGTACATACACAATAAAGCTCGGTAGTGCATTTAGAACATTTGGCATTTTTATTGCTCACCATTCCTTTAATAGTGTTCTGCATGAGCCCCCCGCAATAAGCAAACTGTATGACCCCCCCCAACTTATTCTGTTCCTTTTCAGGTATGAAATGATGGCTTACAGACAGACAAACACACAACAAAGCAGAAGTAATGTGTAAACTGGCACAGTAGCAGCAGTAGGAAGTTGGTTGGTGAAGCTAACTACCCTGCACATCTGTGTAAGGGCAAAACAGATGTCCAGGGGTTAGTAGATGATTTCTTTGCCAGAAGGTTTAGGTGGGGAGGAAGTTAATCCTTTAGGAGTTTTATTGCCTCTTTTAGGGTCGTTTGGTGAAGGAAGGGTTTTTCAGCTGACATCCATTGATCAAGATAGGAGACAACTGATTGATCAGAGACAGCTGCTTTTTGTTGTCCCTAGGTTTGGAATGCAGGGAGTGGGTTGTGAAGTTTTTATTGTTGTAACCCTGACTGTATATAAGGAAACAGAATGTCACCATCGGGAGAGGACACTTTCCTGAAGTCTCCTCTCCATGCTGCATGATTAAAGGCTCTGATTCATCACACTGTGGATTGCAATTTTTGTAACTTNTGTAAGACAAAAGTAAAACCAAAATATCTCCTTCAATGAGTGAGTTGCGGGGTTAACTGAGATTTTAAGTGCTCATGTGCCTAAATCACAATACTGTACATACACAATAAAGCTCGGTAGTGCATTTAGAACATTTGGCATTTTTATTGCTCACCATTCCTTTAATAGTGTTCTGCATGAGCCCCCCGCAATAAGCAAACTGTATGACCCCCCCCAACTTATTCTGTTCCTTTTCAGGTATGAAATGATGGCTTACAGACAGACAAACACACAACAAAGCAGAAGTAATGTGTGAACTGGCACAGTAGCAGCAGTAGGAAGTTGGTTGGTGAAGCTAACTACCCTGCACATCTGTGTAAGGGCAAAACAGATGTCCAGGGGTTAGTAGATGATTTCTTTGCCAGAAGGTTTAGGTGGGGAGGAAGTTAATCCCTTAGGAGTTTTATTGCCTCTTTTAGGGTCGTTTGGTGAAGGAAGGGTTTTTCAGCTGACATCCATTGATCAAGATAGGAGACAACTGATTGATCAGAGACAGCTGCTTTTTGTTGTCCCTAGGTTTGGAATCGTCCCTCACCCAACACTTCAAAAATAACAACATTGGGACTGACATATATTCCTTTGTCTTACAGTGCATCGGGAGAGGACACTTTCCTGAAGTCTCCTCTCCATGCTGCATGATTAAAGGCTCTGATTCATCACACTGTGGATTGCAATTTTTGTAACTTAGAATTCTTGAGTTCAACAGAGGAAATTTCCCTGACATCTGACAAAGCTTAACTAATACAACCATTGACAACTCATCACAGGTGACTTTCAATGCAAGTCTTTTATATAAATACTAGCCGCTAAGCCACCATATTTAACATAGATTGGCGCACAAGAAAATATGGGATATGTAGGCCCTAGAGCTTCTGCTGAAAAATTCAGACATACTTGTTGGCAGTAATTGGGGAAGCCTTCCTTGTGCTGAAGTGATACACTCATGGGCAGTTCCTGAGCTGTAGCTTCCACCTCCTGCATTTTTTTTTCTTTACGTTATAATTTTGAGCTTTAAATGCCTTTATTAGATGGAACAGGGCAGTGCAGAGAGCAGGAAGCGGGTGGGTTCTCCTACCCATGAACTAACTTCATGGGACATGCCACCTTAACGACTGAGTCACAAAAACGTCCCCTGCTTATATTATTTTTTATCATGGTCAGCCCCAAAAGACTCATTATGAATCTATAGACTTCAGGAAAACAAAGCTTGAAAGTCACTTGAAAGGTTGAAACACAGATGTTCTGAAGAAATACAAAGCAGGATGGGCTTCTCCTTCTGCCAGGACCTCAACCTCCTAATTTTTCTCAACTGTGAAAGAGAAACTACTCTTCTGTCCTATCTCCTTTGTGAAAAGCAGCTTTACAGCTTCCCTCCTGTTGTTGTGACATGGATAAATTCAGCTTCGTTCTCTCTTTTTCTAACCTCCTGTTCCTTGAGAGTCTGGCCTCATTACAAAATCAATGCCTTTTCTTGGCTGGACACATTTGTTAATGAGAAACATCCTCAATCTACTGATTCTACAGCCACTTTGTCTCCAAGCATCAACACAGAAATTCCTCTCTCTCTATTTCCCTCCCTGCTCCTCAGACTGTCACGACTGCTCAGCCACTCTCACCTCTTCTTCTCTGCACCCGCGCAGCACAACAAGTGTCCCTTTCTTCCTGTGACTTACAAAGAGGTGCATTCAGGGAGCAGAGAGAGAGAGAGAGAGAGAGAGAGAGAGAGAGAGTTTCCTAAGCAATAAACCAAAAACAAATGAGGGGGGAATGTCCCCCACATGAGTCAAAGCCCTGGGAAGTCAACAGGACATGTGCGATTTCTGGTCCTGTGTGTCTTTAAGTGAGTGTCAGCCTCCATTACAAACACTAATACTTCAACTTCTCTGACACTCAGGGAAGCCTGAGGAGACCAGGACAGAGAGGAGGGAGAGGAGGGAAGGTAAGCACTCTTCTCTGTCTCTCTGGCACTGAGCGCTAACCAACAATGCATGCCTCAACACAACGAGCAGAAGCAGCAGAGGATGGAGCCGTGCCGACTCCTTGGCTATGAGAGGGGACGTGCACGGACTGCTGAGCAGGACGGCCCGGCTGTGACCCCGTTTGACTCAGCCAGTGTGCACCCTCACTTCAGCTCCAGCAGGTTTAACACCGAGGTGAACCACCAAACAAACAGCCCCCGGACCCTTCGACTCCCTCCAGTCCCATACCTGAGTTCACAAATGAGCTGCTGCCGACCACAGAGCTGATGTCTGAGCTAGCTCCTGTGACAAGTTCCTGGAAGTTATGAAACGGACTGAAATTATTTCCATGCAGGAACAGATCTTCAAGCAAAGATTCTCAACATGTTTGGAAATTAGTGAGATCCAGATGCATCGAGAGACAGAATCCCATCCCAGAATTTCCCATTTTTTGACTCTCTAGGACTAAATGTGGTCATGGGGAGGTGAATTTCCTCAGAAGGATGTCCTCATCCCAGACCTCTCATGGAGAATGTGAGCAGCATGTTAATCTTTCTGGGCTGGAGGTTACCTGATCACCTGATCACCTGTCCAACGTCTTCAGCAAGAGGCGACAACCTAACTCTAACCTGGCTGGAAAGTATGAAAAGCACTTTCAACAAATAATAGTCACGGATATGAGGTGCTGTAGGAGAAATATCTAAAAGGTAGGGTCTGCAAGAATTCATGTGTTTATAAACAGAACATTCAAACTGTGATCCTCCTCCCATTGGCTCAGTGCCAGTGGCTGCGCATGAACACATTCACCAGTCCACCAAGCACTAGTAGCATCACGTTTCTGAGTGATTCATATGTAAACATTTCTCTCTGGAAATTTTTTAATTAAGAGAATGAATTAAATAAAAGATATGTAACCTGACTTCATCGTTAAAGCTTTCTTATGGAATGGGAACTATGGGGTCTAAAGGGGGAATACATCATTAACTTAAAATTTAACTCGTCCCTTTGTGATTTAGACAGCAAACAATAAGTGATAAACTAATCATGTTGGTGTTAAATGTTCAGATAAACATGCATCACCCTGGGTTGAGCTACACAGGTTGAATTTACAGGTGTTCACTCTTTGACCACTGAGGTAAAACAGAGTCCAGACAAGCTATGGACACAAAATACTTCTGATTAATTGACTAATCTAAGAAACAAACAGCTCAGTTAACTCAAAAAACAACCATTAGTTGCAGTCTTTCTTGGCAGTATGTCTCCAAGAAAAAGAGACATTTATGGTTCTGGTCTCCATACAGGAAGGAGCCGATGAAACTACCACAGACCCGAAGTGATTCTGATTTACTCCTCTGAGCGCACCAGGAGGGTGATTCAGCTTTTTTGCCCTCATGAGACCCTCAAAGCTCCACTGAGGGTGGAGCATAGACAGCAGACTGCATACCACAGCTTTACTGTACGCTCTTACAGAGGAGCGGTGTGTAAGTGCAGAAAACAGAACCAAGATTAAAGAAAGGAGGGGACGATGATTCACAGAGAGATGGACTGACTGGAATTATTTCTGCATCTGAGTTCATAACTATCTGACCACATGTTTCCTCACTGATAAAACCTGAAACCTTGAAAACCTCGGACCCCACACCAGCTGATGGCTCGCGGCCTGGACAAACGGAAGAAATGTCTGTCACAAGAGATTTTCTGCTCTGGACGGACGCCAGAGAAACGCTCAGTCTCTTCTTTCTCTTTCTCTGTTGCTCTGTGAGGGATGTAGGAGCTGTCACATGCATACAGAGTATTTGATTACAGCACTGCATTCTCCTGAAATGATCTGTAATTAAACAAGTCAGAGGACAATAAAACAGCAGAGATTAACATGGGCAGGACGAGTCGCTGGTTGGACTCTGCTACAGTTGAAAGTTTCTCGACACTCAGCAAAAAACGAAAAACATGCACCAATGCATCACGAAACAAGTGATAAACTGCACAATGTGAGCCAACACAAAGTGGGTTATCTGACTGTAACTTGTTGAATCTTAAAACCAGACCCTTGTGGCTTCAAGTAGTTTTCAAGGCAGCTTCTTCTGACACCTTTGCGCTTTGTAAGTTTTAAGTGCATCCTGAATCCTTGCAGAGTTTCCAGGAAATGTCTGCACTAAAGATGATGCTGCAGAGAAACAGCCTCAGCAAAGATTCATTAACAAGCAAAAAACAGATCTCTGAATGTTTTGGGACCACTTTATTATCCTTTAAATTTATATTTTCTTCATGGAAAGAGACAACAGCATTGCTAAAGTAACCTCAGAGCCATCCCAGGAGAAACTACCACTCTTAACCTCTCCCTTTACATCACTTTTTACCTTTTAAGTCTCCAAAGAGTCAATGAAGTTTTTAAAGATTCAGTAAGACACTCTCTTTGGCAGGCTGTCAATGTTGATTTGACAGTTCCAGTGCTCAGCAGATATTGGACATAAACTGGCCGATCCAGGCAGCGGACCAAAAGTGACATTTGGACTCAGCAACAAACATCGCCAACACAACGCTAGACAAAGAAGTCACCATGGATACAGGACTCAAAGTCCTGCTTTGGTTCGTACCAGCCCACTTTCAGCTCCAGCATTTCAAGTCTGGTTTCATAATCTGTTTTTGACAACATTAACCCCTGACAGCCTGAGCTTCCATCGGTGTTTGGGAGTTTTTTATTGAGGCTTCGCACAGGCAAAACTTCCGACTCTGGAGAAGCAGTAACTCTTTTCTCACAGATTTCTTTTAATTTGTAGAATAGAGAGAGCAAACTGCTGGTGTGGCTTCCCAGGCTTTACTACGACCTTGACTCTGTAATGATACACTATGCTGACGATGCACTCCTGCTCCTTTATGGAAAAAACACAACTTTCTGCCTTTTTTTGATAGGAGTATTCGATACCAGGAGGCTGCGTGTCAGTCATTCTGATTTCATGGCTTAAGGTTTGTTGTGCACCCTCAGGAGAGTCCGCCTGCCTCTCTTCAGACACTCGGAGCAAAAATAATGAAACAACAGAATAAATCAGCGCCTCAGGAACAAAAGGAGAACCAGTTTTGGGGGATATAATTGCAAATGCTCACCAGCACTCCTCATAAATTATGCCACTGGTTATTACCCTGATAAAGCTAAAACACACACAACCGGGAGGTGTGTTTGAAAAGTGAAAACATGGATTTAATAATACATGAAAAGTCGGCCTAAATGTCTCATAGCAGTGAGCTCAGGGTCCAACTCAAGGAGAATGAGGATACACCACACCTACAGATTTGTCCTCATCATCATTACCTTCTCCTTCTATGTCAATTTGTTGCGGATTTGTAAATTTTGTACACACTGATTTTTTAGGTTTTCTTCGAAAAACAATCTCTTATTATATTATTGCATTTTGTACTTTGTATCCCTCTTTCTTTTAAACTGCTGTAGGAAAACAATTTCTCCTAATATGTTGTTCAGTAAATAAAAACAGAAACAGATCCACAATCATATTTCTAATCCAAAACAAGGGTAAGAAAAGAAGAGAGCGAGCAGACTGACTCAGACCTGAAAAAATAAGAATAGAGACGGCTTTGAAACAGACAAATTTGGGTAGTTTTCTTTTTTTTTTCATTCTCCAAAAAAAGTAAAAACACATCCACACCTTTTCACAAACCGACAGTGCACGTCTTCTTCCTCCCTGATGTGTGTCTCGGCTTAATTCACTCTTACAGCTTCTAAATCTCCACATCCAAATTCGGACACTTTGCAAAGTCATGCTGGCTCTGCTTAAAGATGCACAACACCAGGGGACAAACAATATTGTTTTTCTACAACCTATACTAGTTACTATCTATGCATGAAACCCATAACTGATATTTGGACCAAATATTTATTTACAAGGGGAAATCAAAAACTTAACACCAATACTGGGTGTTTTGTTCTGAAAATCAACCAGATGTTTCAGTGTGGTTTTGGTGCCTTCACAGAATTTTGATCTACAAGAGATTATTTAATCAACTAATAATTGGATTCCTACATATGAAGCTCACAAGCTCTTAAAACCTAACGCATGAATTCATGTATGTAATAAGGAGTCATGTCTAAGTCATGAATTAATTATGGATGCAATTTAAACCTATGTGATAAAACATGCATGTCTGAAGGATGTGAGCCTCAGGAGCCTCAACCAGACTGGTTTCAGTAACATCAGTTTTCACAGATCCTCTTTTCTTTAATCTGAACTAAAAAATAAAAGCAGCACAGGATATTATTGAGATTATTGAAGCAGCAATGGACCCGATGTGATCCCCATGAAGAAGCAGCTGTAAACAGATCAGGAACAGATGTGCTGTAACACCTTCCTGCAGTGAGAATCATCCCCTCGTCTCTTACCTCCCCGAGAGCTTTGATCTTGTTGTTGTTGTTGTGGGCAGCCATGTTGACATCTTCGTGGACTCGGTCGAGGAGCCAGAGGAGGAACTCCAGGGCGTCGTGTTGGGAATTACCACGAAACTGTGATCCATATTTGGACACGATGGTCTGTGGAGGGGAGGAGAGGAGAAGTGAGGAGGCTGATAATAGGCAGATTTACCACTGAAGTTGAGTTTTTTGATATAGAATGGACTGCTAGTTCCTCTTAAGTGGAGATTTATGTTCATTGAATAAAATATCAGAACCAGGATGGATGAGATTGGTTGTGCTCTTCCTGCTTTTGCTCTCTATATTGTCTGCAAACACAAACACCTGCTGAAATGTGATTGGTCAACACCTATGGATCTGCAAATGACTAAAATTAGAAACCTGCACTGCTCCAGAGTTCAGATTCTACATTTTTGTGCAGATTCTGCAGAAAATATTGGTGTGATCTAGATTAAAACATTTGAAGACAAAAAAAGGGACAGTTTTGTGGCTTTTGATAATCAGAAAGTCACTTTCTCTTGGGGAAATGAAATCCTACTGCTTTGCTCAGTTAGAAAAATACAATAAGTTGGTTTGGCAGCTCTGGTGTTCACCGGACATTTTTCTCTGTTGTCCCCACAAAACACTGATTAGAGAAATTCTTACAAATTTGAGATTTTTAAAACACACTTTTGTTTAAGACACAAGGAAGAAGTTTCACTCTTAAAGCACCTCTTTACCTTCATTTGTTCTTTGGAAATATAAAAGGTGTGAAAAACGTTTTTCCTTCAAAGTGGGTTGAGGACTCCTTAAGCTCACACTCGGCATAATATGACTTCAGATGTGAATGGCGCCGAGTCAATTAGGCAGGAATTAGCTGCATGAACTGCAGCTGGCAGGCGGGAGCAGCCCAGGCAGTGATGAGAGATTATAGCAGACTGTAATCATGGCTTCATAATCCACTAATGTGTGATATGCCTCTTCTAGCCATCTCACCATGATGTGATGGAGGGTGTCTAATGATGAAGTTCGAGGCCTGTCACCAAAGAGCTGCCAGCTCACTTTTAAAGAAGATGGGCAGATAGTGAATGAGAAACAGATGTCACAGCTCCAACAACAGGAAACACGGAGCGAGCACACTGCTTCTGTAACACTGCAGAAACAGAGCAGAGTCATAAATCTTTGGGAGCAGAGACGCGGCTGCAACTTCAAAGCTGTTACAGGGATGTGCTTTCTGACAAGAGCGAAAAGTGAGCATCAAAATTCATAAACAGTCTTGGCAGAGCAATAAGGTCCTCTAATCTTCTCTTCTGATCTCGTCTTGAAAGTAGAGGAGCAGCTTCTTCACTGCACAAAGTGATGAGGGTTGGCATTTGACACAGAAACTTTAAGTTGAGTTGGTCACAGGACACAAAGGATGAATAAATAAGAGCGACTGTTTCTGCAGAGACAGAGAAGATCCTGACACTGAAACACTGTTTTAATGGGGAATTTGCAGATCCTGCAACATTTTGTTTCAACTGCCTTTTAACCAGCAACCAGGGGTGGACAAAGCACAGATCTCCCTGCTCAAATATCACCCCAGAACAAGTGCAGGGTCAATAATCTGCCTGCTTTGGTCTGAGAGATGCACACCTTGCAGATTTTAAGACTGTGATCAAACCTTTGCAGTGTGCAAAAAATATCAGACATTAATGCAGCAAAGAGAAGCAAAAGCAGAGTGTTGTTCTTGGGTGTTTGTTGCTGTATGATCTTTAAACTCAGCCTTTGTTGTCACTCATAACACTAAAGGACAGCTGTTAAATGTGATGGGAAATACCCCTCCGCCTCCTGCATCACAGCCCTGATCTATGACCTTCCCATCACACCTGACATTACAACAAATATCCTTAAAACTGCTGCTGAGCAAATTACATGCAGTCATAAACATTAAGGACTGCTTTGCAGAAACGCTTGGCATAAACGGAGAAAGCTGCTTTCATTTATGAGCTGGAAGCTGTTGTGCAGAGAGGTAATAACAGTAATTATCATCAGGCTCTTGAAGGTGGCAGTTGTCTCTGTGATATAATTGAGGTTGTGGGAAACGGCGTGTTTATTACTGCTCACTGTGTCATAACAGTCAGTGGCCAGTTTGTAATGTGTGTAATCATCTGAGAAAAGATAAAGACTGAACTAAACACACAGCAGCACACATCACTTTAACAATCCCCTACATCACTTCATCTATGCTGCACATTGAAACTGTTTTCTGTAAATTAGAAACGAATAAAACTTTGGGCTCAGATGACAAAGTTTTCATAACTTCACAAACAAGTGCTCCTGCTGTTGTACATTACTTTAGATCACTATTATCATGTTTATTCCTGCTGCAAAGATGGAAATGCGCTTTAACATCAGACCTAAAGATGAATAATTGATTTCTGAGCCATCCCCAAGTGGACTCTAAAGGAACTGCAGGAAAATTTTCTTTTTTTTTTTTTTTAGGTCTGGACATACTAGTTATGTCCAAAAATGTTCAGGTCTGTGTGTCATGCAGCAAGTCATGCTGGTTTTTCAGTGGTTAGGGGGTGTTGTGGAGCACATACCGGCAGGAAAACACTGCAGTCATTTCATACAGGGCTGAATTTTGTGGCCGGGTTTGTTTGTGCATAACTTGGGCTCCAAGAGGGCCTCACCTCCAACTGTAGGGCCCCAAAAAATTCAAGGAAAGAGTGTTTGGATAGTCCATTGTAAGGTTAATTTTGACAGTTTGCCATATCAATCTTTTGTCATACTCCTATGTAAGGCCCAAGTCTCATGCCTTCAGAACAGATGCCGTAGTCTGTTGTACTCTATCTGCACACCAACATCTTCTATGTTGTCAATTTTTTCTCGTAACTGCTGCTCAGTGATTCCTCATTGGTGGATAAAGTTACATCTCTTTAGATATTATGTCAACTGTCTAACCCTGCCCCTGAATCGGTCTTTGAACTTGGCCTTTAGTAGCTGCAGAAACACTAACAGGAAATGTAGCCCTGGTTGTGAATCAATTGGCTGCTGCTGGTCTCTTTGTGACTCGTCTGGCTTTCTGCAGATAATCATTACAGATCAACATGGCGACTGCAAATATTGACACATACCTGTGAGAAAGCTCTCTGTCGTCACTACATTTATTGAGCTGCAGAGAAACTCTGCTGTGGATCCGCTCAGCGGGGAGGATGACATTCCTACTGGGTCATCCAGCCTCCTCAACCTGACTCCCTTCTCTTAGGCCTCTCATGTTGTGGAAACTGATAAATCGGCTGTTGGGTAACTGTTTGAGTTTCAGGATCTGGCCTCTCTGTGCAAACAGCACCCTGCTGGGGGGAGGGCAGAAAAAACCTGGATCAAATGCACACATCTGCCTCTCAGGTTAGGGAAACTCAACCTTCGATTTGACATCTGAGACACATCTGTGAACCTCAGGACGCTTCAGCAAGAAGAAATCTTGAGTGAGAGTTTATTAAAGCGACCTCTATCCTGTCAAATGGCACAGGTGCTTCAGGAATGTGGACAGGTGCCAGGATTGTGTTTTGGTGCGTCTCTTGACTCTGCAGCGAGCTGACCTATCAATTATAATCTTCAGGACCTTCGATTAAAGGAGGGGGGGTCTTATGAACAAGATGCTTTCATTTAAAGTAAAGAGAGAAAACCTGTCCTTACGTGCTTGTATCAACTTAAATCAACTTCCTGTAAACTGGAGATGGGTTCCCAGCCTTCTGCCGATCTTCAGGCAGCTGTGTTGTGACTCAACAGCCAGTTTGAGCTCTGTTCTGGTCCACCTACAATCTGGCTGTGTGTTTGTGTGTTGTAACAGGAAACACTTGATCACACACACCCGGGAGTGTTAGGTGTGTTTCTTTTTATCTCTTTCTAAATCTTGGCAAGTTGTTTCCATGCTGCTCCCTCTGTCCTGATAACATCCCTAACCCTCCCAGGAGACACTCAAGGGAGTTGACCACACGGCAAGGAATTTTCCTCTGATGTTACACTCAGGGAAGGGAGCTCCAATCTTGTCAGAGAATAGTGACATAGACCTGATTTAGGTCTATTAATACAGATTATCTAATAAGCTACCATCATTTGACAACTTCTCTAAATGATCAGTAACTAGAAAGACTGGAATATGATACATGATTCAGTCTAAACAGCACAAATAGCTTCAGAAACAACCGGATCACACGTTATATCAAATCAATTCACAGAAAGTAGTCTCTGACACTCACTCCCTGCCTGTTGACACTGTGGTAAAAAGATCAGTGTCTGAGGAAATAGTCACAGTCCAGAGTCTTTAAATGTTGTACACAATAAAGTATGTGTTAAATTGAGGAATCACTGACAGAAAGAAGAAACAGAGGAGCAGATTTAGCTCGACGGACAGGGACGTTAAAACAAACCATTCATCTGCATCCACAGATCGTTCATTAAAACATTTCCCAGGACTGAAATCAAAGTGCTCACTGAATACAGGTCAAGCTGCTCCTGCAGACATGGACTTCTTCTTCTACAGAGTAATTAGCAAATCCAGGAATAGATCCATTATAAAATGTCTTTGTTAGCTGGCCTGTATTATCCACTTCTTTCCTTTAACCATCAGAGAAACCCAGAGAAAAGAGCTGCAGCTGAAGAATGAGCGATTGCCTGGAAGACTTAAGGTCTCCTGATAGAGGCCCCTGATCCTGGGTGAGGGAAGAGTGTTTCTGTAAATCATCTTTGTCCTGCACACGCGTGTATCTTTGTAAAAAAATGTGCTACACCTCACTTTATTCTACATGCTGGAGGAGGAAAAAGATCTACTGTTCCTGAGCTGTTTCTTTGAAGTCATCAAGTTCACCTGCCGTGGTTTATGATGTTCACATGGCTGTAACTTCCACCAATCTACAGCAGGAAACTGAAATATCTTTAGTAGTTCATAAACTCTGTCAACCTCAACTATAATTCCCCAACTTCTTTATTCATCAGCAAATAAAAAGACAGTTTTGAAATTATTAATGTAAGAGCAGACATCTCTATCCAAGGGTTTATGATCCAGCTGCGACGGTAACATTGAACAGCTTTAACAACATTTAATGCTGTTTTGACCGTGGGTCTCTTAACAGGAAGCTCACAAGCCCTCAATACGCAGCTTTCCAAGTAAATGGAAAATGTCTTCAAAGTAAAATAAAAGAATAAAGAAGAAAATATAAAGAATCAACACAAAGTCCATCTACTTACTACAATACTGTATTTACCGAACCCCCCTGCCCCCACCCCACAAAGAACATCAGTCCAATTTGTATTTATAACGTCATCGCCTGCCCTAATGAGCAGTAGCCAGTATGAAGACTCAGTTGCTGGCAGCTATTGTCTTCAAACTGAATGTGAAAAGAGTTCTTGTCACAAATTCAATTTAATTTTACTGCTACTAAAGCTAGTGTATCGTTTGGGGAAAAAAAAAGGAAAAAAGAAATACAAGGCCCTGATCGATAGCATGTGGACTCAAACATCATATTCAAGGTTAGCCTTTAATGAGGCGCTAATTATGTTCCTGGCAGAAAACAACACACACACACACACACACACACACACACACAAATACAACAACCCCTAATAAATAAGGAGACTAAAAGCAGCTTGTGGCTTATTTTACTGTCTGAAAGTAGCTCTCATCCTAAAAAGGTTGGAGACCCTTGGTTTAGATCACTTAAAACACCAATCGGAAAGATGTTTACTGTCTCTACTCAATCATCATTTTAAATTTAACAACAATAATAGCCCCGCCCACTTTTGAGTCTCTTTGTACTGAATGATCAATGTGTCTCTCCATCTTTCATCCCTCTGGTGATGTAGTTGTGAGTGACAGATGGGACACTTGTTTTACTCTCAAGTAGCGCCATCTACTGTTGTTTATGAGGAATTGAATTCAATAAGGTCAAAAAAATGTGTTTTGGCCTGTAGTTTTTCCAACTTTGCATTAGATGGATAACATACAAACGGTTTAGTTTACATCAATTAACGCTGGAATCCAACTCATTTCTTGCAAACTCTTTCCTTTATTATTCAGTGTTCATGCATTATCAGACAGTTTTGTTTCCTGAAAGATGGTTAAACTCCAAAACCATGAATTTTAAAGTCTGTTTTAACCTGACTTATGCTCAAACTTGCATCTGTATTTTCACCTTTGATGTTCTTTTTAGTCCCTAAACAATCCAGAAACAGGGAGTCTGATTCTTCAGTTAAGTCAGAAAAATGGGTCAATTCCTGTCTCTCACCTGCTGACCCTGTTCACGCTTGGAGCAGCCTCATGTTCACCTGACATGAAACCAGTGAAGTCACACAGCAAAGTGCCTGAATGCTTCTTGGTACATGAGAGAAGAGCGCTGTTGGCGTTTCGTGTCAGACTTATGACACCAATATTTAATCTAAATTACATATTTGGACTGAACCATGAACTTCATGACAGTGTTTGGCTCTCTCACTGTGCTGAGCCATGTTATTATATCTTCCTGAGCTGTGAAGAAACTCCAAAGAGAGGTGCCCAGGTGGAAATTAAAGGAATAATAAGAGTATTTAAACAGTGCAGAGGCTCTATTTGTTTAAATCGTGGATGGCAAAGATGTTTTTTTGTGTGAGTGGATTCCAGTTTTGAAGCAGATTTTTAAAGGTTTGATGGTTTTTTTGATCATATATCAAATCCATCAGCTGTGAATACATCCATCATTTGCAAGTTTTGGTTCAAGTATTTAGTTAATGTCATGTTTTCTCTTGCTCTGCTGTTTTTGTCTGGCCAAAAGGAGATTAAAGAGCCTGTTTTTTGTTGTTTATTGAACTAACTGTAACTTTTAATCTCTTATTCCACTCTTACTGTCAACATCCACCTGCAGACTGTGTTTTAGACTGTAGTGTCGCACCCTCTGTACCTTAAAGTCCACAGACAGCTGTGGGGTGTACTCCAGAGTCCATAAAGCCCTCACAAGCGATGCCAACTGCTCCGTGACCTCTCCCTTAGCAAACCTCATCACCTCATCACTCCTCACCACTCCGTTCACTTTAGTCTGACTCAGGTCCAGCTTGTACCACTCCAGACCCAGATACTCCGCCAGCAGGTCGGTGTTACTCAAACACTGCACCACAGCGTTCATGAAGCAGGTGTTCCCGTGGTTTTTCAGACCCAGGACACCCGGAGTCTTCTCCCCGTACTGGTACAGGAGTTTTTCCCTGCCGGTGCACAGAGAGGAAGACGTGCTCGATGCGTTTTTCGCCACACGATCCCACGCCACCTGTACGTCCTCTTTCATGATCCCAGAGCTCGCGCTGAGGGTGCAAGGTGCGCCATTCCTGAACCCACCGTCGTCGTCCTCCGCGTCATGCGCGTCAGCGTCTCCAAAGTGGGTGAAAGTGCCCAAAGTTTTGATGATTCTGTTCATAAAACTCCCCACAGACCGCAGAGATTTCTTTCTGAAGAGCTTCCCAGATTTGGGCTTCTTCTCTTTGCGCTTCTCCTCTTTCAATGTCGGCACTTCCTCCTTGACTCTGCTCTGTTTCTCCATGGCAGTGCTTCTACTCCCTCACTCGTTTGTTCTCACACTGATGATTGTGTAAATTCCGACGCTGCTGTGTCACTTCTCCGCCAGAGTCCCCTGTCCGGACAGCAGAGGGGAAAGCGCGCAGAGGTGACACCATCGCGGAGTCAGGAGGCGCAACGGTACGCTGTTCTTCCGCCCCGCGCTGACGGTAAACCTTCCTCGTCCATCCCAGCACTTACTGAAGACGTTCATTATCACTCCGACGCTGCTGTCACGAGCAGCGTCTCATATCGACGTGCCCGGCACAGCACGAGCCGCTCCGCCGTCCAGCTGCAGCACTGAGCGCTCCCTCCCATCGCGCGCAACTTCTGCTGGAGGAGAGTGTGACCGCCCCCTCCCACCACCCGGCACATGCAGGAGAAAACAGAGGGAGCAGAGCTTCATGCGGTCACACTCTGAACTGAACTGAGTTTAATTGAAACCTCTGAAGCTTCTTTCTTCAAAACAACATCCAAACTGTGCGTCAAAATGAAAAAGTAAACGCAACAGTAACTTCAGCAGAGATTACTCTGAAAGCTTCTACACTTCCTATGTTTTCATCCGTCAGTCCACAGGAGTTGTTTCCAGGGAAGAAAAGCATCAAGTTTGATTGTTTGAATGACAAAATGGATATAAAAGACATTATTGTTTTTTTTCATACCTTATAAAGGTCAAGTAGGTGAGACACATGCAGGATCCAGCATGCTGTAATGACCCACTGTGCAAATGGAAACATGCAGGTGCATCAACAGCAACTGGACTGCAAAAACAGAAATGGTGCAAGGTTATTCTCTGCCGCCTCTCCACCGACCTGCTGGGAGCTAAATCCTCTGTGTGTAACATTCACCCTGGTTCAGACCTGCTGCTCTAATGCACTGATTCCTGCTCATTCAGGGTAAGGAAGGCTGGGGGAGAGGATCCAACCCCTGCAGCCTACAGGGGAAATTCATTAGCTAATCCTTGGAAGGCATTTATCAAAGGTTACTGTGTCCTGGATTATTACCCTCATTCCTGAGCCATGAAGTATAGGTGAGCAGCTCAGCTTATCTCCTCTGCTCTCTTCATAGATATGTTTAATCACACAGGCCTGCCTCAGCAGCACTAAAAACTGCAGATTTATGGCTGCAGAAAGCGAAGCATTAGTACCGACTCTCCACTTTGCTGCTAATGCAACTTGAAGAGGGA